>OX031008.1:127068362-127539982 GCA_943735925.1 Pollenia amentaria
GATTTGAATGAAATTTGGTGTGAAGGTTCCTTTCATCCTATAGGGAATATATATTAACAAAAAAAAAAATTAAAAAATTTTTTATTTTTCAAAAGTTACGTCATATTCAAAAAGTCATAATTTCGCCGAATTAGAATGTGTTGAGTTTATTTTTTCAATATCTCAAAAACTACTGCACATACGAAGATCATTTGTATGTCATTTTAAAAAGAATACTTGGGACTACAAACAATATATTACAAAAAAAATCGACTTAGCTAAAATAATGTATACGACTCATTTAATTTCTTGGAGACGGAACGCGACATAAAGTGTACTTTTCTTTGAAAGGCTCCAACAAAAATTGCAACAAATAAACATAAAAAACTTAATTAATGTCGTTAGTTTTTTTTTAACAATCACACAAATCAGATTTAATAAATACTTATTGCTCAAAATTTAAATATTCACCCTTATTCTGCGTTTCGATTACGTTCCCTCATTCAGTTACGCTCGAATCGAAAATAGGTATTCTAAAGTATGAAAAGAGTATGTTTAATCCAGCTGCTTTGTTATGAAACGTATGAAAAAGAAACATAAAAAATAAAAAATTTTGTAAACATTGTAATTGTTAAACTATAAAATGTAAAATTTTATGAATAAATAGTGATAAATACATAAATAAAAACTAAATATTGTATATAATATGTTCTTTATTCGACCTTTATTATTTTCAAGTATTAATAAATTGTCGAGCTTGAGGTCTTTTTTTAATTTTTTTTAAAAAACTTTAAACTTTTATTGTGGTAACTTTAATTAAATAAACTCATCAGTTAAGTGCGGAAAGGAAGAAAATAGCCAGGTTATAAGCAAACGGCATTCGTGGCCAAACTGTTCCAGTGTGAGGAACAGTTTGGCCACAAAGCCCCGCAGCGAAATTTTCATTTCCTACACATCATTGCAAAAGAAAAATTTAGCTTAGGGAATAAATGGAATCGATAGCAACGGCGCTGTTGTTGGAAGAGGAATGCAGAATCAAGACTAGAAAAGCGGAAATTGAGAGACAGTTGCAATCCATTCGAGATGAGTGATAAATTGTAAGATATTTGTTTTAAATGTGTGTGAAACAATTTATTTAATTAATTTTTATAGATTTCGTTGCCATTAAACTCGCCAGTTTTTCATACTGCTCAGGTGTTGTGTTTTTTTTGACCTGCAATGAATTAAATAAAAAAAAAAATTTATTACAAAACTAATTTATAGCATTTTATACTCACATTTTATTTATTATACACTTTTTTAACTACAGAAACAATAATCGAAAAACTTTCCGTTAGTAAATAAGCAACTTGAAAAAACGTAGCTACGATCGTAACGCAAAATACATACAATCGAAAAACAAATCGAATTGATACGGGGAACGGAACCCAGAATACAAAAGTTGCCAAACTGAGAAATTTACGATCCGAATCGAAACACAGAATAAGGGTGAATATTAAAATTTTAATTTAGGATTATTTTTTACAGGTTGCAAAAGAAAAAATATCATATCTTAAAAAAGAAAAAACCACCTCCTTCAAAGTTTTTAAGATTTTAAAAGAACAGTTTGAGGAATTACATATAAAAAAATTAGCCAAAAAAAAATTTGGTTTTTGACTTAGTCCTTAGTCCAAAAATAAACTCAACACATTCGGCTTATTCGCCGAAATTATGACATTTTGAATATGACGTAGCTTTTGAAAAAAAAATTTTGAATTTTTTATCGTTAATATATATTCCCTATAGGATCAAATCGAAAGAGGTCGGGTCCCACTCTTGGTCGATTTGACATGGAATTACCCATATGTATGAACAAAAACAAAATTGTAAGTTGAAAATGTACAAAAAAAAAAAGCAAATTATGAATTATGAAAACCCAAATTCTAAATGTAAAATTCACAAAAAAACAAAAAAATAAAATAAGTATAAGAACAGTAAATTAAGCACAATATCATTTGTTTTTTCTTTACTCTCTTTTGTGCTTTTCGTTTATTTCAACATTTTGTAGACAGAGATGTTACAAAAACTCCAGCTGTTTACAATCGTTAAATAGAAATTACAGAATCGCACTATCGTTACTGCAAGCAAATATATATGTCGACAAAAAAATACAATTGACGGCTCGTTAAAAGTTAGTGAATCGCACCACAGGAGTTTGAAAAAGACGTTCATCCCATTACATACTGGAGAGCACTACATGGGGCGAACTATAATTGTTATATATGTAAATACTTAAGTCATGTTCAGACCTTACAAATATTCGACGAATAAATCCAAAAAAGCGTGACCAGTAAATTTATCAAACTTTAACTTTATTTTTTAACAATTTCTATTGAATTAGTAAACTTAATTTGTAAGAAGATAATTTTAGAATTTAATTTAGAAATTTTTAAACGATGTTTGATTTAGGCAAACATTTTGCAAACCCAAATAATTGTTTATTTAAAAATAGTGGTTACGTGTAGGACGTCATATATTTAAAACGTGTGAATATAGCTTAAGAGATAGTTGCTTATTAAAAATCACTTTAACAAGGTCCTTAAATCAAACGTGAAGTTAAAAGTGCTACCTGTGCCAATAATTTAGGTCGTCACTGTATATACTTTACTTTTACCGTACTTTACTTTTACTGTACTTTTTCGCATTTTTAAAAAAGGAAAAAAATTCCATTGAATAAAATAGTTAGGGAATTTCGTATACCTTTCAAAAAGCACCCTATATCTATATTTGAATAAAACTTCGCAAAATATTAAGATTTAAGCGTTAGTTTCAAAAACTTCCTGCTAATTTAAATATTTACCAGTTTGTAGAGGTTTATGAAGACCGTTTTGACGGAAACTGTACAGTAAAAGCTGCCAAAAGTGCCAGATGCCCATCAAATCCAACCAAAACTCAGTATTTTCGTTTAATTTATTCTTTATTTGTGTATCATATATATTTTTACAATTATTTATTTAAATATACATATGCCATGATTTATTTTGGGAAATAATTTATTTGTTACAATTTTATATTCATGTAGATATACAATCTAACGGGTTTAAAGTAATTAAATATTTATTAGTTTAATTAGATAGATAACATTGATTTCTTTAAATTACATTCCTTAATATTAACTTAAAAATTATGGCTTTTTTCAATTAAAACAAGAAAATATTTGTTAATATTTTAATACTTTCTTGATAATACAAGTACTTTCTAGAATTCGATAACAACAGCAACATAAAAATTATGATAGTTAAAAAAAATAATTCTAATATTTTATAACACTAGCACTATAGAATTTGAAAATATTTATAAATTTAAAAAATTTAAACTTCATTTACAAAAAGTTTTAAAAATATTATTTAATTCTACTAAACATTTACGTTGACCAGTTTTTTTTTAAATAACTTTTTGTTTCTATATTTAAAAGTTTGTCGTCTGTAATTTTTTAATAGTCATTTATTATTTTAAATTCGAAAAGTATTTAGAATTAAGGAAAATAATAAAATAGTTGAGGTTTTGTATATGTACATTATTAAAAATATGTATATGGGTATTTCCACCGAAAAGCTCTTCGTTTTGTCACGTTACGCACCAAGTAATTAATTGAACTTGTATTTTATGCCAATAATATTAAAATTGTTCCTCTCCTTTATTTATGTACTTTAAACAATCCGAAATGGGATTACTTTCGAAAACCATTGAAAACGATACAATTTCATTGGCATACAACTGTCTGACAATAAATTCAGCTGCCAACAAAAATTTTCAGTTTACACGGTTGTGCGATAATTGTATGGCAAGAACTGCTACATCTGTTTGTCAGAAAATGGAAGCTGCGTGTATTTTTATAATTTGGAAAAGTATAAATATTGTTATTGAAGGGGAAAAGCATAGCAAGAATTTTATTTTATTTATGTTGTTTTAAATAGGTTTCATTAAAATGAATTTAATTTTTGCAAAATTAAACTTTTTTGTTTTTTCTTTTCCTCATGTACATCAGGGATGTAAACTATGGGGCAGATCTACTTTTTTTTTGATACATCTTTAAAAAAAATGTGCCTTATTTATAAAAAATTTTTTTTTCTAAATATATATATATATATCAACAGATGAGCCAGAAAATATATAATTGGTACCGTCAAAGTCTTAAAACTACATTTCGTTATTGAAGTTAGTACAAAATTCGAAAACCCATTTTCCATCCCTGATACGTATGTATTTGCAGCGTTGCCAATAGGAAAAGGTCTCTGACAATGATGCCGTTCTCAGACGCATAAACTTCGCACATCTGCCAATAAAAAAACAAGCTTCCAACGTGTAACAATGATCTGCCAATAGCAACGATGAGTGTTCACACGATTGTCAGATATCTAGCAACATTGTTGTGTTACAGTGGATTGGCAATGCTTTTCTGACATAGTTGTCAAACAAAAATTGCCCGTTCACACGTTTATAAAATATTTTTAGCACATTTTGCTGACAATATTGTTAGATCTGACCACCGTCTGTCTGCACGATGCTTTAGTTTAATACATACAATTTTACGATTACGAAAACCATATCGTGCATGCTGTTGTCTTAAATTTCTATGTTTTCATGGGTAACCGCTTATGTCTTGAAATCAAATTTTTCAGGAGAGTCGAAAAAACATTCTAGATCAAACTTTGGGTTAGGTATTGAACATTTTGAAACTGGTAATAACGTAAAAAAATCGTAATTGGTCCATATTCTGCAGAAATGTTAAGAACCATGTAAAGAGAGTTGCAAATAAAATAGAAAAAAATGGACATTCGCTGTAGCCCATGAAAACCACAGAATTCTCTGCAAACAAATGACGAAATACAACAAATGTTAAACAAAAATATGTGTAAACGGACAAGTAAGTAATAATATTCTCCTCTCTCTGCCTTTCTGGGGTAAGTGTAAAGGTCAGAATCAAAATCTCGCTTTCGGATTATTTCAAGTACGGATCAAAACCAACTTAAAAGTTCTTGCATAAAGCAAAGTTTGAGATCAACTTTGATTATTTTAAGTACGGGGCACTAAAATAATCTCTACTTGCAGCAAACACTATGTTCTTAATTTAAGGAAATACGTACTTACCGTACTTTTGTCCGGATGGATTCATTTTTTTAGTGTAAATTATTTTTTGAGAAACAATTAAAAATGCTTGTTGGCATAACGTTACAAAAAGTAGACTTTTCTGTGGAAATGCCTGTGGAAGGGAAATTAACTAATATAATAAAGAAATTTTGTAAGAAATAATAAATAAGTTTCATTGAATTAACACACAAAGAAAATCGAATATTGATATACTCATGTTAAATAAACTCTTTACAAAGATAATAGTTAAAGAACAACCAATAAACACTCTGTAATTTTTTTTGGACAAGCACAATGTTTTTATTTTCTCGCTTCTCTGTAAGCCAACCACCTTGTTCAAGTTAACTTGTAGAGCGTGTTTTGGTCTAATCGGGTTATAATTCTATGAAAACCTTTAACACTTACAATAGCAAAATTGTGTGTTATAAATATTATAGATGATTATTAACGGTAATATTATTTTAAAATAAAAGTTTTACTGAGGGGTATTTTACATTATCACACAAGGCTTACGTATTTTGAGGAAAATACAACCCTGGCATGATACGTTGTTATTGTGTTTTAAAAAGTTTCAAAATTCTTAAGACTTGTGAGATAGTGTAAAACGGCCTTTAATATAAAATTTAAATATACATTTATTGCACAGCTTTTTGATTTTGTTTAGTCTTAACAATTTCACACAGTTTCGACATTTTTTTTTTAATAATTTAATATTTAGGGGATAGTTTTGTAACAAAATTAAGTGTTATACTTTTATAAAAGTTCATATACTATTTTGCAATGCTCCGTCTTTTAATATTCACACAATTTAATAGTTTCGTTACAAATATTTTTTAAACTTTAAATAAATAAGTATAAGAAATAGTTTCATATTATGTACATATTTTTGTAAGTTTGTTAAGTATAAGACTTGATATAAAACTATAAGGTTAAGACGAGTAGAAAATATATAATTTCAGTAATATTGAATAAATATTTCTATAGTTTTTGTCAATTTGTATTAGTATAACAGTTGAACTTTTTCGACTAATAAATTGCTAAAAGTCTTATACAGATAAAACAGTTATTATAATAAATATGACTCAACAATTTGGAACAAACTACAATGTTGTTGTTTTTTTTTTAAATGAAACATGTTTAAACATGTTTGTAAATTGAAAACATTTCCAAAAAAAATTTCCAAAATGCAGACTCTTCTAAAAAACTCTTTTATGTTATATCAGTTGATGTAATAGTTTCTTAGTTTTGCAATTTTAATAGTTTAACAGTTAATAATATTATTATTTTTTTATAATTTATCAAAACGAATTTTGACCCAAGTTTTTTGCAATAGTCAAAATATTCCTGAATTATTATAACAACTTAAAGTGTAGAATTAGCATAACAGTTATATATAAAACTTGTATACAAACCTGCCCATTTCCAAATAATATGACCAATTTATATATCTGTATAAAAGTGTTCGCTTGACAGCTGTAAAGCCAAATCTGCTACTTAATTTAAAATGTTTTAAGGATAACAGTAAAACAGTAATCAAGTTTTTGTAGATATTTGCAAAAAATTATGTTCTTAAATTTTTTTTTTTTGCTTCCTACTTTTAAAATTTTTGTTTAGTTAAAACTTTAGTACATTTTTTTTTTAATGTCTGAGTTTACAATTCATTGGAATTCACCGAAAAAATACATAAATTTTAAAGAAAACGTTCATATATGAGTTTCTGTAACATATTTACGTTCGAGGTTTGCTCTCTCAAAGGCTTTTGTTAACTTCGCATCTCTTGGTCAGAGAAAAAACATGCGTATGTAATAAAAATGCTAGTATAAGGGTTTATATAACTAATTTGTTTTAGTAAATTTTAAACATTTTAACCTAAAAATTTCTTAGTCGCAAACAAAAAAAAAACTTGGTAATTTGTTTTAATTTTTAAAATTTGTTGTTACCAAATACCGTTTGTTTGTTTTGTTATACATATAAGAGATTTTAAATAATTATTACTACAGTATAACTGCTTTGGTCAAATAACAGCAATAAATCCTTTTTTTGTTTACAAAATTTGTAGTCCCTCTCTTTTAAATTACTTTAAAATTTGTTTAGCTGACAAAATTTCTTAGTATAACACTTTGTACAACAATTCCCCTGAATTATATTCTATAACTATTTTCCATTACTATTGATATTGGAATGTTGTTGTTGATAACGATTGTTGTTGTTGTTAAGATTATTGGCACGACGATACTTCGGTGTTAAATAATAAACATCTGCTTCACCACCAAGATTTCCGTGGGGCGACGGGGGTGGTGGAGGCGGTAGCCTATAATTGTTGGCTCTGAAAAATTGTTGTTGTGAATTATGTATCACCTGAGGATGAGATATCCACTCACTATCGGGATTAATGGGTGGTAGAGGTTGTCGGTAGTTTACTATTTCATCATTTATTAAAGAATATGGAGGATGTGGTTGTTGCTGCTGCTGCTGCTGGTGTTGGGGAGCTTGTTGAGAGGCCTGTTGAAATTGTCTTCCTGGTATTCTTTGAGATAAATGGGGCCGCGCATAATACTGAGATTGATGCGATATGGGTGGTGGTAGAGGAGGCTGTTGTTGCTGCTGCTGTTGTGGTTGTTGATAGACAAATCTCTGCGGTTGTTGTTGCTGCTGCTGATAGGGATAGTTTTTATTCGAGGGTCCTAGAAGATAAGGATCAATAAATTCAGCGTCTGGGTTAATAGGCGGTCTGTTGGGTAGCTCATTTACTAAAGTATCATTATGCAAACTCCAAATTTGCTGTTGCGGTGGTGACTGCTGCTGCTGTGGGAACTGATGTTGTGGTCTGTAGTTTATAATTTTAAGTGAAGGTGTATTTTGAAAAGGTTCTTCATAAAAACGATTATTTTGTCTTCCAGGACCGTAATAGTAACCAGGAAGTTCTCGATTACGCGATGCCAAAACCGGTGCTGGTTGCTGTATGGGTTCTTGATAACGTTCTCTTTGTGGAGGACTTTCTGCTTGAACATACTCATTAAATTCTTGTTTATTTACGGACAACCAAGTGGGCTGACGTTGTATATTATGTGAATACACCTGCTGCTGTGGAGGTTGTTGCAAATATTTTGCCCCAATTCTTAGTTTCTTGGGACGACCATGAGGCTGCACTGGTAACAATGTGGTAGTAGGATATTTTGGTGCCTCGGCAAACTCTTCTCTTCCTTGGGGTTGTGCGTCATCGGCTCCTATTTTATCGACAGCTAAAGCTCTGAAAGCATTTTCATCATTTATTGCTGGACTATAAGTTACCATGGGCTTAAAGGGTTCGCCATCATACTCTGCAGGCGGTTGGAACGGATTTATAGGCTCCACTGCTGTTTCCGTTTTAGTGTCATCATAATTGTAGTTAAATACCGGTTTTGCTTTTGGGGTCCGAGGTATATTATTATCCCGTAATTCTTGATTTTGATAGTAACGTAAAGTCTCCCGTATAGCATTTACTTCTTGTTCAAAGTTTTGCAAAGGTCTCTGTTTGAATATTGGTCTAGGTTTGTAGCGAGTTTCCGGCTTAGGTGTTATAACCACCACACTATCATCCACATACCGATGATTGGGTGCCACAGGCTGCAAATAATTGCGATGGCCTTGAGCTTTAAAGGGTCTCTTACTGGCGGCATATAGTTTAATCGGCTTAGAAGATGATGCAGGCTTAGATGTAGTGGAAACGTAATCATCTATGACATTAGGACCACCACCCTGTTGGCGTTTAGCCTCAAAGTATTCATAGTATATAGGATTTGCCTTGGAAAGAGTTTCAACATTGGGTTCTGGTGTGGTGGGTACAAATGAAATAATATTTGGTCTTCCACTAGGATTAACATTGACTGAATATATCGGTATAGGAACTGCCACTGGTACCGGTACAGGTTCAATATTTCTGGGAGGAGGTGTAGATGATGGAGTAATAGAAAATCTGGAAGATTGAGTAGGTGTATAAGTAGGTCTCGGAGCTGGGGTAACAATGTTAATGATCTTAGGGGTATATTCCGAGACTTTGGTAACCACTTGTCTATAGTGAGGCTCGGTAGTAGTGGTTGAAGTTGTTGTGGGAGCAGACGTCGTGGTACTATACACTCTATATCTTATAGGTGGCGATTGAGTACTTAAAAACCAAGGCCTTCTTTCCTTTTCCGATTTCTCCAATTTACTAAAATGTTCGGGAGGAGGTGGCACCACTATGCCTGGTACTAAAGGCCCTGGTGGAACCGGATTAGAATAATTACTTTTGTAGACAAAAGAATAGGCTGGAGGATAATATAATGAAGGGTCATCTTCATCAAAGTCCTCTGTGCCATTAGTGTTATCCAAAGAACCATTTCGTCCATAAAGGAATGGACCTAACATCGGGAAATTGATTGGTTTATTATCCTCCTTATCTTTGGTTAATGATGGATTCGCAACCGTTTGGTTGTTATAGCGCCACGGTAGCGCGGGCGGCGGGTAGTTGTAATTAGGCTGGTTCTCTTTAGCATTTTTAGTCTTTCCCGACCAGGTAATAAGATTTTTCTCGTCGTCACTGTCATCCGTGGTCGGCGTGTTGTGGGCTTGCGTGCCGATGGTATAAACTGGTAGCGATTCGTTAGTGACCGGATAGACGATCGTGAGTTTATTATTTCCGATAAGCTGTACGGGGCCGTTTTCTTCGAGCTGGACAGGAAAGGGTGGCGGAATTTTGGGATTACTGGGAATTTTAATTTGCCTTCCAGCTGCATTATAATCATCTATAGCCGGCCAGGGTTCTTCGGGGTTATCTTCATTTAAACTGCCACCCTTTATGACCAGCAAATGATCTTCCGCCAGCCAGATGTCCTCTTCATTGAGGCCACCAAAGTTCCGTTCATTATCTTCAGGCACTTCTTTATTAGGTAAATAACTTAGAACTCCTGGCCTTTTAGGTGTCCGTCTAAATATTTCCTTCTCTATTAATCCGTATTTGCCATCTCGTACTTGATCCGCCAAAGTTTTCTTTGAATCTTCTTTAGCCTTTTTTTGTTTAATACTATTTTCCTTGCCAGAACCCGCACTTAATCTCAGTATACCATTATCCCAATTATCAAAATCCCCTGGTTCGTCGAGTAGGGCTTCATCGTCATCATGATAGTCTACATCGTGTTTGGAGTCAATTAATGATTCTCCAGACTTGGATGATATACTAGGCATTGTGGAGGCAACTCTTATACTTGCATTTAGTTGTGTTTTCCTATAACTACTGCTTAATACTGTGGGTTTACGTGGCCCGTAGGAGGATTTTGTTGCTGTTGTAGAATTTGTTATGGTACTGTTACTTGTTACCGCCGAAATTTGATACGTAGAGCGTCCCTGGGCGTTTTGAATATGACCAGCAACTAGACGTTGAATCATGCGAGGGCTGAAAAGTAAGAAAGGATAATTAATGTCTGTTTAACAAAGAGTTATTAAAAAAAGTAAAAGAATCGTGACCAAAGCTATTTATTTTGATTTTTTTATATGTAAAGTTTTCTTTAAAAATTTATTTTGATGGAGATTTTACATTATTTTCCAAGAATTCTTTAAATCAGCTATTTTTTTGGAAGAGTTCTTAAGGCGTTTTCTTAAGATCTCTTTGAATTCGGCCAATTTTATACACAAATTTTTCTATTTTCGTTTGCAAAATTGAACAAGATGAGATAAATCTGCCTGCTTTTTGACTAGGACTTTATGATCAACGACGTTAAGCGGAACAGTAACTTAAGTGATCATGGCCTCTGGGTGATATAAACTAACATAATGAGATTGGGTCTAGAATATAATTACTACTGTAGATTTTGAAAAATAATGAAAAAAAAATTATATTTAAATTATGTGATTTATATTGTTACAATTCAAAATATTTTTCCTTTTTGGTGTTCGCTTAGTAAAACTATTCTTAGCTGTAAAATTTCATCCTAAAATTTTCATAAACGTAAATTTTGTCTTAAATGAAATCACTACTGATGCAAAAATGGCCAGGTCAAGGGAAACATACATTTCGATAAACCGGAATTCCTTTCTCTGGATGTTTTATATGAGATAATATTACTCAAAACAAATCTCATTTATGCACAGAAAAAATTATTAAATTTCTCCAATCACCAAATTTATACCAAATTCATAATATCAAACAAACAATTTGTTGATTTGGCTCCTATTACCAAAATGATTATATTGATTACTAAAAATTGTAAAATTGTGAATATTTTTTTTTCAATAAATGATATTTTAAATTTTTATTAAAAAAATGATCAAAAAACTTTGCCATTTCAAACAATGTGTTAATATATTTAAAAAAAAATATTGACAATTCCCAACAACAATTCTACATGTTTAAATTATTTTATTTTAAACGAAAAAAGTCAATTAAGATTTTTTGTTATTTAATTAAAATTTTAATTGAAAATTTATTTCAAAACAACTTATATGTTAATTAAATCAAAATTAAATTTTTAATTTTCTTTCAACTAAAAAAATAATTGATTCAATAATCACATTAATTAAATTTAAATACTTTTTAAACCATTTTTTAATTGATAAAACACTTTTTTCTGTGTGTGTATATAAAGGTAGGATCACACGATTGCCCCAAATGCACCAATACGACACAATTTTCATTGTGCTTTATTGACGCACAATAAATGAAATTGCCCCAATAATATGTTTTATACAAATTTAATTTCCGCTAGTTGGTACAAAGCGAAATGAGTACATTAATTGCCGGAGCACAGTTACACGATTGTTCGTATTTGTCTCAACTGTGAAAACAGCTGTTGTGGTAGCTTTTTTATTTGTTTGGAAGTTCTTGTTGGTTAGTTCTTGAAAGAAAAGAAAATTGTATCATATATTCAAACAAATTTTTATTAAATAGTTTTATTTGAAATTGTTTAAGAAAAATATATGAAATTCAGAAAATAAAACACAGTAAAATTCTATTTTAAAATATACACAGAAAAAATGCTAAAAACATCAAAGTTGAAATACTTTTACAAATGGTTAATATAATAAAAACAACTTACAAAAAGAATTAATTATCACATTCTATTTGTAAAAAAAATATAAAATAAATTCGCTTTAAAGAATTTCAATACATTTTCCTCCGTTTTCCTGTATATATTCTTTTAAATTGTTTTATAAATACGTTATTTAAACTTTGTTTTGAACAAAAAATTTAGACTATATAATATAATTCAGAAAAAGATTTCAAAATCGCTCGAAAGTGATAAATTTTTATCATTTTGAAATCGATCGATCTTCATTACATACCTAAATATTCCTTAAAAAGAAATAATACTCCGTTTTATTTGAATTGTATTTAATTATTATTTATTTATTTATTTTATTCTACACGCAGAGAAAAAACATGATTAATGAATGGTCACTGCGACCATTTTTATTCATATTTGCCTATTATGTTTACCGTAATAAACTTATTGTAATCCTTATTTAACTTGAAAAAATATTGTTTCCCCTTAACATTTTTTAATTCACTATAATAATATTATATGGTTTTTTACACCTAAAAAGTTACCATGATCTAGCTAAACATATTAAATTAGGTGAAATATTTGCTACTATAATGTATATATTTTCAACTATACAACTATAAAATCATAATATTAGCTGTACACAAAAGATATGTTTGATACTATCATTTTTGTTCGCTTTAAAACACATTCTCTAAATGAGCAAACATTTATTGTCAAAACAAACAGTGTCTTTTTAAAATGCAAATAAAATCTTATTCTACATCATTTTCAGTCTGCGAGAGTCAGTTAATCGGGAAACATGAATGACTACAAAATAATTAAAAGTTTTTCGGGAGAAAAAGGGTTTGCATGATTGCAAAATTAATTATCATACGTTTATTGAAACAGGTAAAGCTATTAGTATATATACATATATATATAAATGTATGTATTGCATTTTATTTATTATTATATGCTAAGCTGTATATATATGTATGTTGTAATTTTATTAAAACATGAAATTTTTGAAATTGTTTTTTTTATTGGTTTTATTGTTCAAATAGACATTTTGCATGGTATTGGGAAAAATAAATACATGGTTAGGAAGATCATTTGTGTTTTTCTTCTAAACATAATAATATTTTTGAGACAATAATTAGCTATAAACATGTCTGAACATATATTGTTACTGAAGACGTGTTTGACACAATCATAGCCGCAAACATTAATGATAGTTTGCGATTGTGATTGTATCAACCATGTTTTTTCTTTGCGTGTAACTATAAAATAATATAATTATTATATAGTTGATGAGTTAGAGCACTAGCGTCTTAAGGCCATCAGCTCGAATTGTATTTAATATCTTGAATAAAAATATTCATCGTGTGGGCTACTCTCTTTTGCGATTCGAAAGAAAAATTGCAGCAAATTGAGTGGTTGGTACTCTTCAATGCGTTTGCGCATCCATCTTTCGCATCTTTTTGTTTTCTTTTCGCAAGTCTGGTAACACCGCACTCTGTTATGCGACAGCATATGTCAAAATCATTGAATAAACACAAATTTCTTGCGATAGCTCAAGTTAAAACGCAAATGAAGAAATATATTTAAGAACGTAAACAAATTTATTTTAATAATATTTAAATTAGATCCTGAAGATGAACTGTTAGTTCGAAATATATAGATAAAGAGAGAAAAAAATACAATGATGTGTTTTATTTATAAGGATTAAGAAGAGGCAATACAAAAGCAAAATGAAATAATATAATTGATCCAGCAATACAATAATAAAAATTTTTAAAGATAATATTTAAATTGTTATATTAAGGGAAACCCAAAAAAAAAAAAAAAATATAAACAACACAACGGCATTTGCAGATACCAAATGCCAAACAAACTGCAAATAATTTGTGGACGAAATTGGCAGACGATCTAAATGCTAATGGACCCCCCGTAAGAGATATAACCGGTTGGAAAAAATAATATTTAATGCTTTTATTTATATAGAATATAACTCTTATAACATACTGGTATATAGGTTTGGGCAAATTTAAAAAACCACACAAAGCACAAAACGCTTTAAACTAAATTAGGCATTTCCACCACGGGATGCAATCCCTCACAGTTCTGCCCCCTTTCTGCCATGGAAGAGCAAGTCATTAATCTCCTTCATATGGAAGAAGCGGTTAACGGCCTACCAAATTCGACATGTTTTGGTACAAGCGGTGATAGCACTAGCCATGTTACGATAGTATATAATAAGTTTTCTCCGTCAAACTTCGGATTCTACGCAAATTCAAAATAGCAAATTGGATGAAAATCTTCGTGCTTCTGAACGACCGCGGCTTTCAAATTTAAATGGGCGGGATAATCTACTTAAAACGCAAGTTCAAAATCATTTTATAATATTCTAGTTAAATTTTATTATCTTGAAATTTCGTATCTTATCTGTGTGACACGATTTCGTTCAAGCTTTCTGTTTTAACAACATCGTTAAGTGGAAGATGTACGTTGAACTTTACACAAATATTGTGCAGCGCATAGCAAACGTTCATTATTTGAGCTACTCTTTCTGTGGCGTAATGCAGTTCTATAGCTGCTAACAGGCATCGAAATAGGCCTTTTAAAGCCCCAAATACTCTTTCAATTATTGGCTTTATTGTTTTCCGTAGCGTTTCTGTATGGCGTTAGCCGCTAGGGTTCCAGAGGATACCCCGAATCGCCTTAAAGAAAATTCAAAATAAGTAAAAACATTCTTAAAAAATATTTTCAAATCAATAACCAATTAGCCAAAATCCCTTTTCTGGTCTTTCAAAACGTTCTATTAGCTTTTGCCTTGCATTCCAGAGTCTCCATACATGTGAGTTATGGCTAGCACCACAGTATCGGCAATCAACAAATCTAATTGACATTTTGTGATCACATATCTAAAAATGTACAATAGCGGTATTCACACCGAACTTGTTAATTTGTTACTCGGTAGTTTGTTAATTTGTTAAAGTTACCAACTGTGAACGACCCCTTTTTAAAACTTTGTTAGTCTGGTAACTTTCATAGTAAAACAACTGATTTATTGTTCTGACACAATTTATTATTCTGGAAAAAATAAAACATGCCACGAGAAAGTGTAAAAAAAAAGTTACCAACTAACAACTATTTTATCAGGGGTGCCGTGTCGTTAATTTGTTAAATGTTAATCCGGTAGCGCGTTAAATATACAAAAACAAAATGCGTGTAAAAAAGTAACTATTAACGACTAACAAGCTCGGTGTGAATACCGCTAATAATACAAAGCTTTAATTTCAATCATCATATTTTTGTTTTCACCGAAACTTGGTTGAACAACAGCCTTTTGAACTCGGAAATACTTTGCAATAATTTTCATATTCTTCGTCGAAATAGAATTACAACTACGACTGGTGGTGAAGTGTGAATTTCTATCTCAAAAATCATTCCAATGGGAGAAATCAAATTAAACCTACCTTTTAATATCGAGGTCGTTGCAGTGTCTTTAAAGATAAATAACATCGTAATCTTTATTACTTGTTCCTACATTCCACATCACTCTGATCCGATTATCTACAAACATCATATAGATGCAATTAAAAATGTGGCTTTAAAACTCAGCACCGTTGATTTAAATTTTATATTTTGTGATTTTAATTTGCCTTATATTTTTTTTTTTTTTTTTTTTTCAGTATTTGTTTATTGAATCTTCATATATTTAATATGAACTAACAATAATTAATCAAATCTTATCCTAATATTTGCTTTATGTCCTGCCAGTGCCAAACAAAAAAGATTTCGTCATCACGGTATCTGTTCACATATGTAGGTGTTTATCGCTCATCTGATTGGGTGAGTGCTGCAGTGTCTCTTCTTCTTAAGCGAGTGTGGCCGCCATAATTTAAAATATTTCTAGCTAATGGATTTGGGTGCAGTTCCAGCCTTTTTAAATATTTTACTGCATATTTCGTTATCATAGTTTTTACTAATGGCACATTGAGATCCTTGTGGATATTTGAGTTTTTGACGTACCAGGGGACGGCTGTGATTATTCGAAGAAGTTTGTTTTGGCGCCTTTGAATTTTTTCGATGTTAGAAGCCGAGGCAGTGCCCCATAACTGAATACCGTAGCACCAAATTGGCTTTAAGATAGAGTTGTAGAGTAGAAGTTTGCAATCGAGACTAAGAACAGAATTTCTTCCAATAAGCCAATTAATTTGGATTGCTTTTAGTTTCATTTGAGTTAATTTAGCTTCTATATGCCATTTCCACGTTAAACGCCGATCTAGATGTATACCGAGGTATTTTACATGCGAGTGTTGGGGTATTATTTGATTATTTATTTTAATAGGGGGGCATGTTTCCCGACGCAATGTGAATGTTATATGTGCGCATTTTTGCTCATTGATCTTTATCCTCCATTTTTGTAACCACCTTTCTAGTTCAAATATATGATCCTGTAGGTAACGAGATGCTTCATGACAGTTTGCGTGTACGCTTAGAAAAGCTGTGTCGTCCGCAAATGTTGAGTTATGGGTGCAGCTGTTTGTTGGCAAGTCCGAAGTATAAATTAAGTATAATAGAGGGCCCAGGATGATAAATTGACGACCGACTAAGTAGCTTTCTAACAGCTTGCGTAAATTTGCTGGTAAGTTTTGCTGCAATTTCAGTAGTAAACCTTCATGCCAGACTTTATCAAAAGCTTGAGACACATCGATGAAGAGTGCTGAGCAATATTTTTTTTCTTCAAAGGCTTTTCTTATGACATTTACTATTCGATGAGTTTGTTCAATTGTGCTGTGTTTTCTTCTAAAACCGAAATGATGATTGGGAATACATCTGTTATCATTTAAAATCGGCGTTAATTTAGACACTAGAAGTTTCTCAAAAAGCTTTGATATATTAGACAATAGGCTTATAGGTCTATATGACTCAACTTTTGTGGGATCCTTTCCTGGTTTAGGTATCATGGTAACTAAGGATACTTTCCACTCTTGTGGGTAGTATTCAAGGCGTAAAATAGCATTAAAAATTAGTAGAATAATTTTCTTTGCTATGCTGGGTAGCTCCAAAAGCATTTTGTTGCTGATCTTATCAAAACCAGGGGCTTTCTTGGGGTTTAAATCATGAATAGCCTTCTCGATTTCTCTTACTTCAAACCTTAGTGGAACAGCTGATCTAACAGCAACAGGTGGTAACTCGACCGCAGTATCGAAAGATGTATGAGGGGTAAATACGGTTTTCAAATGATTAACGAAAATATTTCCTTTTTCTATGTCATTTCGTGCCCAACTTCCATTTAAGTTTCTTAATGGCGGTTTAGTGATAACTGGTCTGTTAAGATTTCTAGCTGCACGCCATAATGAGTAATCAGATTGAGGAGTTGCATCAAGTTCCTTAAGATATTTTTCCAGAGAAGCCGTTTTTTGAGACTGCAGTAAGTTTCTTAGCCTTTTTGTGCACTCTTTTAGTAAATTTTTAAGTTGAGGGGATCTGTGCAATTGCCACTCTCTTCGAACTCTCCTTTTTTCAGTCAAGAGACGCTCGACATCAGTAGAATATATTTTACTATGTTTGATATTTTTGCGGGCTATGCTAGAATGTTGAACAGCTAGTTTGAGATAATTGTCAAAATTTAGAATAGAAATTTTCACATTCTCCGGTGTTCTAAGCGGAATATTTTCAGTGCAGTGGGTACTGAGATATTTTTTATATTTTAACCAATTTATTTGTGTGGCTGACGTCACTAAGTAACCAGACGGAGATACAATTCTATAAGGGTTTGATATGGTAAGAATTGTAGGTGTGTGATCAGAAGATAATTCTAAAGAAGCTTCAACGTGAATCGTTTCTGCGGGGATGTTTTTAACCACGCCAAAGTCGATGACATTTGGAATTTTTTGCTGATCAGTAGGCCAATAAGTTGGTTGTCCACTCGCGACCACATTTAAATCCATTTTAGACATTGTATTATACAAAACACGACCCTTTGGTGTAATGAGCCGTGAACCCCAGAAGGTATGTTTAGCGTTGTAATCGCCAGCGGCTAGGAAACAGGATCCTAATGATTTAAAATATTTATAATATTGGCTTTCTGATATTGAAAATCTAGGTGGAGAGTATAAAGATGAAAGTACCAAGTTTCGATTTAGCTCTTCAACACAAATATTCGTTGCTTGCAGATAATCTTCACGATGATCACACATTAAGTAGTGTTTGATTCGGGTTTTTATCAAAATAGCAGAACCTCCACAAGCTCTATCTCGAGGGTCCTTGGTATCATATAATATATAACCATTAATTTTAAACGTATTTCTTGAGGTCAAATGAGTTTCAGAAACCATCATTACATCAATTTGTTTACTTTTAAGAAAATATTCTAGTTCATTTTTATGTTGGCGAATGCCGTTTGCGTTCCAAAAACAAATTTTTAAACAATTCATGGCTTGTTAAGTACAGCTTGCAATAACATCGATTGCATTCTTAACATTTCCTGCATCATATTACCCATTGTATTCGTAAAGTTTGTTACTGTTTGTACTAGTGTTTCCATGGTTTTTTCTAGACGACTTAAATTAGAAACTGGGGTCTCATCATTATTTGGCAAATCACCTTGCATTGGTATATGGTTTGATTTTAGGACGTTAGCGTAGGATGTTCTGTTATTACTAGGCTGCGGTACCTGAATATTATTAGTATTATCTTGATGTGTTTCCTGAATTTGAGGTGGATTAGGTTTCGGTCCAACCGAGCGCTTGACGATAGAGTATACAGGGCATCCTCTATAGTTGGCAGTGTGATTACCACCACAGTTGCTGCATTTTTTTACATTGGGGTCGTTTTTAGACTTATCGCAGAGAGCTGTACCATGCAATTCTCCACATACAACGCAAACAGGGGTTAAATGGCAGTATGCCTTAGTGTGACCAAATTCTTGGCATAGATCAGATTTATATCTGCATCAAATAAATCGAACTTGCAACATTTATGGTAAACGAATGTATTGTAAACCGTGCTGACCCTATTACTTTACCCGATGATCTTTATCATCTTACAATTGAAATAAGATACAATTAATTTTCTAATAATCTAGTAAAAAAAAATTCTACACAAAACGAAAAAGTTTTCTGTTTTAACAGGGCAAATTACATTGAACTTCAATTGCTGACTGCTCCGAAAAGCTTGCCGTGTTCTGTTGACGATTTGACTGATAGTTTTTATAAAACTATGTTTAGTTATATGGAGGAATCCAAAAATGATACACCAATTAAAGCATTAATCAAAAATAAAATCAGTTTTAATTAAAAATTTAATCAAGTGAATTAAACGTTTAATCAAGTGAATTAAAAGTTTAATTGATAGTATTAATTTGCACCAGTAAACAAATTAATAGTTACAATTAAACGTTTATTTTACTTGATTAAACGTTTAATTCACTTGATGAAACCGATTTTATATTTGCTGACTTCTTTGCTTCTACATATTTCGAAACTTACTATCACTACTCATATTCTTAAGTGTGCAAAATGCGCTTAGTCGTCTTCTTTTAGTGGTCCAGACGGTATAACAAGTTATGTTTAAAAAATTGCGCACTGACGACACCTTTGTTTATAATCTTTAATGCATCTTTAAATTGCGGTTACTTTCTGAAAGTTTGGAACGATTCATACAAATATTATTCTATTGTTTAAATCAGGAACTAAATCAGATATATGCAATTACAGAGGTATAGCTAAACTAGGTGATATACCAAAACTTTTTGAAAAATGTTTAATGGATTGCCTTACTCATCAAGTTTCTGACTTATTGTCACCACATCAACATGGCTTTCGGAAAGGATTCTCTGCTATGACTAACATTCTCCACTTACAACGTTAGTTAATAGAGCTTTTGCCAACGGACACCACACTAACATTATTTACGCTGATTCCAGCAAGGCTTTCGATAAAGTTCACCATACGCTATTGTTGAAAAAACTGGACGTGATGGCTTTCAATAGTAACTTCCTGAGCTGGATCAAATCATATATGTTGTGTAGAACTCAATCTGTAAAATTTAATTCAGCACTTTCGAAAAAAATCAATGCAAAATCTGGAGTACCTCTGGGTAGCCATATTGGTCCAATTTCGTTCTTCCTTTTTATTAATGTGTTGCCTGAAGCAATTCAATATCGTAATGTGTTGATGTATGCAGACGACGTAAAATTATTTTTAAGTGTTAAACTTCCTTGTGGTCAACAACATCTACAAAATGACCTCGATAGGTTTAACAAATGGTGTAAACTTAACTTGATGGAACTAAATTTTCTAGAGTAAAAAAGAGTGCTTACTCCTACGTTCTTTATGGCTGTAATTTACAATCTGTTAGTGAAATAATGGATTTGGGAATATTGTTATACCAAAAACTTAACTTTATTCAACATATCGTCGGTTGATTATTTAAATGTCGTATGTGGATTTTTGCGGTTTTGAGTTAAGATCGATTTCTTAGGTTTTCCAACCTGATCTTTCTTTTGGCGCAATCAGTTTTTCGATACCTCATACGGTTTTCGAGATATGGAGTGTTGAGTTTGTCGTATGTGGTATTTGCTGAAGCAATTTTCAAATTAAAGGTGTTCAAACTCAATTTACTCGAAACTATCGGAAGCCACATACGGCAATTAAATTATCAGCCGACGATATAACGAGGGCTGTAAATAAATCCCGCAGTATTCTGGCTTTTATTTAAAGATGGGCAAAGGAATTTAATAATCCCTTAACCACAAAAAGCCTAATTTTAGAATTCGGCAGCATTATTTAGGACCTGATCTATAATATCCACAACGATCATATCGAATCAGTTCAAAAAGAATTTCTTATTTTCTGCTTAAGAAATAATTAATTATAAAGGATGCCTGGTACTATCTTCATACTCAACAAGACTAGCTGAAAATAATTGACCAACTTTAAAAAGCCGTAGTATGACGCTTAATTTATCTTTTATGTTCAGATTTATAAATGGTAGCACATATTCTGAATTTTTATTGAGTAACGTAACTTTTAATATTCCTCAACGCTCACATCAATTTTTTAATCCTCTATATGTCAGGATATGTCGAACTAGGTAGGAAGGTAGGTAGAAAGGTTGGTATGAAGTCTCCTTCACACCTTCGGCCAGAGACCAATATGGTCCATTGTGACGCCTTGTTTAGATATTGATAGATGGAAAGTGGGTGAAATAAATAGCGAAAGCATAAGAAAAGATAAAAATGATAGATAAGAACAGAAGATATCGGACCAAACCCGAGAGAAACTCAACTCAACACAAATTCGTCCTACGGGCGGCTAGAACCCAGTCTCCTGCCACGCAGCCAGGCCATCCCCATTACGAATCCTATCAGACTCTCGAGACGACAGCCCGAAACATCCACTAACTCCCCTAGGAATCTGCTACCCTTTACCCTGGGAAATTGGCACAGAATGTGCTCAACTGTCTCTAACTCCTCCGGGTCCTCACACAACCCGCACATATCCGACAAGTCTGATCAAATTCTGGAATTTTTGCTTGGAAATATTTTGCCACAAAAATTTCTATTTATTTGTGATGTTTCGTTAAATTTTTAATTTAAAAAGTGTGTCTACGTTTATTATCATTTTCCATTTTTAGACTTTAGATTTCCTTTCATTAATCACTCCATATCAAACTGAATCTAATCTTTGAGCAAAAATTTAAAATCTTTAGATTTTTTTTCTGTCCAAAACACCATTAAAGTGTTGGTATCAAGTTGAGATCTATGAAATACTTTTTGAAAGGAATTTCTATGCCAGACAAATTTATGGCCGGTAAGAACTAAAACAAAATATTTTTTTAAAAAACCATAAGCAGCCGAAACCAAATTTAACTTCTAACCCCCATGACTCACAGTTTGTCTTGAAGCACAAACGTTTTACCGAAAAAATGCTAAAATTATAAGTTTTTAAATACAACTTAACATGGAAAAAAAAAACAAAAAGAAAAGAATAAATAAATAAAAAACTAAATATGCAAAAAGTATAAAATATAAAAAAAAAAAATCGTAACTCACGTTTTTGGTGTCTGCTGATTGTGCAGAGTTGTCAATTTTGTTTTGCCATGGTTGCTGGTTCGATCAGACGATGTTTTAGAGTCGGTGGTTGATGCTGATGTTGTTGTTGGTGTCTTAAGACTATTGCTTTGTAACGGTAATGAAGATTGTTTCGATTGACGAAAATTATTGGAACCATCAAATTGTGAATGCTGTGCTGCCATTCTTTGCCTTATAAATTGAGGTTTCCCCGTCGTTGTCGTTGCTGTTGTTGTGGTCGATGTTTTGGGGCTATAGGAACGTGTATATTGTCGTCGTTCTAGTGTTTTATATTTACGTTTCGTTTCTGGGTCTTCATAAGGTTGGGCTCCATTGCTATGAAAACTACGTTGCTGACGTATTCCTTTAGCACCATTTAATGGCACTGGTGATGATATTGAAGCTGCTGAAGTTGTTGTAGTGGCATCAACATGCCGCACTAGTCTTGTTGACTCTAATGTGGATGTTTCAGTTATGATGGGTTTTCTTTTCGACTTGGTCATAATTGTTGTAGTTGCAGTTGTCGTTGTAATTTGTTTGGCCGCGTGCCTTTGCCAACTATTACTGCTCACGCTTGCCGTTGTTTGTGGCCTTGTTGTTGATGTTGTAGCAGGTAAAGTGTGACGTCTTAATTGTAAATGTGGTGGCGCTTGTAATGATGGTGGTATTGGTGTTGTTGTCGGCACTAATCCTCTTCTATTCGTTACGGAAATTAATGTTTTGGCTGGAGTTGCTGACGCCGAAGAAGAGCTGCTACTAGTGGCCGTCGTCAATAACGTGCCAAATAGTAAAAATAGTAGAGATTTTAACAAGTTTAAGGCCAACGACTTCATCTGAAACAAAATAAATTGAGAAACAAAAAATTAAGCAAAATAACCATAAGGAAGCATAATAAAATATGCATTTTTTTTGGTGGTTTTACTTTAAACGCTCTAAGTGTTTAAAGCCTACCACTTATTTTTTGTTATCGTAAAGAAGAAACAAAAGTTTAATTATTTTACTTAAAATTTTATTTATGTAATCAATTTTAAAGTTGCAACTTAACGATGTTTAAATTTTGCAATGTATTTTCTTTAGCTAAATGGGGTTTGTGGTTGGGATTTGTTGGGGACAGGGGTTTGAAAGAAACATTTATTTAAAATTCAGGAGAACGATTAAAAAAAAAATATTTTAAATTGTAAAATAATGGGATTTCCAAATTCTCGAAAACTGAGATTAGTAAATTATTACTGAAATTATCTGGAGCATATCTCCATACTGTAAGGATAAACATCTGGCAACCCTATCCTTGAATTATTTAAAATGATCTTATAAGATGTTGAAATTATGAAAAATGCATTCACACTTGAAACATCTTACATCTACTATCAATCAAAAATGTCACAGTTTCTGAAAAAAAAATTTTTTAAGTACCTTTTTTCTACAAAAGCGCCAAAGTTTCCAAAGAACACAGCAAAATGTATTCGAAACTCATTTTGTTTAATAATATAAAAAAAAATTAAACAAAAAAAGACGCTGCTTTCAAAACAAATGCCATTTTGTCAGTGATGCGGGGATCGAACCCGCAACCCCGGCACCGATAGACTTGCACACTACCGGCCTACCGGGGCACCCAAATATAATTTATTGCCACTTTTGTAGTGATGACACTAAAATAATCGGAAGATGTCGAATGGAATACATCTTGTAAAGATGTTGATTTTTAGCTCTTTGTGTTTCTTATTTGAAAATGTCAACATCTTCCCAAATTGATGGTAGATGTAGGATGTTGTCAAATGTGAAAAGGCTATAAGTCGGAAGGCCGAATGTAACAAAGACCCAACATTTAAGGTGTTGTAGAATCTGAACAAAATCTCTATTACCGAATTGATGGGACTTATAAAAGCCTTACTGAAAACGTATCCATTAATATTTTAGATATGCAAAAATCAAATTAATTAACGTGTCGTCCAAACATTACAAACATTCTAAATTTTTAATAAAATCGTCCCATTACACTGTGCTAAAAATTGACACTTTTTTTGAGACAAAAAGGGCACCTGGCGTTTTAACCTCATTCGGGTATGCTGAATCTAGTGGTGCTAGCCGTTTTTAAGTTAGCTCTGGTTTTCAAGATATATCGGTTTTTCGAAAATGGAGGAGGTTGCACAACATTTGTTCGCGTAACTTAAAAGCGGTTTAGTTTATTGAACAAACTCAAAAATTCTGCAATAAAATTTCCTATTTAAGAATTTCAACCATACAAATATTGGGGATTATAAAAATTCTTTAATTTGGACCCTGCGGCGCCTACGATGCCCCTAGATGGGCCAAATGTATGACCAACACACTTTATTTTTCCTCGCCATCATTTATTTCTAACATAAATACCAGCTATCTCCATTCCTTAAGGGGGCTCCCATACATAATGTTCAATACAGACTAGAAATATATTGAAGAAAAAGTGCCATAAATGCCTAGGAGTCGAACCAAAGACCCATTTTTGAGATACGCGAATATCTGTTGTGCAACCTCCTTCATTTTTGAAATAACGGTATATCTCGAAAGCAAGAGCTCACTAAAAAAACGGTTATCACCACTGGATTCAGCGTGCCCGAATTAGGTTAACACGCCAGGCACCCGGCTTGACCACCTCTATTATGCGGCATTACCCTCTTCATCCAAAATTATAGACACATTTTGTTTTACTTCTGAACAATCAAAAAAGAAAAAAATTTGAATAAACCAAGAAGGGGATTTCCCCCGCAAAGGACATTTCGAAATGTAGTAACAGCTAGTAATACTTATACTTATTTTAATTGTATATGAAAAAATAAATTAAATATAACTAGAAATTCATATTAAAATTTATGTAAAAGTCTTTAAAACAAAAAGTTTTATAAATATCACTGTTTTTTGATAAAATTAATGTAACCACACAATCTCTTCAGAGTGGTTTGCCGTTTAACAGTCACCGTCATTGACGACGGATGACGTCAATAGTCAAACATCAATCTTTAAACCAAATGCTATTTTACTTTGGTAGATCGAAATTTGCTTTTGAATGAATGATTACCTATTTTAATTGATTAACATGTTCTTCCTTACTTTTGTTTTTCGTACTTTTTGTCAAGAATTCTTCTTGAAATTCAAAATACATTTTTTATTTTTCATGTTTTTGTCTTTTTTTTCTTGTTGACCTTTTTTCAGCACAACTTGAAGGACAAATGTTATCATTTAGCTCGTGCCTTAGCTGTTAATAACAATTAGTATTGTGGTTATTTTATTGAACTGTTAATGGTTTTTAATATAAATTTCGATATTTTAATCAGGCTTAAGTTCATTGAATTTAATTTCCATTAAATTATTTTTTCATGTTCAATGTACTAATTAAAATATCGAAATTTGGATTAAATACCATTAACAGTTCAATAAAATAACCACAATAATAATTATTAAAAATAATTTAAATTCTGCACGGCACATTAGAAAATTGCACTTTTAATATCAAAGTGATTCTTAAGTAACAACTTTTAATCGGGTAATCCAAAAATTATTAGCAATTGAAAGTGATCTGTATGTTGGCGCACTAAAGGCCTGCAAGCTTCATTTTAATATTACCTCCAATATTTTTTTCATTGAAAAAGCCAAAATGTTCCATATATATTTGATCCACTGATGCATCATTTTTTCTCCACTTCCACCCAAAAAAAAAGTTAACTTTTTAATGATTTAAATCGTGAATACAACTTAGTATGCCAAAATGCTTTTCATAACCAATGGTAAAATCACATCTTCTTTGTGTCCTTTAATGTAAGAGCAGTTTCAGGCATTTAAATGTGTTCTGACTCTAGACGACAAATATATTTATGGAATATAAAGGCTTGGCAATGTGCCAAAAGAACCCACAGTTCAGCACATGGATCATCAAAATAATTTTTGCAATAAAATCGGGCACGAACAATTGTAGCATTCGATCTAACGCTGACATTAATGTTAACCAGCGTGTTTTGCTGTATTAATGTTGAAATTTTGGCGTTTTGGGAAAATAACACTTATTGTTTTTGAGTTCAAAGAAAAAAGTAATAATCTAACAAAAGGACAATTCACTCAAAGAGGGAAAATCTACTGTCCCCTCTTTTGAAAAAAAAAATCCTAAAAGACATCGTAACAAAATAAAAGACTGTCCTCTTTAAAAAAAGGACGAATCGTCACCGAATTCATACCACTTAAGATTTATCCAAGAAATTAACAATATTCTAAACCAAAGGTACTGCTTCTTTTTAAGAAAGGATTTCCCTGAATCCTAAGTTTATGGAAAAAATGTATTCAAATTAAAAAATAACCTGGTGGAAATTGTGTTTATAGTAATACATTTTATTTTGCAATTTTTAAATTCTTTAGTTGAGAGCACCCTTAACTGATTTGCGAAACAGACTTTATTTAGTCCAAAACTATTACATGAATTTTATTTAATAAACAAAGCATACAAAGGTACGGCAAAATACATTTTGAAGCTTCCCTACGTTTTAGTATTACATCCGTCTGGATGGCTTGTAAACTTTATGCATAAAGTACAGATCGCAATTTTGGAAAAAGAACCAGGACCTAATGGACCATCGTGACAAAGCTTAGGGGGGGGGGGGGGGGGGTTACAGCTTCTTTCCAGAATAGTGTTATTTTGTCCATAAACCGTATAATTTGGTTAGTATTTAGTATGGTGTTCATTTAATCGGGCTTTTGCTTTAATCGGTTAATCGCTCGATTAATAAATTACCCGATCAGTTAATCGGGTAGTAATTATTCGGTTGAATTACCGAATGAATACCATAGCATTTAGATAACATTTTGTCCAAACTTATTTTATTGTAATCTAAATAACCAAATTTTATAAGACTTGGTCCATATTTGACCATAGCTGCCATAAAAATACTACTCCAGAACATTTATTTTAATAACTTCATGGCTACTACTATTTCGTGCTAAAATTTTGTGTTGGTAGGTCCAGAATTGAACATATGTCCTCCATACCTAAACTACTTAAGGTACAAAATAATCTGATAAGGATGAAGATATCTAAAAAATATTGTGCACTAAAAACCTCATTAGATACATATTTTTTTCCTTTTTTTGTAAAAGTTTTCTTGAAAACCAAACTTGATTTTAATACCTGATATTTTCATTTGAATTGGGTAATTTTGCTTCATCTCAATTTTTAATTTTGCTGGCGGTAACACTGCATTGTACAGTCATACGCAAGTCTGTTCATAAGATCCTTGAACAATTTTGATATTTTATAAAAACATAGGTATGCATGTAGATAAAACAAAATTCATTTATACACCCAGAGAAAAGATATGTTTAACAAAACAATTTTAAAGGATATTTTGAACATATTATGTTTAATTTAACCATATCATTGTCACCGACAATCATATTATTGTTAAAGTAGTCCTCCATCAGGAAGCCACAACCATATTATAGTTGCTCCTGAACATAATATGGTTAATATTAACTAAACTATGTTTAACACTTATAATAGCATGGTTGTTTTTCAACCATAGTATGTTGCTCTTAGAAAAGAGCATACATAATACTATTGTTAATTTGAAAACAAATTATTGTCATATTTAACCATAACACATTTAGAGGCAACCATAATATGGTTGTGGTCTCTTAATTAAGAACTAGTTTAACAATAATATGGTTGTCGGTGACAATGATATGGTTAAATTAAACATAATATGTTCACAAAAATTATTTTTGGGAATGAAATATTTTATTAATTAATTCATTTATTAATGATGTGCTAATAATCCCAATTTTTTTAAATGAAAACACTGAAATTTATTGTTGTGGGAAAGCTAGTTCCTATGCGCATTTCGCTGGTTGCTTAGGCCAGCTCGTCAGGAACTTTTTTCCAAATACTTTAGAAAAGCTAAAAATATTATACAAGTAAGACCATAAATAATTTTTGATAATAAATTTGCATGTGCCCGGCAAATAAAAAACTGAAATGGCAAGCTGCTTTATTTAAGCATCTTGTTTTTTTAATTTTGTTTTTTTTCTTTCTATCCTCTTACAACTACAATTTGTGTTGGAAAAAACCCAGCCAATTGTAGGGGAATGTAAGAAAGAAAAAATTGACGGTTTATTGTTGTGACTTTGTTGAAGCTTTGACATTGTTACATTTAAGACCAGAGTGTTTTAAAATTCTTATTCACTTTATGGTCTTACTTGTATAATATTTTTAGCTTTTCTAAAGTATTTGGAAAAAGTTTCCTGACGAGCTGGCCTAAGCAACCAGCGAAATGCGCATAGGAACTAGCTTTCCCACAACAATAAATTTCAGTGTTTTCATTTAAAAAAATTGGGATTATTAGCACATCATTAATAAATGAATTAATTAATAAAATATTTCATTCCCAAAAATAATTTTTGATAATAAATTTGCATGTGCCCGGCAAATAAAAAACTGAAATGGCAAGCTGCTTTATTTAAGCATCTTGTTTTTTTAATTTTGTTTTTTTTCTTTCTATCCTCTTACAACTACAATTTGTGTTGGAAAAAACCCAGCCAATTGTAGGGGAATGTAAGAAAGAAAAAATTTACGGTTTATTGTTGTGACTTTGTTGAAGCTTTGACATTGTTACATTTAAGACCAGAGTGTTTTAAAATTCTTATTCACTTTATGGTCTTACTTGTATAATATTTTTAGCTTTTCTAAAGTATTTGGAAAAAGTTTCCTGACGAGCTGGCCTAAGCAACCAGCGAAATGCGCATAGGAACTAGCTTTCCCACAACAATAAATTTCAGTGTTTTCATTTAAAAAAATTGGGATTATTAGCACATCATTAATAAATGAATTAATTAATAAAATATTTCATTCCCAAAAATAATTTTTGATAATAAATTTGCATGTGCCCGGCAAATAAAAAACTGAAATGGCAAGCTGCTTTATTTAAGCATCTTGTTTTTTTAATTTTGTTTTTTTTCTTTCTATCCTCTTACAACTACAATTTGTGTTGGAAAAAACCCAGCCAATTGTAGGGGAATGTAAGAAAGAAAAAATTGACGGTTTATTGTTGTGACTTTGTTGAAGCTTTGATATTGTTACATTTAAGACCAGAGTGTTTTAAAATTCTTATTCACTTTATGGTCTTACTTGTATAATATTTTTAGCTTTTCTAAAGTATTTGGAAAAAGTTTCCTGACGAGCTGGCCTAAGCAACCAGCGAAATGCGCATAGGAACTAGCTTTCCCACAACAATAAATTTCAGTGTTTTCATTTAAAAAAATTGGGATTATTAGCACATCATTAATAATATGTTCAGCATTTTCTTTAAAAATAGTTTTGTTGGAGGCGACCATATTGAAACATGTTTTTTCTCTGCGTGTAGTTTAATAAAAAAACACACAAAAAAGGGACTTTCGTAAAAGTACTACACCTTTGAAATGTAGAGAACAAAATTGGAAAGTAGGGTTTTAGTGTATAGTATTTCTATTTATTGGTGGTAGAGTGCGTCTAATGGAAGCTTTGACTAAATAAGTATGGCATGTATGGTCTCCATAAAAGGCACACGCATAAAAACATATTTTTCTACATTTTTATCTCCAACAAAAATGTTTTAAACGAAACCTTTTTTAATATGCTATGGCTACTTAACAGTATAACTGTCAACAGCAACCATATTATGGTAAAAATATTTCGCCATAAAGAAGCAACAACTGGCTGCCCTCAAATATGTTAATATATAATAAGATTTCGGTTTAATAAGTCTTACAAAAGGTTCTTCATCAATATTTGAAAGTGTTTAATGTTGGGCGCGTAAGTCATGAACATCTCCTTTTAAATCTCTGCTTTTTTGGTTAAGCCTGACTGATTATATACGTATGTATAAATTGTTCCCCTCTCGGTTCATATTTTGCGGCGGCTTTGTCTATATATGTTTTTATTTTTGCAAATCATTAAGTACCTTTTCGTCTTCTTCAGCATTTGTATTTATGATACCAGCATTTTTTTTTTTTTTTTTTTGGTAATTGTTAACGTGTTGCTGAGTTTTTGTTGTTGCTCATGCTTAAACACTATGTTTTCTGTTGTTGTTGGTAATTAGTTGCAACGATGAGTTGCAATGCTAAATATCTGTTAAGAGTTTTATGCTTTTGTGGAACGAGTACGAGTTGAAGTTATTATACTAAAGTCTAAGCAGCCTGTCTATCTTGACTTGTTAGACTCTTTGGGGGAGATTTTAAAGATAAAATTTATTATTGAGTTGATGGCTAGCACGTGCTGTGTTGAGGGATTTCATTTTTTTTTTTTTTTTTTTAATAATTATGTTGCAGTTTTATGAAAATTATTTTATAACTTTTGATTAATGTAAGAAATAAAAGTGAGCTTAAAATTAAAATAAGTGTTTTATCAGGTTGGTTAAAATGAATTGATACTTAGGTTGGTGTTAAAAAGATAAAATGTTCTCAAATTTAAAAATATATTGCTTCAGGCAAAAAAGGTCTACGTAAAAAATGTTTTCTAACGTTTAGGAGTTAAAATTTCTTAAACTTTACATAAAACTTTTCTTTTTAATCTTTTTCCTTAATCAATAAGGGTTTTCATGATATCGCTTAAAAGTTTGTGCAAACGGTGCATTTTTACGCCCTCGCAAATCAATTGTCAAAAAATGTGGTAGAATTAATTTACACAAACTTCGTAAATTTTCCTCACAATTTAAACGCGTAAACTTGCAATGCACAAAGGGGTATTTTGCCAATCTTGCCGGACTTTACATTTTTTTTAAGCCTAAAATGCCTCTTAAAAGTTATTGAGTGCCCGAAGATCAAATATTTTTAATCTTTTCCCATACTTTTGTTTACCAAATACAACTTTTAACGTCGGCGAAAGTTAAAAAAAATCTAACCTTGGACGAAGGAGATCGCAAAAATGCAATTTTTCGTCCCGCTGCCTTTTGTGGGCGGTTACATATAATAATATTTTCAAAAATAATGTAAATATTAAAAGAAATTTAATTCTTACTCTTTAATACCGTAAAAATAAAATTTTTGAGCAACGACTAATTTTCGGTAATTTCTAAAAAAAAATTAATTTTTAAGCTTTTATGTCGCTTTCATGTGTTTTATAGTATTTAAATTCTCTGAAAATAATTTATTTATTCACAATTATAACTTATTGATAATCGTAACAACAAATTTTATTTAAAATAATAACAACTAATTTATTTAGTCGTTATATGTGACAGCGCATAGAGAAAGGGACCAGTAAGGTAAAGGGAGCAATAAAAACCAACTACACAAAACAAGAGGTAGGGACGACGCGTTTTCAATGGTATGAGAAAAATTGTCCAAATTCGGTACACATAGCTGGGTTATCAATAAAAACATCTCTGGCAAAATGGGCGGGATTGGAATGGTGGGCGTGCATCTCCCATACAAAGACATTATAGATTTATGCATATTTGGAGAACGAAATGAGCCAAAGTTTCCAAATTTAATACAAGCATTTTGGTTATTAATACACAACATCCGACAAAATATGGGCGTAATTGGAGAAGTGTACGTGGTACAAAATAGATTTATTTATATCTAAAGAACGGTAGGAGATAAATTGTCTAAATTTCAAACACATATCTGGGTTATCAATACACAGACTCTCTAAAAAAAATGAACAGTATTGGAGAAGTGGGCGTGGTACCTCGCAAAGAAAGACAATATAGATTTCTGTCGAAGGTTTCCAAATTAGGTAAAAACTTCTTAGTTATCAGTGCACAACATCCGACAAACTGTGGGCGGGATTGGAAAAGTGGGGCTGGCACCTCCCACACAAAGAGATAATAGATTTCTGTATGTCTGGAGAACGGCTAAAGCCAAAGTTTCCAAATTAGGTAGAAGCATCTTGGTTACTAATACACAACTTCTGACAAAATCTTTGCGGGATTGGTGAGGTTTTTATATCTTAGGATGGGCAACGTAATACTTGCCCAAATTAGCGACATGTAACATCTGTCAAAAAAAAGATGGGAGTGGATAAGTGAGCGTGGTTCCTTACATACAAATGCAAAAGAGATTTCTGTATATCTAGAGAACGGTAATCGCTAAAGTTTCCAAAGTTTGTACAAATAGCTTGGTGCTCAATACGCAACATCAGGGCGCGATTACGTAAGTAATCGTGGCATAAAATAAAATCCCGTATATTTAAAGAACGGTAAGTGTAAAATTTTCCAAATTTGGTACAATTAGAATGGCTATCAATATACAGACAGTATATGCCAGTAATGTGCGGAATTGGAGAAGTAGGCGTGGATCAAACTGGATTTCTGTATATCTGGAGAACGGCCACAGCTACAATTTACAAATTTGGAAAATATAGCTTGGTATATATATCTGGGAAAGGCCCACTGCCTTATTGTAGACATAGGCGGCATAACTGCAATGCAAATACCATATAGATTTCTGTGCAACAGTAAGAGTATTCAAACTTAGTACAAATAACTTTATAAGCAATGCACGAGACCTGTATTAAAAAAATTACATATTTTATTTTAATGAGGGTAGAGAAACGCACTGGGTTAAGCTATTTAGTTAATATTTATTAATGTGGCTTATAATGTTACTCCACAAATTATTTTATATATTTCTTTTAAAATTAACAAACAAAAAATTTTTTTATACTAAACAATTTTGTTATGCCTGGTAAAGGTTGTTTTACACTTTCACATAAAACTTAAGTATTTTGACTAAAATGCTTCCCTGATCTAATTTTTGTTTGAAAATTTTTAAAACACAATAACAACTTATCATGACAGGGTTGTATTTTCTCAAAATACGTAAGACTTGTGTGATAGAGTACCCTTAATTATGTGTAGAAGAAATAACAAATCGGTGAAAAACATATAAAAGCAAGGACTTACATATGGACTTTTTGTATTTTTTTAGAAAATGGTTTGTTGTTGCCTTTGCAAAGACAATTGAAAAAAATATTATCTGCATAATTTTTCTGCTCTTCTGATAGAAATATTTTATCTCAAAAAAGTTTATGTAGAACACAAAACGTGCTTTTTGGGTCTAGGGCCAAAATATTTACGTGCTACAAACATTAGCACAAACGCATAATACCCTCTCCACTATTGTGGGGTGGATGTAATTTTAAAAAGAACGTTATTTTTTACATTTTTTTTTTTAACAAAATGTACGTTTTTTTACTTTTAGTTTAACAGGACGAGCTTTTATTAAATTAAAAAGCCTTTAATTTCGTACATCCTTAACATTTATTTTTGCGACTTATTGTGCTCTAAAGCCTTTTATGATAGGGAAGGAATTTCTTATATTTTCTGGATTCATGCTTTATAATAATCGGGGGAAAATAAAAACGTTTTGTTCTGCGACTCCCCATATACATATTGCACACTAAATCATAAAGAGCCACAGCTTAAAATTTATAAATATTTTAAGTTTCCACGACAATCGGTTCTACGCCCTCAAACGACTCAGAGTTCAACGAACACCGACTAAGGATTGTCAACTCAGCAACACCAGTTCTTCAGTTCTCACTGCTACAACAACAATAACCTAAAATTTATCAAAATCGTTTTATTTCCTTTAAGCCAGTTTACATATGAAATCTCAAATGACCACGAAAATTTTGTTACCGTCACTGTCTTTTATATTTGTGGAACTCAACCATGTTTTTAGAAGCAATTGTTTGCCTCTCCTGAACATATTTAAATTTTGAGTTGTGACTGAATATGATGTAGTAGGCGATATATAAAAAATAGATTTTATGGTTTTCTGAAGATTTTCTAATAAAACTATTTATGATTTTTGTTTGTATAGTTTTGTCTTTTTTTTTTTTTTAAATTAATTTAGTATTCATGACTCAGGAATTTAATTAGTATTTTTTTGCGCAATAACATCACAAGATACGAAAATTAAAAAAAAGAACAAGTGAAAGTGCTATATTCAGCTATGGCGAATATTATATACCCTTCGCCATGGTTGGAAAAGAACAGAAAATTGTATTTGAGTTAAATTTTATCCACCTAACATGTTTTATATGGAGACTATAGGTACTACCCCTAAAGTCGAGAGGACACTTGTATGGGGGGCCAGGAGAAATAATAGACGGATTTGGCTGATATTTAATATTAAATACTCCTTATGCATATTTGAGAAATAGATGAGTCGAATTTTGTCAATTTAGCTTATACGGTATGGGCGCTATTGTGCCAAAATCCGGGAGCATATTAATATATGCGCTAGATGAAATAATGAGTCCATTTTGCTGATTTTGAAACTTAAATACATTTCATACACTGAGAAATTTTGAGCCGATTTATAACGTCTTTTGAATATCTTTTTGTAAAACGTATTTAAAGTTTGCAGATAAGTTGGAAATCTGATATATGTTCATCCAATGCCGAAAAAATTTTCATTATGAGTAGATTAATTGTAGCGAACACTGTGTGGTATGCAAAAAAAAAACACCCTGAAAAGAATACTATTTATTTGTTAAATTTTTTCATTTGAAATGATAATGCTAGAAACAGTTATTTATACCATAATACTTAAAAAAAAGTAGTTAAAAACAGAGGAATTTTTGTTAATATAGTACGTAAATAAATAAACATGTTTTTTATTTATTCAACAAAATTGAATTCCGCATTTAAATAGTATCGAATAAGTTTATGTTGTACCACGGTACCAATAAACTCTGTACCAAAAAGGTACAAATGTATTACGATTTCCATCCCTGACTCCAATTGGAAAGAATGTTTCCTGAAAACATGATTTTCAACGAGGGTGCTATATGTTATTCGGATCGTTGAACGAGTGGCTAGCTTAAGGAACTATTGTGAATATTACAATCAATAAAAAATTGAAGTTTTTAGGAAAAATAACAAAATAGTTCTATTGATTTTCATATTGGGCTATACAAATATTCAAACTCTTAAGACTTAAACTTTTCGTTGTATCACAATTTCAAAAAATTTGCATAAGTAAGAAAATAAGGGAAAGCAACAGTTGCAAAATGGCCATTGGCAAAAGTGTGGATTAACCGTACGAATAACCACTGGATCTATAGGACCAAAGTTCGTCCAATCTTCTTATATGGCGTATGATGATCAGCTTTGGATAGAAGGACCCACTTGGGAAGACTGGTAAATGTGCAGAAAGTGGCCTCGCTATGCATTACGGGGGCTCTTCACCTACCATTCTTAGATCTGGTTGGAAAAGAGATGGCGGCAAACTTGCCATTTCGACACAAATGTACCCAACAGGGAGTGGATATAGCTGCGGACACTGCAGGATTATGAACACGACAATCTTCCTAGTTTTGGTTTACGATCGTCGCCACAGAACGCTGATACCAAGCCGAAATGCATAAAGAAACGGTCTTAAAGGCTCTTAATCACGAGAAGAAGTGGATTTCGAAGTACACTTCAGGGAGCTCAATCTCAATTTATCGCAAAGACTTCCGGATCACTTAGCTTAGACTACTGCCTTAGACTATCTGCCTTGTCGACGAATGCTGTAGATATTTATACTGATAGCCATGTCCCTGTTATGGCCTTGGATCCTGCAAACTCAAACTTCGGCGACCGGCTATCGATATTCATATAATGACAGATGGCCGACGAAAATGAGATGCAAGATTGCCAGGCAATTGTGGCCACGCAGGGAAGACCAAACTCTAACTCTATTCTATATTCTGTGCTTTTTAATACGTTATACAGCGTTACAACAGCGTTCACAGCTGCCAATGATGCAGATTTATCGCTAAGCATCAAGAGTATTTGGAAACCATCGCAAAAAAAAGTTGAGTATGTTTACATTTTTAAGTCACTTTAGAGGCCGGGACTCACTATCCTACACAATCGTATGATTCATTCACACGAAGATCTGACAGAATTTTATCCGACATAATGAAATATCTGAAAAATCTGTTATCAATGAAAAAATGTTTTATGTAAGATGTGGTATTATAAACAAAATAATTATATAGATATTGGGAATTATTTCTTTTTCATAAGCAACTTTATTATATTCAACATTTTTCATTTTTCGAATTTATTCTATGAGTTAAATTTCAGTTATGTATTTTATAATAGTCTGGTAGTGTATAAAGTAATTTCTAAAAAAAATTTAAGGAATAGAGCTATTACAAAAAGCTTTATAAAATACATAACTGAAATTTAACTCATAGAATAAATTCGAAAAATGAAAAATGTCAAAATAATTATTGGAATTAAAGGAAATTATATTTTAGTTTGCCTGTTGGTCCCGATTTTTCAAAAATTCAAAAGTTTCCAAAGCTTTAGCAATTGGCATATACTATTGTCACCATTTATTTATTAAATTTTTTATTATTATTTTATTTATTTCTTTTGTGTATTTCAAAAAAAAAAAAAAAAAAATAAATAAAAAGAACAATAATTTTGTTGTTGATATACATACATAAATATCGGTACTTTTATTTATAAAAATCGTATCTAACATACCAAATTTTTTTAGTTTGAGACATTAAAACTGATAAATTAAAATATGAAAAAAGCTTGTGCATAGACCTAGAACTATAAAAAATTTAAGAAAGGTCCAACATTTCTTATAGTTCCTTTTTATATATTTTTTGTTATTAAGTTATTATTTTATTATTATTAAGTTTGAGACATAACTTATAAAAATTTTATATGTTAGATATGCCTTTTCTAATTTAAAGTAACGATATGTAGGTATGTTTGTAAAAAAATAAATCTGTGTTTTATTTATTAATTAAAATTTTGCTTTTGCATTTAAATCGTATCGAAAAAGTCGTTTTAGTACCACGGTACCGACAAAGTGTAAATTGAACTAAAACAGGTACAACTGCACAATGATTTTCGTCCCTGCCTCTATTTTGTATCACGGTTAGAAAGAAGGTGCTCCAAAAATAGCAGTCAAATTTAAAAAAAATATTTTCGGTACAAATTTCAATTTAATAATTTATATGTATAAGATTTTTATTTTTTTATCGCTGATGTATCTTTTTTAAATCCATACTTTAAATACTAGAAACTTTATTAAGGGTTTTCATGAAATCGCTTAAAATTGTCATTTGTGCAAATGGGCAAACTTGCGAGCACGGCTGCCAGATTTTACGATTTATCATAATTTTGACGATTTTTGGGTACAAAAATTAACAACTGATGATTTGACGATTTATACCTTAAATTTGACGATTTTGTAAATGAGAAATTTTGTACAAATCTACAAAAGTTTCTAATATAATTTAACATTTTTTTTTGCTTTTACATACTTTCATTTATTTGGTTGGTAGTAATTTTTATGTGTTAGCAGCGCGATGCATGTTAATCGTTGTAAGATTTTGATATCTCTCGGTTCAGTTCATGTGGTACCAATTTCCTAACTTTTTTTTACTAATACTTTAAAAAAAAATTTGGTTATGTAACTGCCAATATTTCTGGTTACTAATCAAGAAGCATCATCAGTTCGAAACGTAATCGTTGTTCGCATAACTTACCTTAAAAACTAAATTTTAAAATTGGTTTTTTTTTTAAACAAAAGTTAAGCGAATGAAAGTTTAATTCGAAATCGAGGGACAGGCAGTAAATTTGAAATTAAAAGAAATAATAAGAAGTTAGAATGGAATTACATTTAATATGTTTGTGCCTATGTAAATATGTATTGACATAGGTATATTAAGTTTTCAAATTTAGTCATAATTTCAGCATAATTCGTTCGATACATCGATATATATATATATATTTTTAATTAATAAATATCGATACTCTTATAAAATATCGATACGATATATATGGATATATTTTTTCAATTTGCCCATCCCTACTACCCCTAAATATATCGCACACTAAATCATAAAGAGTCACAACTTAAAATTTATATATATTTTAAGTTTCCACGAAAATCGGTTCTACGCCCTCAAACGACTCAGAGTTCAACGAACACCGACTAAGGATTGTCAACTCAGCAACACCAGTTCTTCAGTTATCACTGCTACAACAATAATAACACAAAATTTTCCAAAATCGTTTTATTTCCTTTAAGCCAGTTTACATATGAAATCTCAAATGACCACGAAAATTTTGTTACCGTCACTGTCTTTAATATTTATGGAACTCAACCATGTTTTTAGAAGCAATTGTTTGCCTCTCCTGAACATATTTAAATTTTGAGTTGTGACTGAATATGATGTAGTAGTCGATATATAAAAAATAGATTCGATGGTTTTCTGAAGATTTTCTTATAAAACTATTTATGATTTTTGTTTGTTTAGTTTTGTCTTTTTTTTTTAAATTTATTTAGGTATTCATGACTCAGGAATTTAATTAGTATTTTTTTGCGCAATAACATCACAAGAAAATTAAAAAAAAGAACAAGTGAAAGTGCTATATTCAGCTATGGCGAATATTATATACCCTTCGCCATGGTTGGAAAAGAACAGAAAATTGTATTTGAGTTAAATTGTATCCACCTAACATGTTTTATATGGAGACTATAGGTACTACCCCTAAAGTCGAGAGGACACTTGTATGGGGGGGCCAGGAGAAATAATAGACGGATTTGGCTGATATTTAATATTAAATACTCCTTATGCATATTTGAGAAATAGATGAGTCGAATTTTGTCAATTTAGCTTATACGGTATGGGCGCTATTGTGCCAAAATCCGGGAGCATATTAATATATGCGCTAGGTGAAATAATGGGTCCATTTTGCTGATTTTGAAACCTAAATAAATTTCATACACTGAGAATTTTGAGCCAAATTATAAAGTCTTTTAAATAAAAAAACGTATTTAAAGTTTGCAGATAAGTTGGAAATCTGATATCTGTTCATCCAATGCCGAAAAAAATTGTCATTATGAGTAGATTAATTGTAGCGAACACTGTGTGGTATGCAAAAAAAAAACACCCTGAAAAGAATACTATTTATTTGTTAAATTTTTTCATTTGAAATGATAATGCTAGAAACAGTTATTTATACCATAATACGTAAAAAAAAGAAGTTAAAAACAAAGAAATTTTTGTTAATATAGTACGTAAATAAATAAATATGTTTTTTATTTATTCAACAAAATTTAATTCCGCATTTAAATAGTATCGAATAAGTTTATGTTGTACCACGGTACCAATAAACTCTGTACCAAAAAGGTACAAATGTATTACGATTTCCATCCCTGACTCCAATTGGAAAGAATGTTTCCTGAAATCATGATTTTCAACGATGATGCTATATGTTATTCGGATCGCTAAAAAATTGGCTACCTTAAGGAAACATTTGAATGGTACAATCAATTGATTATCATCAATCGTACGATTTAACGTCATTGGTTTAAAGGAACAAACCAGTAAATTTGGGCGGTTGGAAAAAATACCATCTGTGTAAACCATTGCAAGATATTACCATCTCAAATGCTTTTTCCCAAACTTTTCGGGAAAACGGAAAAAATGCTAAAAATTGAAGTTTTTAGGAAATATAACAAAATAGTTCCATTGATTTTCATATTTTGCTATACAAATATTCAAACTCTTAAGACTTAAACTTTTCAAACTTTTCACAATTTCAAAAAAATTACATAAATAAGAAAATAATGGAAAGCAACAGTTGCAAAATGGCCATTGGCAAAAGGGTGGATTAACCCTACGAATAACCACTGGATCTATAGGACCAAAGTTCGTCCAATATTTCTACACGCAGAGAAAAAATATGTTTAAATATGGTCACCTCCAACAAAACTATTTTTAAAGACAATTGCAAACATATTTTGTTTAAATTTAACCATACTATTGTCACCGACAAACATATTATTATTAAATTAGTCCTCCATCAAGAAGGCACAACCATATTATGGTTGCCTCCGAACATCTTTTGGTAAGTAATAACTAAAATATGTTTAACATTTATAATAGCATGGTCTGACAGAATTTTATCCGACATAAAAAAATATCTGAAAAATCTGTTATCAATGCAACACTATCACATCAAAAAGATACAAGAAAAAATGTTTTATGTAAGATGTGATATTATAAACAAAATAAATATTGGAATTAAAGGAAATTATATTTTAGTTTGCCTGTTGGTCCCGATTTTCGTCAAATATTTGCCAAGTATGATAACATTTTTAGTATCACAACCTTTTTATATTAAAAATTTTTCAAAAGATAAAGTTAATTTTTCTTATTATACGACGGCTCACACTTTTTTACTTTATGAGCACTAGGGATGCCAATCGGGATTGATTTTAGAAAATCCCGGTATTCGGGATTTTGAAATCCCGATCCCGAAATTCCGGGATTTCTGGATCCCGGGATTTCCCGGGATTACGGGATTTTTCGGGATTTTTTTTAAATAAACAACAAAATTTTTTTTTTTTTTTACTTATGAATTTTCAAAAGGTATTATACATACATATATATAACATATATTTTTAAAAAGGAACACATAACAAAACAATTTATTTAATACATATTTATATAATACGTAAAGAAAATGTAAAAATTTAAAATAAAGAATTATAAAAAAAAAATACAACTGAAATGTAATTTTTAATAATTTTTTTTTTTGTATAGAGTATAAAAATTCAATAAAAACGAACATTTTTGTACACAAAAGTTGATATATTAAAAATCCCGGGATTAAAAAAAATAAATCCCGGGATTCGGGATTTTACAATCCCGAAAAATCCCGGGATTTCGGGATTCGGGATTTCCCGTTTGGCATCCCTAATGAGCACAGACGATTGTTTTCGACAAATCGTACGACTGAATAGGATGTCGTAACGTAAGCAAATACCTTATGAAAATAGCTTTACTTTGGGATTTTAAAAATATCATCATATTAACGATATAATAAATGATATTTAATTTTAATTAAAAAAATGATCAAAAAACTTTGCCGTTTCAAACAATGATTAATTAAATATAGTTTTAATTAAATATAGCTCAGGTTTTGACAATTCCCTAGATCATTTAAATTAATTAAGATTTTTTGTTATTTAATTAATATTTAAATTTAAAATTTATTTCAAAACAACTAAAATGTTAATTAAATCAAAATTATTTTTTTTTAATTTTCTTTCAACTAAAAAATTAATTGATTCAATTATCAGATTAATTAAATTTAAATACTTTTAATCCCATTTTGTTAATTGATAAAACTACTGATAATATTTTCTGTATATGTGAATCCAGTATTGCCGTGTTTCTGATATCATACAATTACTGAAAAATATTTTGATTAATAATTTTTTTTTCTTCAAAATTCATAACAATTTTGTTTAAAAAAACCGTTATGTTGCGTTGTTGTATAGTTCTTTTCATTTTAGTTTTTAATCAATACACAGAAAATCAATCAGTTGTAAACATAACTTTTATTTTACTAAGTTCTAGCAAGTCGATACAAAATTCATCCACGGTAACACTGTTACTTCATTTGTCATCTCTCGAATGTTGCCAAATTAGGTAAAAACATCTTAGTTATCAATACACAACATCCGACAAACTGTGGGCGGGATTGGAAAAGTGGGGGTGGCATCTCCCATACAAATAGATAATAGATTTCTGTATGGCTGGAAAACGGCAAAAGCCAAAGTTTCCAAATTAGGTAGAAGCATCTTGGTTAGTAATACACATCTTCTGACAAAATCGTTGCGGGATGGGAGAAGTGGACGTGGCATAAAATAGATTTATTTATATCTAAAGATCGGTTAGGTAATACTTGTCTAAATTAGCGACACGCAGCATCTGTCAAAAAAAGGTGGGAGTGGATAAGGGAGCGTGGTTCCTTACATACAAATGCAAAAGAGATTTCTGTATATCTAGAGAACGGTAATCGCTAAAGTTTCGAAAGTTTATACAAATAGATTGGTGCTCAATACGCAACATCAGGGCGCGATTACGTAAGTAATCGTGGCATAAAATAAAATCCCGTATATTTAAAGAACGGTAAGTGTAAAATTTTCCAAATTTGGTACAATAAGAATGGCTATCAACATACAGGCAGTATATGTCAGTAATATGCGGAATTAAAGAAGTAGGCGTGGATCAAACTGGATTTATGTATATCTGGAGAACGGCCACAGCTGCAATTTACAAATTTGGAAAAAATAGCTTGGTATATATATCTGGAAAAGGCCCACTGCCTTATTGTAGACATAGGCGGGATAACTGCAATGCAAATACCATATAGATTTCAGTGCAACAGTAACAGTAAGAGTATTCAAACTTGGTACAAATACCTTCATAAGCAATACACGAGACCTCTATTGAAAAAATTACATATTTTTTTTTTATTAAATTATTTTATTTATTGTGCTTAATTCCCTGTAGTCTTGTTTGCTGATAACTTTGGCTTTTCTAAAATTATTTAGGAGAACGTTTCCTGATGATCTGGCCTAAGCAACCAGTGAAATGCGCATATGAACAGCTTATCCTCCAACAATAAATTTCAGTATTTTTATCAATTATAAAAAAAGGGAATTAAGCACAATAAATAAAATAATTTAATGAAAAAACAAGTAAGAGTGCTATATTCGGCTGTGGCTAATCTTTGATACCCTCCACCGACAGAAGTGGGCTCTATATTGTAAATACATATATATTATTAGCTTAGCTTCACAAAAACGAACGTCAGCATTAAAATTGGTTGCGGTTTAGGCCTATATTAAATTATTGACCAAAAAGTTTTATGCGTTTTTTGTAAGAACTTTGAACTGGCTTGAGTTAAATATCATGATTCGTAACAGTTTTAGCCGAACTAAAATAATTTTTAGGAGGGTAATTTCTATTGGACTTATGGTCAATTATGTACCAATTAACCCAAAATTCTGAAGACTGATTTCTGGTATTACAAAAAATAAATTAGAATAAATTTCAATACAGCAGTGTAATTAGTTTTAGCGTTAACAGTGAATTTCACAAAATTGCATGATATTTTTTCTGGCCATATGAATCTAAGTTGGATGAAATTATACCGCAATATCTATATCTGTTATGGTTTAAGGCGAATTAAATTATTTTCCCAAAGTGGGCTTTATTGTGTTTTAGAGTAGGGTTTATATGGGGCCTAGGGTAAATTATGGACCGATCTTCTCGAAATTTGACCGCCATTTCTGGTCTTCAAAAACTGTGATATACCCAATTTTATTATGATAGCATTATTAATTACGGTTTTAGGCGTACTAAACTGGAGTAGGGCTTATATGGGGCCTAGGGTAAATTATGTATCGATCTTCACGAAATTCCTATCCTATAAAACTGTGACGTAACGAATTTCAATATGATGGCATTATTTATTAAGGTTTAAGGCGTACTAACTGTTTTCCGGGAGTAGGATTTATATGGGGTCTAGTGTAAATTATGGACCGATTTTCAAAAAATTTTACAGTGTAATTTCAGGTCCTATAAAACTGTGATATACCAACTTTTAGTATAACAGCGTTATTTTAGCTGTTTTTCGGGAGTAGGGTTTATATTCGGCCCAGTGTAAATTATGGACCGATATTTACGAAATTTATTATAAAGCAAATTCGTGCAAAATTTTATATCATTCCGTGCATTATTCCACATTTTATGTTAGTTTTTGTATCAAAATTTTAAATTTTTTTAGGGTTGTGGTTCCACATTTTGATTCATAGTTCTGATCCTACTGAACCGATGTTTCTGGATTTCAATCCCAAACTGCTTAGGCTAACTACAAGCAAATTGAGACCAAGTTTGTTCTTTTCTTTTGCGTTTTTCGAAAGTGAGCGTGTTTTTAACAGACGGTCAGACGGACAGACAAACGGACATGGTTAAATCGACTTAGAATTACTCAAGAAGCCCGAATATACATACTTTATGGGTCTTAGATGTATAATAAAAAAGTTTCACACGGAATGACAAACTTAGTATACCCTCATTCACCACTAGTGGTGGTGGAGGGTATAATTATGTATTCCCAAAAACCACTTTTTGATAATAAAATTACATATTAATGAGGGTAGTGAAACGTTAATATTAATTAATGTGGCTTATAATGTTACTTCACAAATTATTTTATATATTTAATTTAAAATTAACAAGCAAAAAAGTTAACATTTTTTTATACTAAACAATTTTGTTATGCGTTGTAAAGGCCGTCTTACACTTTCACATAAAACTTAAGTATTTTGACTAAAATGCTTCCCTGATCTAATTTTTGTTTGAAAATTTTTAAAACTTGTTATTGTGTTTTAAAAATTTTCAAACAAAAATCTGACAGGGTTGTATTTTCTCAAAATACGTAAGACTTGTGTGATAGCGTAAAGTACCCTTAATTATGTGTAGAAGAAATAACAAATCGGTGAAAAACATATAAAAGCAAGGACTTACATATGGACTTTTTGTACTTTTTTAGAAAATAGTTTGTTGTTGTCTTTGCATTAATACGGTTAAGTTCCATTGGAAAAAATATATTATCTGCATCATTTTTCTGCTCTTCTGATAGAAATATTTTATCTCCAAAAAATGTATGTAGAACACAAAACGTGCTTTTTGGGTCTAGGGCCAATATTTTAACGTGCTACAAAAATTAGCACAAACGCATAATACCCTCTCCACTATTGTGGGGTGGATGTAATTTTAAAAAGAACGTTATTTTTTACATTTTTTTTTTTAACAAAATGTACGTTTTTTTACTTTTAGTTTAACAGGACGAGCTTTTATTAAATTAAAAAGCCTTTAATTTCGTACATCCTTAACATTTATTTTTGCGACTTATTGTGCTCTAAAGCCTTTTATGATAGGGAAGGAATTTCTTATATTTTCTGGATTCATGCTTTATAATAATCGGGGGAAAATAAAAACGTTTTGTTCTGCGACTCCCCATATACATATTGCACACTAAATCATAAAGAGCCACAGCTTAAAATTTATAAATATTTTAAGTTTCCTCGACAATCGGTTCTACGCCCTCAAACGACTCAGAGTTCAACGAACACCGACTAAGGATTGTCAACTCAGCAACACCAGTTCTTCAGTTATCACTGCTACAACAATAATAACACAAAATTTTCCAAAATCGTTTTATTTCCTTTAAGCCAGTTTACATATGAAATCTCAAATGACCACGAAAATTTTGTTACCGTCACTGTCTTTAATATTTGTGGAACTCAACCATGTTTTTAGAAGCAATTGTTTGCCTCTCCTGAACATATTTAAATTTTGAGTTGTGACTGAATATGATGTAGTAGTCGATATATAAAAAATAGATTCGATGGTTTTCTGAAGATTTTCTTATAAAACTATTTATGATTTTTGTTTGTTTAGTTTTGTCTTTTTTTTTTAAATTTATTTAGGTATGCATGACTCAGGAATTTAATTAGTATTTTTTTGCGCAATAACATCACAAGAAAATTAAAAAAAAGAACAAGTGAAAGTGCTATATTCAGCTATGGCGAATATTATATACCCTTCGCCATGGTTGGAAAAGAACAGAAAATTGTATTTGAGTTAAATTGTATCCACCTAACATGTTTTATATGGAGACTATAGGTACTACCCCTAAAGTCGAGAGGACACTTGTATGGGGGGGCCAGGAGAAATAATAGACGGATTTGGCTGATATTTAATATTAAATACTCCTTATGCATATTTGAGAAATAGATGAGTCGAATTTTGTCAATTTAGCTTATACGGTATGGGCGCTATTGTGCCAAAATCCGGGAGCATATTAATATATGCGCTAGGTGAAATAATGGGTCCATTTTGCTGATTTTGAAACCTAAATAAATTTCATACACTGAGAATTTTGAGCCAAATTATAACGTCTTTTAAATAAAAAAACGTATTTAAAGTTTGCAGATAAGTTGGAAATCTGATATCTGTTCATCCAATGCCGAAAAAAATTGTCATTATGAGTAGATTAATTGTAGCGAACACTGTGTGGTATGCAAAAAAAAACACCCTGAAAAGAATACTATTTATTTGTTAAATTTTTTCATTTGAAATGATAATGCTAGAAACAGTTATTTATACCATAATACGTAAAAAAAAGAAGTTAAAAACAAAGAAATTTTTGTTAATATAGTACGTAAATAAATAAATATGTTTTTTATTTATTCAACAAAATTTAATTCCGCATTTAAATAGTATCGAATAAGTTTATGTTGTACCACGGTACCAATAAACTCTGTACCAAAAAGGTACAAATGTATTACGATTTCCATCCCTGACTCCAATTGGAAAGAATGTTTCCTGAAATCATGATTTTCAACGATGATGCTATATGTTATTCGGATCGCTAAAAAATTGGCTACCTTAAGGAAACATTTGAATGGTACAATCAATTGATTATCATCAATCGTACGATTTAACGTCATTGGTTTAAAGGAACAAACCAGTAAATTTGGGCGGTTGGAAAAAATACCATCTGTGTAAACCATTGCAAGATATTACCATCTCAAATGCTTTTTCCCAAACTTTTCGGGAAAACGGAAAAAATGCTAAAAATTGAAGTTTTTAGGAAATATAACAAAATAGTTCCATTGATTTTCATATTTTGCTATACAAATATTCAAACTCTTAAGACTTAAACTTTTCAAACTTTTCACAATTTCAAAAAAATTACATAAATAAGAAAATAATGGAAAGCAACAGTTGCAAAATGGCCATTGGCAAAAGTGTGGATTAACCCTACGAATAACCACTGGATCTATAGGACCAAAGTTCGTCCAATATTTCTACACGCAGAGAAAAAATATGTTTAAATATGGTCACCTCCAACAAAACTATTTTTAAAGACAATTGCAAACATATTTTGTTTAAATTTAACCATACTATTGTCACCGACAAACATATTATTATTAAATTAGTCCTCCATCAAGAAGGCACAACCATATTATGGTTGCCTCCGAACATCTTTTGGTAAGTAATAACTAAAATATGTTTAACATTTATAATAGCATGGTCTGACAGAATTTTATCCGACATAAAAAAATATCTGAAAAATCTGTTATCAATGCAACACTATCACATCAAAAAGATACAAGAAAAAATGTTTTATGTAAGATGTGATATTATAAACAAAATAAATATTGGAATTAAAGGAAATTATATTTTAGTTTGCCTGTTGGTCCCGATTTTCGTCAAATATTTGCCAAGTATGATAAAATTTTTAGTATCACAACATTTTTATATTAAAAATTTTTCAAAAGATTAAGTTAATTTTTCTTATTATACGACGGCTCACACTTTTTTACTTTATGAGCACAGACGATTGTTTTCGACAAATCGTACGACTGAATAGGATGTCGTAACGTAAGCAAATACCTTATGAAAATAGCTTTACTTTGGGATTTTAAAAATATCATCATATTAACGATATAATAAATGATATTTAATTTTAATTAAAAAAATGATCAAAAAACTTTGCCGTTTCAAACAATGATTAATTAAATATAGTTTTAATTAAATATAGCTCAGGTTTTGACAATTCCCAAGATCATTTAAATCAATTAAGATTTTTTGTTATTTAATTAATATTTTAATTTAAAATTTATTTCAAAACAACTAAAATGTTAATTAAATCAAAAATTTTTTTTTTTAATTTTCTTTCAACTAAAAAATTAATTGATTCAATAATCACATTAATTAAATTAAAATACTTTTAATCCAATTTTTTTAATTGACAAAAACTACTGATAATATTTTCTGATATCATACAATTACTGAAAAAATATATTAATTAATAATTTTTTTTCTTCAAAATTCATAACAATTTTGTTTAAAAAACCGTTATGGTGCGTTGTTGTATAGTTCTTTTCATTTTAGTTTTTAATCAATACACAGAAAATCAATCAGTTGTAAACATAACTTTTATTTTAAGAAGTTCTAGCAAATTGATACAAAATTCATCCACGGTAACACTGTTTCTTCATTTGTCATTTTACTTGTTGCAAGCGTCAAAAATTTACTTACAAGCAAATTCTCTTGCAACTCGAAAAATTTTATGGTGTAAGTTCATGTCCATTCAATGAAACATTTACTTCAAAACATTTGATTTCGTTGGTGAATGGGAAAGTGTAAATGGAAAAGTGTATTTTGTTTCACGTATAAGCAGTTTTGGTGAGCTTGTTATTGAAAGAAAGAAAGGAAAGATAGAAGGCATACAAAACGCTTAAAAAAAGTTTCATTGTATGTCCACGAACTCAGTTTCAAATAAGAATTAAAGAAAGTTTCTGCAGCAAATGTTTCATAAAATCGAGAGGGAATTAAGCCTGGTACTCTGGTCAGTATTTCGTGCGAAATGTTGTTGAACTCAATGTAAAAAAAATTCTGTGAAACTACTCTATTTATATTACGAAAAACATTTGAAATGTTTTTATTTTATATTTTTATTTTCCGTACGAAACAAATGAGGCTCATATTATTTCGCACGGAATTTTAAGCAACAGCCTTATTTTGTATTTGTAAAGTGGTTTTTATAACAAGCGTTTCACAAAGAAAACTGAAAAGTGCTAAAATTAATAAAATAAAATTTTTTTGTTTTTTGATTTGGGAAATTATAAAAATAATATTGTTTTACTATTTTTAATGACAATTAAAAAAAACATGATTTTTGTTTAGCTTCGCAAAACAATGTTGAATACTTGCAACTAAAAAAACGTTAAGTTTTGAAAAATCGCGAGATAAGTAATATTGATACATGCCAAAATTTTCGAGCCAGGTCAAGCGATACAACTTGTGCCTAAACGATAAAACATTATAAAAAAGGTTCTTAACTTCAGATGGGACCTGCGAACATCATATTGCTAAGGCGTTAAATATAAATAACAACCCTCGTAGTATTTAAAAAAATTTTATTTATCGAACAAAGTAAATAGACTCTATACAAATATATTATTGAATACAACCGTTTCTTCAAATTATAATAAAATCTCTTTTTTTAAGTATAAATAGTTGTTTTAAAGTTAAATCTTGATTCAGTCGGTTATAAAACGTTACTAAAGATGAAGGTGCTTTTCAAGAATTTTATTAAAGATTTTGTGTTTCTAAATCTTATAACTCGAATTCTATCCCAAACGTGTAATTTAAATAGCCTGGATAGAAACTGGGTCAATGAGTGGAGTTTGATTTTAATTCAGGACTATCCAAATCAGTATCGATTGCACAGAGGTCATACAGTGCCAGTGGGTCGTCAAATATATTTCCTGTGTAATATTCATGTGCCTGTGAAAAAGGCTTCATGTTTATCAGATCAATCTTTTGATATCTCTTTACCATTTAATAGAAAATGCTCAGAGATGGAAAGTTTAAAGCCAATATATAAGATCGCAACCGGGTCATATTGCCCTTATTCGCTTTTGATAGTTGGTTTTAATTTTAAAGTTTATGGCTATACACAATTTGTAGAAACTTATCGAGTGTGCTTCGATTCAAACCATTTGAAAACACTGTTTACCATTAATGAGGCGTATCCGCATGGTGAGTGATTGATTATACGCACAAAAAAAATTTCAATATGGTTACTTCCGAAAAAACTAATTTGAGCGAAAATTTTTAAACAAATGGTTGCCTTCGACCATTTAATAATTAATAATAACTAAAATATGTTTAAAACTTATAATAGCATGGTATTTTTTCAACCATAGTACGTTGCTCTTGAAAAAGAGGAAAATTCTATTGTTAATGTAAAAACAAATTATTCAGGCCTGTCACAGAAATCAATTTCGATCGAAAGTGATTTAGTTTTTACGGAAGCAAGATACGAAATCATTTCCACTGTCGATCGAAATTGATTTATATGTGAAAGACCTGATTGTCATATTTAACCATAACGTTTCTAGAGGCAACCATAACATTGTTGTGGCTTCTTGATGGACGACAAACTAAACATAATATGGTGGCCCGGTGACAGTAATATGGTTAAATTAACTATAATTTGTTTAAAAATTTTCGTTAAAATTAGTATTTTCGGAGGTGACCATATTGAAAAATGTTTTTTTTCTGCTTGTAACCGCAAGAAGACTGCTCATAATATCTGCTCGAAAAAAAAAGATCTTAAGACCTTTTCGATTTATTGTCATCATCAGTTCTTAGAAATTAGAAGTAGAATTAGGTTTAATACTAATTTGACTTTTATCTTATAGGTGGCGTCCGCCCAACATCATTAAAATTTGATCCGGATATTTTTTTCCACGGGCATTATTTCACGGCCTTTACTCGTGCATCGACTTTTAACAGATTCGAAAAGCTTTTGGGCAAGAATCAAACATACATTAGTGCTTCTAATGTCGATCATATAATCGATCGTGGACATTTAACGCCTAGTGGCGATTTCACCTTAAACAACTTAAAACGTTCCACTTTCAAAATGATGAATGTAATACCACAATTTAAAACAATCGATAACGGCAATTGGAGACATATAGAAGAATGGATCCGGCATCATTCTCGTACGCCTACCTATGTATGTACTGGAGTTCTACACATACTAAAATTACGAAATCCTCAAGGGATGTGGGTGCCCATGTTTTTGGCAGATGGTAGTAAAATCCCTGGATTTACAAAATAGTACAAGGTTATACAACTTCTATAGTATTTTTGATTTTAAATAATATTTATCATCAAGGTAATGTTATCGTACCTCCACGGCTGTGTAAGCAAATGCAATGTCCTGTAGCCTTAAGTCAAAATGTTAAAGATGGCCGGACATTCTGTTGTAGCCGTAATGAGTTTATTGCGAACAATGTTCCCCATTTAATGGGAGTTTGTTAAAAATTAATTGTTGTATGGCTAATAAAGAATTATATGTAAAATAAAGATAAAATGGTTTTTTGTTTTAATTAAACTTTGTGGTGTTGTGTTTCCGTACCAGTGTTGCAAGCTTAGCCATTTAGCGGCTAGATTTAGCCATTTGTTATCTCGTTTAGCCATGAAAAAATCAAATAAGCCATTAGCCATTTTTATTTAGCCAAATTTTCTTCAAGTTCTTAAAATTTTTAGACCAACAGATGTTATAAATGTAGCATTAGTTGTGTTGTATTGCTGAATTTTTCTTAATTAGTTCACATAAATGACTTACAATAAAAATATATCAATTTTATTAATAATTTGAGCTGTTCATTATTTAAAGATATTTTCTTATGTTTAGTTTTTTGTTACTAAAAATGTATTAATACAAACAAAATAATCCCTGATGAGCAATTTCAGTGTAGTAAATACATTTTGTAAGTTTTTGTTTTTATTAAAATTGATCATGTTAAGCCATTTCTAAGCCACTGCTTAACCATTTTTTACAACACATTTAGCCATTTTTAGTACTCTAGAGCTGGTATCACTGTTCTGTACCTTTTGTTTAATGGCTGTTTTGTTTAATATTTTTCTTTAGAGTTACGTTTTTAAAGCTTTAGCAATTGGCATATACTATTGTCACTATTTATTTATTAAATTTTTTATATTGTTGCTGATATAAATATCGGTACTTTTATTTAGAAAAATCGTATCTAACATACAAAATTTGTTTAGTTTGAGACATAAAAACTGATAAATTAAAAATAAAAAAGGCTTGTGCATAGACTTAGAACTATAAGAAATGTAAGAAAGGTCCTACATTTCTTATAGTTCCTCTTAATATTTTTTTTTTTATTAAAAAATTTAAAAAAAATTATGTATTTTGTACAAACAAACTTAAAGTTAAAAATCATAATTCCTAAAAATAAAAAATCTTCATTTGAGAAAAAATTCATATTTAGGTCAAAAAATCATCTTTCTGGGAACGATGCATTAAGCCCCTTTTCAAATTTTTTGTAATTTTAAATAACTGTACAACAAAATGAAATTTTTTTTCAAAATAACATCGTTCTGCCAACTGATTCTTATAGAGGGGTCCAAAGAATACTTATACGTGCTTCGGCGTTTTAAAAGTTTACATCTGAAACTTATTTTTCGGCCTTTTTAAATTTGCACCCTTTTGTAGTAAATAAACTTAGAAAATCGTGTGATACTTAGATTTTTGATATATAGTGTCTTAAGAAGATTTATTAAAAACATTACAAGAAATATTTTGTTGGTATGCATTAACCCTCTTACTATCCTTGAAATGGGTCTTTTTGCAATTTTCATTACAGTTTCCGGAGATGAGCCCTTTTCGAAAATAATTTTTTAGTTTTTTTGGTTTTAGTAGCAAAACGTTATCTTTGGTGTATGCAATTTAATGAAACACAAGAATATTCTGATAACCTCTTACGTTTTAATATATATTTTGCACTTTAAGATAAAATTAATCTTTAAAGATTCATTTATGAACTCAAACATTTTAATAAAAGTAAACAACATATTTACGGAAAGCCTTTAAATATAAAGGAACAATAAGAACTCTTCGGTACATTTTTATCTATTTTTTAAGATTACAAATTAAAAATATCAAAAACCTGTGAATACATATTGATTGGCCGTTGCAAAATGTCTTCATAACAATTTTGGAAATCGGAAATCTGTATAAAATTATCCTCCAAGCAGCTGGAATCATTCATTTTCAAAATGAAGTTAAAAAATCTGTATTAAATTATATTTTCCTTCTGAAACGGTGTTCACTATTCAGATTTTTTAATAAAACATATTCGAAACTTACCACTCACTATAAAAATTTTGAATGTTTTTGATTCTATTGCTAACTAAAACACACATAATAAATATTCTAAAAAAATGAGCCCTTTTCGATTATTAAGCCACCCGCTTTTCACCGCTATGGAAGGGGTATATATACTCGTATAACCATTCGTTCTCACAGTATATCGGTCTATAAGTGCACCTCTAAAAACAGCAAAAAAAAAATCCTTTTCCAAAAATTTGTCCCTGAGCCCTTTTCGAATTAAATGATTGAATTGTGTTGATGAAAAACACTCCGTAAGTGAAAAAAGAGCGCAAAAATTTGTTGCTCGTGTAAAATATTTATTAGCAAGAATTATTTAATTAAAAAACGTAAACGAAACAAAAAAAAAGTAAAATTTATACTAGCAAGAATTATTTAAACAGCTGTTTCAAATTTTTGTTTACCAATCAAATTTTTTTAAAATTTGTATAAAATGTGTATGTGGATATAGGCACTTACATTCACTAACAAAGCTAACGGTTATGTTCATATATTTGTAAACCTGTATGAGTAAAAGAACTTTCCAACTTTTGAATAACCAACAGACTATAAATCTTTTTCCATTACCAGGTTTTTATTGCCTCGGTGGGAGTAGAGAAACGACTGCCCAGATAGTGATTATTATTTCCAGTACATATAGCATATATGGCTTTGATAATCTAACCCTGCAGCCACACGATCAAGTGTTGCTTTAAAGTTTTTTACACAAAAATTTAAAGCTGTACGCAATTTTAAGGCAATTTATTTTGAAAATTTCATTTCTTCAAAAAAAAAAACTTATAAAAAGAATCGGAAAAGATGACCACTTAAATTATAATTAGCTGTTTTCTTGAACGTAAATTGAAACACTCACCTTGAAAGAGAAACTGAAAGCAAATACGTTTAAATTTCAAAAAGTAAAAACCCCAAAAATTTATAGTTTTTTCAGTTGACAAAGATAACCAAAATGGAAATAAAGTACCCAATTACACATCGAGAAAAAGTAGCCAAAGTTGGTTAAAAATAAACAAAACGGCAACGCTGGCAAGAACAAAAATTTTTCGGCTATAAAACTGGAATAACCATTAAGAGAAATTCATATTACTGTTTCAACCAATTTCTACATCTTAATATTACACTCAGGACAACAATTGTTATTATGAAAAGTTTCTGCCTACACAAATGTCAGTAAGAACCAGACTAGATCGATCGGCTTCAGAGTAACAATATTTGAGGCATTTAGCTTGTGTTATGCAACAATTATAAAAGAGCTTTTAAGAAATATTCGACAGATTTTCTAAACTGTCACTTGAAATAAATAAAGCAATTTTTTCGTCTCCCTAGTTACAACTGATAAGAGGCAAATAATTAAAAATTTTGCCTGAGAGCAGTAGAAACAGCAGTCCTAGAAAAGAAGATGATTATTTTATTGTGCTTGTTAACAGGGACACAGCACTACGTAGGATTTAAAATTTGGAGTGAGAGTTTTACAGCATCCTAAATCATAATATAAAAGAGCTTACCATTATAGATAGCTAAAGATAATTTAACACCAGTTTGTGATTAACAGGAACGCACTGAATGTTTTTTTAGCTGGTTATATTTGTTCTTCAAGTAAAGGTTGCTTGTCTAATGCTAGTTCAATGGTGAGCGTCCAATTTTTTTTTCTGTATATAATAGATTCTGTAGGTTCTGTTGTGAATTGGTCTCACTATATTTGCCAATTTGGTTTATTAGCAAACATGAGCGCGATCGATGATTTATAATTTGGTCCCTTTTCAAACTTGAATCTATTAATGATGATTTTCCAGAGAATACTGATCATAAATGTCTAAAAGTGAGGAAAGTGTGACAGTTCGTTTGACGGCTAACACCTTCGTAACATATATGGGGCTTTTTTAGAATGTTTTTTAATTGGTGCATGGTTAAATATTTGTTGTTTCAGTTTTTTTCTTATAAAAGGTTTTCTTATACAAAATCCTTTTTATTTTGACACATATGAAAAAAGACACGGTGCTTTCTAAAAAGTGTTTTCTCTTATATAAGATGTTCTCATATCCATTATCTACTGTAATGGACTATTTAACACAAAGTCTATTTCATTTTGTAAAACGTTTAAACGAAATTATCTTTCTAGGTCATAAACGAATTCCACTCCCCTAAGGATCGTTACCAAATTCAAATCTCAATTTATCATCGATTATAAAACACTGGTAAGTTAATTATATTATCTATTTTGCACACAAATTTTGGAAAAATTTCTTAACAAAACCTCAGTGCAATTAAATATTTACTAACAAATATTCTAAACCGGTAATTTCAATTATTAAAATTCATTGTAATAAATTACGATATGATCAATCTTTTGCTCCAAAAAACCACAGCAACTAAATGCCACAAAAAGATTTTGAAATACACCAACCAACTTGTTTCTTATTTTTCCCTACATTTTCGTTTTAGAATAATCTACACTTTATCGTTATACAAAAAGAAAAAAAAAATACTTGTCCATGTAGATTAAAATAATTTTGCACAAAACTCGCAGCCATTTGAACAGATTCCTCCATTCATGAGCAAAAATTTTAAAAGTCCGACACAATAATTTCGTGTAGTCTGCAGCACAGAGTGGTGGCGTATCAGCAATGACTACTTTAATAACGCTGTTAATTAGTTCAGCAATTTTATTTAAGTTTTGCTCTGAATTAAAGTTGCAATATTAGATAAAGTTTTTTTATCAGAGATAAATTCTCTTTTGTTAGCATAATGTTGAATCGGTGTTAACCGGCCGTGAGTGTAAATATGCTTCTAAAAATTAAGATCATTGTACTATAGTTTTGAAATATCGGGTGATTCATCGTGAGGTTTGATTTATAATGTACAATAAAACACATAAATTTGAAAGTGAACATAAAAATTTTTATTATCTGTTAAAAGAACAATTGATGGCATTTACTGTTTAAAAATGATATCATTTAACTACTGGCCATGACTACGTCTGAGGTGGTCCATTCGGAAGGTCCAATTTTGGGCGACTCGTTCAAGCATAGCGACTGCTTTGAAATTGCAGTAGTGTCCAGATTATGAAATTATGGTTTTGAGATTTTTGTATTTTTATCTTGTCCTTTCCTCTTCTCCTTTTTATATATAAATACAAATACTGTTTGTAGGTGCCAAACTAAAGAGTGTGAGAATAACAAAACAGAATTGCAGAGTGTACAAAACTAAGTACCCCTCCTCAATCTTCTCACCCCTCCCACCAATAAACTTAAGAATTGCTGCAACAAAAATTGTTAGTCTGGACGTTACTACAGATCTCGCGTGACTCATATCAAACTGCTTTGTCATTTTGGTTCAGTATCGTTTGGGAAGTCATAATGGAATTCTTCAGCAGTATTACGAAAATCAGCGTTCTGTGAGAAATACTTTTCGTGCGATTCAAGTAACATACGATGCGCATAATCGACCTACTGAAACCACTATTGCCAACACCATTCGCAAATTTGAGTCACAATTTACATTTTACGGGATGGTACTAGACTGGTTTGACCACAAGCAGCACGAAGGAAAGTAAATATATCAGCTTTAGCTGAAAGTGTACGCGAAGACCGCGACGAATCGATTCTTCATCGATACCGTCAATGGTAACCGTTATCGCACCATGTTAACGGACTATCTGCTTCCTAAAATTCAAACCCATGGTATCGGTGAGCTTTGGTTTCAACAAAACGGTGCTACGAGCCATACAGTGCGTGAAACAATGCCCTTGTTGAGAAATAATTTTAATGAGCACTTAATTTCACACTTTGCTAAGGAAAATTGGCCACCTAGATTTTACACCTTTGGACTATTTTCTCAAGGGATATGTAAAGTCTGAGGTCCTCACATATAAGCCAGCTACGATTAATGCTTTGGAAGCCAACATTACTCGTGTTGTTCGCGAGATACCAGTCGCTGTGGTCGAACAAGTCACCCAAAATTGGATCACCTCGTAGTCATAGCCAACATTTACATGATATGATTTTAAAACCGTAAATGCCACAAATTGTTCTTTCAACCGATAACAAAAATTTTAAATTCACTTTCAAATTTTTGTGTTTTATTTTACGTTATAAATCAAACCTCACGAAGAATCACCCGATAAAAAAATGAAAAAGCTTGTGTTTGTATGTTTGCTTGTTCCCTTAAGACTACTGAACCGATTTTCCTGAAATTTCCACAGTAATTTCCTGATTACCCGGCACTTAACATAGCCTATAAATATTTGTTCATTTTCGAGCGGTCGTGGCACCTCCCATACAATGAAATTATTAATGACCTTATATTTGGAGAATGGTTACACAAATAACTTGGTTGAAAAAAATAACTTGGAAATCAATACACATTTTCTGCCAAAATCTGGCAAAAAGTGGGTGGAATTGGAGAAGTGGGCGTGTCACGTAATAAAATTCTATTTATCTGGGGAACGGCAACTGGTAAAGTTTCCAAATTTTGTACAAATATATTGATTATCAATGTCAATAAGTGAGCAAGATTGGAGAAGTGGGCGCGGCACAAAACATATATTTGTATATCTGGAGAATGGTAAGAGTAAAATTGTCAAAATATGCTTCAAGTATCTTGGTTATCAATACACAACATCTGTCAAGAAGTGGACTGGATTGGGTAAGTGAACGTTGTACCTCTCAATAGATGTCAAAAATAGGTACAATTGGAAAAGTAGGCATAGCACCTCCCATAGAAAGACACTAAATTTCTGTAAATCTGGAGAACGGCAACAGTAAATTTATTTTCACTTAGTAGTAATTACTTCTTAAGCTATACACGAGATGTGGGGGTATATTCCGGCACTCGATGTTGATCGAAATTTCCATTTGAATTTTATTGTAATTTCGATCGATTTCGAATGCCGTAATTTAAAAAAAAATTTACTTTCTGTAAATTTGTTTGTAAAAAACTGATCTCTTATTTACATTTTTGTTTAGCTGTTAAATTTGCATGTGTTTTTAATTAAAAAGGCTTTTTATCATTTCCAGTGCTCTATCGCCAAACCGGAGGTCAAAAATCGCCAAACGTAACTTTTGTTCAGTTGTTTTTAAATTTTTTTTTATTTAGAAAAATTAAATTTTGTATATTTTATTAGTATAGCGGTTATTTTATTGAACTGTTAATGGTTTTTAATCCAAATTTTGATCAGGCTTAAGTTCATTGAATTTAATTTTCGTTAAATTATTTTTATGAAGAAAGGAATTTACAACATGAAATGAATTAAAATTTATCGATAATTTTTTTCATTCTTGACTGAGCTGGGAATCGAACCCATGTTTTCACGGACGGGTTGCCCTGACTAGTTTCGATTATAACAACACAATCTCTTCAGCGGGGTTTGCGGTTTAGATCTCACCGCCATTGACGACGGATGACGTCATCGATCTTTAAACCAAATGCTATTATACCTTGGTAGATCGAAATTTGATTTTGAATGAATGATTACCTATTTTAATTGATTTACATGTTCTTCCTTACTTCTGTTTTTCATACTTTTTGTCAAGAATATTTCTTGAAGTCCAAAGTACGTTTGTTTCAGCACAACTTGAAGGACAAATGTAAACATATAGCTCGTGCCTGACCTTGTTAACAATTATTAGTATTGTGGTACTGTTAACGGTTTTTAATCCAATGTTCGATATTTTAATCAGGCTAAAGTTCATTGAATTTAATTAGCCTTAAATTATTTTTATGAAGAAAGGAATTTTAAAACATGAAATTAATTAAGGCCCTAATCATGTACAACGCAGCGCAACGCCAAACAATAACATTGAAAGCACAAAAAATGTCATAAATATTTTGTAATTTTGTTGTTGCTTTCAACAGAAATTCATGTACCGTTTTAAAATTTTCAACGACACAAGCAATGGAGCGTTTGAAATTTTAAGACGCAATGTGAATTTCTGTAGAAAGCAACAACAAAATTACAAATTATTTATGACATTGTTTGTGCTTTCAATGTTATTCTTTGGCGTTGCGTTAGTTCTGTGGCGTTGCGCTGCGTTGTACATGATTAGGGCCTAAAATTTATTGATATTTTTTTTCATTCTTGACTGAGCTGGGATTCGAACCCAGGTTTTCATACATATAATATATAAGTCAAAAATCGCCAAAAACTGAGAAAAAACAAACATTAATTGGAGAAATAGAATAAAATAATTTAGTGTTGCGAATTGACTTTATGATGACGAAATCATCATATCGCCAAATGGAACATGTAGCCGCCAAACATGTTTAAAAATCGCTATATTTGGCGAGGATTCGCCATATCTGTAGCCAAGGTTACCATTTGAAAATTTTTAAAAGGGTCAAAAAAGGTGATTTTTCAAAAAGCAGTATTTTTGTAAGCAATAAAGCGGTCGCAAAAAGGGCATTTTAAAAAAGATCAGACCAAATCTTCTTTAAACAAACAAAAAATATTTACTTCAGGTAGGTATTGCTTAAAAATCTTAACTTTATTGCTCAATTAATATATTAAGTTATTCAATAAATAAGAAATATATGTATATATATTAAAAAAAAACTAAATAATTGCTCAAAATATCGTGCTAGTTTACCTACTTTTAGGTAATGAAATGTTGGTTTGAATTTTTTTTTTCATATTCTTTTAATATTTCCAGTTAATAAAGTATTGTTGAACAATTGCGATATATAAGTTATGTAATAAGGAAAATTTTACTTTTAATTTGTACCTTTCTATCGAATAATTAGTATATAAATCGTAATCAAGAGTTTTAACAAATCATTTGCACGAGTACTAACTACTTTTTAGGAATGTTCATTCTTCCAGATCCGTTTCGAACAAATTTACAGACGAAAGTCTGTTCCAAAGTTTACTTTTTAGCACTCAACTCGTTAAGCTGAAGCCACTTTTTTGGGGTAAAGAAAATATAAATGCAACGCACTTATTTAAATTCGAGTATATATTTTTTTTAAATCTATGGCTTAAATTTTCGACCTCAAACTTAAACTTTTCCGCATTTGGCTTCATACGTTTTGTTATGGTTCTTACTTTCTTTTAACTTAAATTCGTTGACAAAAGCCTCTGTTCTAAAAATTATGTCTGCATTGGAAACCAACTTCAAAATAATATAAACATATCTTGTTTGGGTTTTATAAATAAATAAATTTCTAAAAATCTTAAAAACATTAATATTCGTATCTTTTTATTATTCTTGATACAAATTCAAAAATTGTCATGAATTGAAAAAGTAGCATGAACTGATTTAAAATGACTCATAAGTGCACTCTGAAAGAGAGGTTGAAACTGCTACTTTTTTATACCTCTCTTTAAGAGTACACTCTAAAAAGGATCAAATTCGCCACTGGCGACATGAACGTGTTTACTACTTACAAAAGCTGTTAAAGCAGTGTTACCAAAAAACAAAATGTAAGTTCAATTTCTAAAAAGGGTCAAAAAGTGGCTCGAAATCGTTAAAAATTATGCAAAATGTAAAAAAATGGTCATACCAAGAGCGTCGGAAAAGGGTGAAATGTATACTTTGGTATCACAACGACAACGCTGATAATAGCCGTGAACACGAGTTGTTTTTCATATTTTTGTGGAGCTTGTGGAGAATGTAAGCTAAAATTTTTTAATATAAATTCGCAACGGTAATTGTTTGACTATGAAATTGAAGGTGTAGATGCAAGTGTTGCCAATGAATGTATTTATTTAAAAAAGAAATTTAAATTATGTCGCTTAAGCTAGGTTTGCGGTAAGAGCTCTCTCTCTATAAGTTTTATTTAAATATGACATTATCTTATTTGTTTATAAAGATTATATGCGAGGTGAAGTGTTCTTTTAATTTTGGTTCTTATGTGAAAGCGATTACCATTCAGGAACCAATACTTTAACCTTTTTTTTAGGCAAATTCCGTTTTTTCATTTCCCGTGCCCTTTGCGAATTTATGCATAATATTACTGTTGATTGGGAGAAAACTATTTTTTGCAGAGTAAAGTATGAACCGATCCTGATTTTTAATTTCAAACTGCTTAGGCGAACTATACACAATTTAGTACTAACGTACATATAGTGAATAAAATACGAACAATTTTAAAATTGAGATAAAACACATTAAAAAGAATTATTTTAAGTTCAGTAATATTTATTTTCTATGATTATATGTAAGATAAAATTTACAGAAAAAAATTGGCTCCATTGCGATTTGCTTTCCTGATTTTCTTTGGTAGTTCACTCATTGACCTCTAAATGCCCTCTGTATTAATAATTTTCAGCTCCTTTTTTATTTTAAAAACTAAGGAATCAACATTTTTGGCTTTGTATCCGGTTTCGTATACTTTTCTTTTTAAATTAGCCCAAAAAGTTTCAATGGGTCGCAATTGTGGAACATTTGGGGGGTTCATTTCCTTTCGCACAAATTCAATTTTTTTATCCTTCAAGTTCTCTATTGTGGACTTCGCGTAATGTGATGAAGCCAAATCCGGCCAAAAAACTATTTTTTCTTTTCTGTGGTATTTTTCGATAAAATTGCTAAGTGCTGGTACACATTCTTCATTATAAACTTGGGCATTCACAGCTAAACCACCTTTAAAAAAAACTGGTTCACTGATGCCACGTTCGCTTATGGCTCACCAAAACAGAACTTTACCTGGAAACTTTGTCTTCCGTATAAATTAAGCTCTTTCAGGTGCTTTGCGACTGGAAGACTCAAAATAATATTTTGGCTGCCATTCATTGCCTTCGACGGTAAAATATGACTCATCATCCATCACGCATTTGTATACTGATGAGCAAGAAAAGTAATTTCTGGACAGCTCGCGTAGTCTGCATTGAATAGCCTTTTTTGTCTTTCAGTGGTAAACGGTGCTGTTTTTTTCTTCTTTTTCTCGACTCCCGTCGATTCTAAATATTTTTTTATTGTATTTTTATCACAATTATATTTCTTACCCAATTGGCGATAGGACTTTGCACTGCAACCTGTTATCTCAAGTTTTAGTTTGGACCGAACTTTAGAGTCTTGCAAAATACATTTCCGACCTGATCCACATTTTCTTTCGATCGATTTGTTATTCTTATACAAGTTAATTGTCTTGTAGATAAACGTTTTTTTGAAACCCATGTCTTTAAAATGGCTAAAAATTTCACTTTTGGCTTTATTTGCATTTTCATCACAAAATTTACAAATTAGTTTGCGACGGTTGAGCTCGTTTAGTGACATTTTTAAAACTAATTATTAACTTACCAGACCAATCTGAGTTTTTTTTTTAATAAATATATTGCACAGTTAAATTTACCGTATATATTTTTTTTTGCAAGTGTCATGTGACTTTTTTTAACAACAGTGTTGGACTGTTCGTATTTTATTCACCATACGTTATATTGAACTTCATTTTAACAGACTGACAAGTCATAGATTAATATTTCTTGGTGTTATACAATACACATATAACAAATGCCTTAGAGCATCTCCAATTATGAAGGCATTAGTGAGTCTTACTTTCAATAAAGAAGTCTGGTATGAAAACAACTGGGTAGCATTTAAATTTTTGGCTAAGAGCTAATGTGTGTAAAATTATTGCCCTAACAAAGTGTTGAATTGTATAGAATATTAAAATTAAATAATTTACTTGTTCTAAATTGTATATAGATACCTTTATTCGTATGTCAATACTAGAACATTTTTGTAATACTTTTTTTATAAAATATTCTTCATTCGTTTCATAAACCACATCAAAAAAACACATACATAATTTTTGTTAATAAACTTTTGTTGTTAAATATGATATTTTTCTTCAATTGCTGTCTATTTTAATTCAAAGATGGAATAAAATGGCAAAAATTTTATGGACAATTGAAACAGTTGTTGGATTTATGGTTAATTTGTATACCCTTCACCGAAGGTAAACAGGTTTGTCATTCTGTTTGTAACTTCTACAATATTAATTTTAGACCCTATTAAGTATATATATTCTATATATATATTCCGAAGACCGAAGAAATTATGGGGACTGAGTTGTTATATATTTATGTCACATATACTCCGTTAAAGTTTGCTATTGAAATTTTGCCAGATCGGTCCATAAATGACTGAGATATGAGCGAAAAACCGCGACTGCCTTTAATTTTACCCATAAAAAACTTGTTGTTGTTTCTTATTTTTTTTTTCTGTATGAGGACGGAAACCGCCAAAGTTTCCAAATAAGGAACAAGCATTTTAATTGAGAAATGGACGGGATTGGAGAAGTGGGCGTGACACTTCTCATACAAAGACATTTTAAATTTCTGTAGATCTGGAGAACGGTTATGGTCAAAGCATCGAAGTAATGTGCAAGCATCTTGGTTGTCAATATACAACATCCAATAAAATGTGGACGGGGTAAGAGAAGTGGGAGTGGCACAAAATGGATTAACTTGTATCTAATGAATGTTATTTATATCGCGACCTTAAGATAACAAGGTCCTACCTTACATGTAGTTAAGGTGCAAATAGAACCTTGTTGTCCTAAGGTCGCGAAATAACTTTCTGTTATTATCGCACCATGGCACTATAGGTACTTTGACCCGAAATCTTTGCCAAAAATAATTTTTTGCTCTAAATGTTTTTCTTAGGACGTTCGATTAAGAACATATCAAAGCAAATAACTGTTAGGTTTTTACAAAAACAAATATCAGCTGATTTATAGGCATTCGAAGTTGAATTGCAAATAACGTTCACAGTGCAGCATAAAAAGTGTAATTATTGGTTATTAAACAAAAAGAAGGAAATCGTGCATAATATGGAGAAGAAAGTGATAGTAAGTAAATAAAAAAACCAAAATATATTGGTGGTTTCCATAAATATAAATTTCGCATAAGCTTTTGATAATGTTTGCCGTGAACTGCCGTGTTTTTAATTGATGAAAGTTGAAAGAAATCAGAATTTATTTTTTGTTATTCAAGGTTTCAACTTTTTTTCGTTTTTTGAATAATATAATTTTCTTTCAAACAGCCTCAGCGAAATTTCTAATGTTTGGATTTGTGAAAAAATTGATGCTGCTTACAATTTGTTTATCAGTTAAATTTATTTAAATAATGTTTCAAAACAAGATTTGACTTTGTTTAAGGTGGAAAAACAAACGACTTTTTCAAGCGAAACCAAAACTAATTTTGTCTTCATGGCTTATACGCCATTATGTTAGCCCCCTTTCGTATTTAAATCGTGCTGAATTAAAAAAATTCATATGGTGGCAACCCTAAAAATTTCAATTATTATAAAAATCAAAAACCCCAGCGTGCCTGCTCATGAAAAACTTAAATTCCAAATTTCAGCCATATCGGTCCAAAAGTTTGGCTGTAAATAGTTTTGGCCTAAAAAGTAGCTCTATAGATGCACGGTGAAGGGTATATAAGGTTCGACACAGCCGCATAGAGCACTATTACTTGTTAACTAATATATTTTATTTTTATTTTTCTAAAGACCAACATATTTAGACGGTTGACAAGTATTTAGACCAACATTTGATTATACTCTTGTGGCATATGGTCGCATGCCTCTTTTACTCCAAAATACTGTATATATTTTATTATATTATAAAGCAAGTACAAAGTATCTATTGAAGCTGCTACTGCTGCCGTTGTTTTTGTTAACGGCACTTACTTTATTCTTTTGTTTATTTAGAAGTTCAAGATGCATCAGTTAAATTTTTAGTAGACGTTGCAAGTTTTTGCTTTTTTTGTACAATAGAAAACCGACCATAACTATAAGTCATTTAGCGATTTCTTGATTTTTAGTCTTCAATGTTTGGTTTTTTCTAAAATTTTGTTTTTGTTGCAATACGGCTTAAATGTAAAAAAATTTAATTGAATGAAGTTGAAGGTTACACAAATTTGTCAATAAAATATGTGATTTTTTTTTTTTTTTTTTTTTTTTTTTTGGTGCTGTTGTTACGGACAATGTTCAAGTTTATGGTCAGTCATTTGATGACAAATTAAATTAAGTTTTTTTTTACAATTCAAGATTTTTTGTTACATGTCAACAAAAGCATTTTATTGTGTTTATATATGTAAAGTAAATATTACAACATTTAACTGATTGAAAATCAGTTAGAAAACCCTGAGTTTAAATAATGAAATAATTGGTTGGTTAAAGTTTTTGTTTAATAATTTTAAAGATTTCTTTTGTGCATAGTTTTTACTTTCTGGAAAAGTGGAAAAGAGAATAATTATTGTCTGTATATTGTTACGAAATTAAATTTTAGGTGGTAACTTAATTAGACTTTATCTGCGAACAGAACTGCGTCGAGACCACATTTTACATAAAATTTTACACAAAAAAAAATAAAAAATGATTTTAATTAAAAAATTTGTGATATTAATTAAAAAATTAATTATATTTGCACCAGTAATCAAATTAATAGTATCAATTAAACGTTTAATTCATTTGATTAAACTTTTAATTCACTTGATTAAATTTTCAATTCACTTGATTAAACATTTACTTCACTTGATGTAATTTTGAATTAAAACTGATTCTATGTTTGATTAATGCTTTAAATGGTGAACAACTTTGGAGATTTTTTCTGTGTAGTGTTCACACAGAACTGCGTCGAGACCACATTTTCCATATAAATTGACATAAAAATTTGTCGTAGGAAGCCGTCGTGAAATAAAATCTTTTTTTATTTTGAGAAAGTTTTTCAATGCTCTCACATATAGACACTTAACATGAAACAAAGAAAACAAGATAGTGCATTGCGCAGATCCGTTAACTTTTTACTCTCATTTTGACGTCATTTTTACGCAACTGTAGTAAAGAGAATTAAATGTAAACAAACATTCAGCATAGAACATACACGTGTTTGTGTCATCATGTTTGTGCTCATTTGCTACTATGACGTACATGCGCAGAAAAAGAATGTTTTTTTAAATTTTAGTGCACTATCTTGTTTTCTTTGTTTCATGGACACTTAATGATGAAACAGAATTGAGTCTTCAACTTCAGGCAAAAATTCTTAAGCCCATAATTAAAACGTCGACCGTAACTGCAAATTTTCTCTCATTTCTTTCATTTTCTTTTGTTCTTTTTTTCTTTGTTTACAAAATGTATGAAATTGAACGAAAGTATGGTAGCGTTGTTGGGATAATAATTGTCTCTATGTGAGAGCATGAGAAAAAACGTTTTCAAAATTAAATTGATTTTATTTCTCGACCGCATTCTCTGACATAATTTTATGTCAAACTGTATGGAAAACATCGTTCAGCCTCAGCTCTGTTTCATCACTTATTCGACCAACAATGCTGCCATACTTTCATTAAATTTCATACATTTTGAAACAGAAAAAAAAGTAAATTAAAACAATAAACTGAGAGAGAATTTAAATTACAGCCGACGTTTTATTTATGGGCCTTATAATTTTTGCCGGAAGACTCAATTCTGTTTGAACACTTTCTAGAAAACTAGAAAACTTCATTTCTTATTTAAATAGAATTTAAAGACAAGTAATATTTGAATACGAAGGTAAAAACTGGACCAAAGAATTTTTTACGTAATAGTAGTGGTATAATTGGGGATTTAATCGATACCAGTATATCGGGAATTCTTTGGGCTTGCCGATACGACGATACATCTTAAATTTGTTTAGAGTTTTTTTGAACAAGCAATTAAATTTTCAATGTTTATTTTTTGCATTACAACTGTTGAAAAGCAGAGCACAAAACTAAAACCAAATAATGAAATGGTTTTTTTACAAATTTGTTCATTAAATTTTATTAATTAATTTTTTTTAATTTTTAAGCTGGAGGTCGTGGTGTTGACCGCTCTATGCGTATAATACTTTCTTGGCCATTTTTCAAGACGCATGCAAGAGTAGAAAGTAACCCTACTAAGTTGTCAATATTATTTTATACCGATTCCCTTTTTTGACAGATGCATAAACACATTAAACTCGTCTTATGGACCTCAAGCTTTAGCCGTTTTGCTTTGCAACATAGAAGTGAAATGTTCTCCCATTGCTGAATCTTGCATATATTTGCACGTTTGAAGATTTTTCTGTTTATTTTCGCTAATGTTTGTAAGAATAATAATAATTTTGCTTAAAAGTGTGAGTTGCTTCGAAGAGGTTAAAAAATCCATAAGCAAAGCCACTGGTTACATTGTCTGACGCTATTCCGCTAGTTAACAGTCATCGACCATTATTGTAAAATAAAATAAATGTAGCAACGGGAATGGTGAATAATTCAGAGTCCCAAATATTAGCTTTAGCTCTGAATAAAAGATTTAAGGGCTTAGAGAATATTGAAACCTATTGTTTATCTTAAATTATTGACCCTCGATGCAAAGTTCAAATATTTCAGATACAATCGACTTCAATCGTATCGAAAACACGTCTGGTACTCCAAGAACTAATTGCCCCCATGTTCTAAGAGTTATAGACTGGTTGTTTGTGAGATCCCCTCAAGGAAAAGGAGTTTATTAATCATTGCAGAAAGCGTTGATATCGAATCACTTTTGATTCGAAGTCCAGCTAGCATATCTGCTTAATCCTTCACCGAATTTTCTTTCGCAAGTTTGGTTACGCAAGTATTGAGTTTTTAAAAGAAAAAGAGAGAGAAAACGAGAATGAATAAAGTTACCATTTTATTTTTCTCTACCTCTTCTATAGAAGAACTTGCTGTGTGTAACTGGTGACCAGTGTGGCCATTTTGGCATTTTTGCAGCTTAATTTAGCACTAACATTTTTTTATTTAGCTGCAAAATTTTCATTTAGCACTTGGCATTTTATTTAGCATTTTTAAAAAATGGTTCTAGTTTTTTTTTAGCATTATTTATTTTAAAAATTTGGACGAAATTTTTTATAAATTATAATAAATTTTGACTACAAATAATTGTACCTAAAATTATTTCGTATGAAAAGGGATATTTCTTATGTTAAGAAACATCTTACCTCTCTGATTAAAATATATAGAATATTTAGGAAATATTAGAAATGCCCTTATCATGTTGATTGTAAATATCATTTGCCCTTTGATATAACGATATTAAAGTACAGGCAAATTTCACTTTGTATTAAGATAAAAATTCAATAGCTTGAAAAAATTGTTTGCTCTTAACTACTGAAAAAAAAATAATTCTAAAGCTTCAAATTTTCTTAAAATATACAAAATAAAATCATCTAAAAGAATTTGTATATCATAGAAAAAAATCGTTTAAATTTTGCATGTCTTAGGGGTTTGCTGGCCTCTTAATTTAAAATTTAATCTCAACTACTTGTGTTTCTTATTTACGTGTATCAGATGCTTTACCAAAATGTATCCACTTGTTTAAATATAACGATTTATTTCAATTTCGTTAAAAAAAAGTCACTAAAATGTATTTTGCATCGAATAAAATTTCATACTGGTAATGAATTTTTAACAAAAATCTTAAAAATAAATTTAGCATTATTTTTAGCATTTTTTAAAATAATTTTTAGCATTTTTTGGCCATGTCTAATGCCAGATTTAGCTGTAATATTTTTTAGATCTGGGCACACTGCTAATGACATTATAATTATACCAAAAAATCATTCATCTTGTTTTTTTTCAATTCTTACTTTCTAATTTTTGTAAAAAAGCATTTTTTTCTAACAAATGTCGAACAAAAATTCAAGTGTCACAAAATTTGAGAACATTTTGCTTTTGTTAAAATCATGTGTAACCTTTTCACACAGTACATATTTTTTTCAATGAGAAACCATTTTCAAAAATAATTTTGATCTATAAATCACCAGACTTGCCTCAATGAAGTAAAGTAATACTTCATGTTGTGGTACTTTAAATTAACTTTAAAATAATTTACCTTTTTTCTTCAAACTTGCAACAGCCAACACTCCACAACAAGTGCACAAAACGACCAACAATATTTGTATATATTAATAAAATTTTTGGGTTTGGTTTTTTTTCTTTGTTTATTTATTTTTTTATTAAAAGTTTCTTAAATTTTTTTATTAAATTTAACAACAACAAAAAAAAAAAGTACTGAAACAGTATAGAACAAATCACTTAAAAAACTTATTGCATGCAAGAATTTTGAAATACGCCTTTTAGGTGTTGAAAATTGGAACAATTTTTATTTCAGTACTTTTAGATTATTGGGAAGAATCAGACAAATACAAAAATGTCTGTTAAAACTTGAAAAAAAAACAAATCTCCATGAGAAACTATTTAATTTTTTATTTAAATAAAGTAATTTATGAGACTGATTGTAACTCTTTCGGAGGCTGAACTAAAACTTCAACTAGAAAATTTATGGCCAACAAAATGTTTTTTTTTTTAAATTTGCCAAAATAATAAAAAAGAAACTATTTTGTTCTTTGACCTAAATTGGGCTTTAGAAGAAAAAAAATCGCAAACCATATAACAATTGTTGGATTATAATGTAATTAAGATATGCTTCAATAATCTTTAATAAAAGTTGGAAATTTATTAAGCCAACGCTTTTTTCATATTTAAATTTGTTAAAACTTTATAACAGTAATTAGTTTTAGTTGTATTTAGACAGAATGGAATGGAAACTGTTTTTAAAAACAAAACGATTTAAAACCGAAAATATCGTGTTCATTGCCTTCAAAAATTTATTTGTAATAAATTTTTATCTTATTTCCTGTTTCTCTTTAATTTTATATCATATACAATAACTAAAATGTAGTAAAAAGAAATTGAGACTACAATTAAAATCGACTTTAATCGAACGAAACTCATCACTTCTTTTTGAAATCTAAAGATTTTCTTCACATATCCAAGGAACACAACTGGGAAGAACGACGAGTTTTTTGTCTTAAATATTCGTAGCCAAAATGAAAGCATACGTGTGTATATGAAAATACAGACAATCACGCCACGCCGCACAGTGTTCGATTTTAGTTTTTAGGACGACAAAAATAAAAAAATGGTTGATTTAAAAGGAAATTATTGAAAAACAAAATCGTTTACTACTACAATTTCTCAAGAGATGATTTTATTTGAGTTAATTTATTTTTTATGGTGTAAACTGTGAACAAAATTTTTTAAATATTCTAAAGGAATTTTTTATTTTTAGCAATTTTTTTGGGCTTACTAAAATTAATATCTGAAAAAAATCTTCGTAGAATAAAACGAAAAAACGATGTTCGATCAAGCAAACGTTAAGCAATTCAAACAAATGTCAAATACTTTATAAGTCTGACCAAAGCTTAACTCAATCTGACTAAATTCGTATTTATTATACTAAAAAATACAAATTTTTCTTTTTGAATGTACATTTTCTTTTTTGAAATTTGGACAATTTAAAAAAATACACGATATTTCACAATAATATTATTTCAAAATCTACTTAGTAACTAATTTAAATAATGTGACATGTTCAAATAAAACAAGTATGTTTTAGGTAAAAAACATAAAAAAATTTACATTTGTTGTATGTATCAAATAATTAGACTATTAATTTAATTTTTAATTCTATGTCAGCACGAAATAACTCAATTTCTAAACACAGATTTTTGGTGAATTTTATTTTTATATAATTCTCTTGGATTAATAAAAAAGCGGATACATGACCAAAAAAAAACAAAAAAAAAAAAAAAAAAAAAAAAAACAAAGAGTAGTGATATAAACTGTTAACATGTTGTAATTATGTTAAATAACCAAAATCACAGAAAAATATATATAGAAAAAGATATACGAGAATAATTTGGCGCACCTGCCAATTGAATATTAAATAATGCTGAATTAATCTTAACCCTTTTTAAAATAACTTTCTTAAAGAAATTTTCGAATTCTCAGATCTCTTGAGATCAAGACTTACCAGAGATCTAATTAAATAGCACAAGAGTAAGTAGCCCCTGGAGTCTCGAAAACGTTCGGATACTTTTTGCAAAAAGTATGAAATGACGACTTGAAATAATGAATAAAGAATAAAGAGAAGGACGATCCGAAGTATAAAATAAGGACTTAAATATGATGAATAAGAAATAAAAACAAAGAGGATCTGAAGTATGCAATAAAGACGTCCATTGAGTAATGATGGATGTGGTTGAGGAGTGAAGGTTGGAAGAATGATGGAGATGAAGATGACTACTCTCAAAAATACTGTACTCTTGCACAAAAGAATGCTTCTTACATAAAGGCTACTTTTTTCACGGAAGAAGACTTTAGGGGATCACGTTGTGGTTGTGGCTTAAACCCAAAATCGCGGGAAAGGATATCCTACAAAAGCCTGCTCAAGCGATGAGATTTCACCAGTTATGGGAGAGTTCGGCATAAGGGACGGGTTATCCCTACAGATGCTGTCTACTATTTTAATGCATCGGAGGTTTGAAAGCTTCAGCTTCTAAACAAGGGGAGAGTGTATAATCTTGCCTGCTTGTACACTCAAACGTCTTCCACCACTTATGGCAAATTTCGACCTGCTGGCGTATCTTTCTAGGTGCTGTTGGTATTGCCTTCTTCAGAAATGCAGCGCTGGAAAGATAGATCCATGACATTATAATTTACGCTCGAAGCTACAGAAAATGTACAGTAAACAAATGGCTGTTTGTTGTTGTTTTGTAATAGGAACTCCAAAATTTTGTTTATATTATTATAAAGTATGTGAAAGTGTGTAAACAACAGTTGACAGTTCCTATTAAAAAAACAACAATAAAAAGCCCTTAAAACCTAAAAAGAAAATAATCAGCTGTCGCCTCGAGCGCACCTGGTAGATGATTATACAAATTGCTACTTGTAAGTGTTGGTAATCGCTTTGTTTGTCACCCGGAGTTAAGGCCACCATGAGCTTAGGCCAAAACATCAGGTCCTCAGGTTAATCTTTCGCATTAGTTGTCACTTTTGGAACAGATATTTTTTATAAGCAAAAGTTTAATAGAACGAATTAACTCAACTGCTGCAGCAAAATGTTTTGAATAAATTTTTTGTCTTAACAAATAAATGAAAAAAATGCTATTAATAAATTTTTATTGCATTTGCGAAAATTAAGTTGAAACACCTAAATAAACCACACAAACTACAGTCATATTCTTACTGCAATGAAATGTGTTTATTGGATTTTATTGTATTTATGAAAGATTTGCAAAAACAGCTTAAAGCTCTCAAAAATTATTATTCCAATCGTTGTCTTCACCCAAAATGGGTTAAAATTTTTACGTTGTTTTGCCAACATAAAAAAGTTAGTCAATATTCCAACCACCCTCATGTCAACTAAATTTTTTTGCACGAATACATTGTCGCCGCTCTGTTGTCTGTTCCTTTGTCTCCAAAATGCATTTGTAATCACTTAAATTTGTTTGCTATTCTGTTAAAGTTTCAGGCAAAAGTAAAAAAATCACTTTGCATATTGATCAATGATCGAATGAAACCCGGTATCATTGTAACCAAAACGGGGGGGAAACAAAAAAAGTAGTGCAGAAAAAAAAGGCAAGACAGTCCACTCATTGATTTACCTCGTAACGTCTTGACCAATTTAATGTATCTGGCGGTCTGTTGTCTGTTTTGGTATTTAGTCTTTAAGCGCTTTATCTGTTGAATAAATAAAAAACAAAGACAACTACGAATCATTTAATGAATAAACAAATAAAAAACTATTTACATTATACAGTTATGGGAAGAAAATTAGTAGTGATATATAAGGAAAACGATGTTTAGAAATAGGAAATATGTATATTACAAATTTGTCGATTTTAATTTATCGATTTATAGAAAACTGATTACTGATTGCTTTAATTTTTAAAAGAAAATTAATCGATTTCTAAAATGTTCTATAGAAAACTTACCAATTGCCTGAATTTTCTATTGAAAACTAAAAATTTTTTACAAAAAATTTATCGATTGCTATAATTTGTTATAGAAAACTTATCGATTGCTTTAAATTTACATTTAATATTTGTTGCTATAATTTTTTATAGCAAATTAATAGGTTGCTATAATTTTCTATAAAAACCTTTCGATCGCTGTTGTTTTCTATAAAAATGTATTCATTGCTTTAATTTTATAAAAAATATTTATCGATTGCTATAATCACTAAGAGAAAATTTATCGATTGCTATAATTTTCTAGCGAATATTTATCTACTGTTTAATTTCTTTAAATCTGCAGTTTAAATTTTGTATAGAAAATTTGAATAGAAAAATTTACATTTCCAAAAAAAAAAAAAAAAAAAAAAAATTATTTATTGATTTTGTAAAACGTTCAACGTTCTATATAAAATTTTGTCGATAATTTAGAATTTCTTTTTCATTTTTCTATCGATTTCTTGAAATTTCCTAACAAAAGGTTTCGATTTCTTTTTAAAAATGTATCTATATCTACCTTTATAGTCTCTATAGAAAAGCTATTGATTTTTTAAATTAATTTAGAAAATGTATCGATTTTTTTTTTAAATTTATATGGAATAGTCATCGATATCTCCAGCATTCTATAGAAAGGTTATGCATTCCATGAAAAATTACCGATATTTTTTACTTTAACAAAACTTTTTGATTTTGTAGATATGTCCATAAATTGTATAGAAAATTTATCGGTTTCTTCAAAACTGATATAAACAAATTTTTGGTTTCTTTTAAATTTATATAGAAAATGAATAGATACCTTGTAAACTTTGATAGACATATTTGTAGTCTCTATAGAAAAATTATCGTTTTTTTTTACTAATTTAGAATATGTTTCGATTTATTTCCAAATTGTATAGAATATTTAGAAATATCGATTTATTTTTATTTTCTATATCAAATTTGGCGAATTCTTTTAAAAGTATATCAAAAAATTTATCGACATCTTTTACAAAAGGCACAAGATTTATTTTGTATAAATATAAAAAAATAAAGAATATTAATCGATATCTTTTATTTTTTTATGAAACCTTTTTAGTTTATAGCAAACTTTTTTAAATAAATTTAGAAAATGTTTCTATTTTTTTCAAATTTATATGGAAAATTAATCAATAAATTTTAAGTTTTAACAGATACCGATTTTTTTAAATTTCTATAGAAAATTTATCGATTTCTTAAAAAATTATATAAAAAATTTTTCGGTTTTGTTTCAATTTATATACAAAATTTACCGATATATTTTACATATAATTAAAAAATTTATCGATTTTTTTAAATTTTAAGAGGAAATTTATCGTTTTCTTAGATTTACTATAAAAAAAATTATAGATATTTTATTTTGATATACAAACTAATTACTTAAATTTTTTACAGAAATTTCTTAAACTTGTTGGATTAAATATATCGATAACTTCAATCGTTTATTTTAGAACATTTTCAAAAGTTAATAAGGAAATATAAAAAATTTTTCGGTTTCGTTTCAATTTACATACAAAATTTACCGATATATTTTACATATAATTAAAAAATTTATCGATTTTTTTAAATTTTAAGAGGAAATTTATCGTTTTCGAAAACAAATCCCGATTTTTTTTTTTGTTTCCCCCATTTATAAAGTAAATTTTCTTACAACTGTAAAGTTTAATCAAAGAACATTCAATAGTAAAATGTTTTTAACAATATGCTAATGTTCTGCCCTCAGTTGCTGCCACCACAATGCAATTTATTTTTTGCCGCTATAAAATTATACAAGTATTTGTTATACCAAAGTTTGTTGAATGTTTGGAATTAAAAAAAAAAACTTTTTCAACCGTTAATTTTTACATCTGCTTTCCTACTCAGTCAGTCTGTCTGTCAGTTAGACCATCACTTGCAAATGAGAGTGTTTTATGAATCATATTTCTTTCGCGATTTTATTAAGATGCGTTCGTTTAAGCGTTAATTAAGATAGAAAAACGGGGTTTAAAAGAAAACTCTTTTAAGGTTGCACAAGAAGTTTGAATTTGTTTAAGTAAAAAGTGAAGTTTATGCGACATTTGGCCAATTTAATCCGAAATCGTTTGTCTTTCTAAAATTAGGTGTGTGTGTGAAAGTACATAAAAAAGTTTTGGTTTCTGTGAATTTTGGCCCAATTACGCGTTGAGCATGACGTTTGTTCGTTGTTTATATTTTGGACTAATTTCGAATTTTAAAATATTTCAGCTTTATTTTTTTCTTTTCTTTTGTTAATTTATTATTTATTGTGTAAAAAAATATTTATTATTTATTTTTATTTTTCAAAAATAAAACATTTTGTTTGTTTTAAAATACTCTTCCATCAGGTGGATTTAATGTTTAAAATGTGTTTTTTTAATTTTTAGATTCTCTTTTTTATGTAATAAAGTACATTATTACTTTAAGCGTTGTTTTTTTATTATTATTAATGTTATTATTGTTGTTTAACAATTCAATTTGTGTTTTACTTTGTTCATTTCACAATTCAATTAACGTTAACATTGTTTTGAACAACATGAAAATTATTTATTTAACTTTTGAAAATTTTGTTAATAACAAAAAGTATTTTTATATCCAGAAAATTTGAAAAAATGATTTTGAAATATTACTTCATTTAATTATCGTAAGTTAAAATAAAAAAAGTTTGATAACTTTTGAAATTTTTTAATATTTTTGAATTTAATTTATAGTACTAATTTTTTTTTACAAAACTGTTTAGTTTTGTCCCACTATGGCAGCGCAAAAGTTTTCTTTAGAAAATTAATAAATTTTCTTTAGAAAATTAATAAATTTTCTTTAGAAAATTAATAAATTTTCTTTAGAAAATTTATGATATTATAAATTATTTTTAGAAAATTTTAGATTTTAAAAATTGCTTAAGAAGATTAATCGGTTTTACAATATTTGTTTTTCAGAAGATTTGTCGCCTTCTTAAATATGTTTTAGAATATTTATTATTTTTAGATTTATCAATTTTTTAAAAAAATCTATCGATTTTATAATTTTTCTTCAGAGACTAGTTTTTTATTCAAAATCTTCAGAGACTAGTTTTATATTGAAAATATATCGATAATATTATTTCTGTATCTGGAGCTCCATTTATATAGCCTGAATTTTCTATAAAAAATTTATCGATAGCTTTTATTTTCTTAAGAAATAGTAAAAAATTTAATTTTCCATAGAAAATTTATCATTAAGCTTAGTTTTATATAGAAAATTTGTCGATAAATTATATTTCCAATTAAATTTTTTTCTTTTATTCTTATTTTCTATAGAAAATTTATCAATACCTTTTATTTTCTATAGAAAATTGTTCTAAGGCTTTAATTTACTATAGAAAATTTAGTTAAAAGTTTTATTTTCTATAGAAAATTCATAAATTAAATTTTCTATTTAAAATTTATCGATAATTTTAATATTCTACAGAAATTTTTTTGACAATTTTCATTTTCTATAGATAATTTGTCGATAAAATAAATTTTCCATAAAAAATTTGCCGATAAATTGTTTACAAAAATTAAAGTTATCTATAAATTGTCTATACAAAATTAAAGTTATCGATACATGTTTTACAGAAAATAAGACTTTCGATAAATTTTTTACAGAAAATAAAGGTTATCGATAAAAAAATTTTTAAAGTATATGTCGAAAAATCAAATTTTTTATAAAGAATTAGTCGATAAATTAAATTTTTGATAAAAAAAAATATCGATAACTTTAATTTTCTATAGAAAATTAATAAATAATTTTGATTTTCTATAAAAAATTAATCGAAAGCTCTATTTTTCTAAAATTAATTATAGATAACTTTAATTATCTTTTCAAAATTTATCAATATTTTTGTTTTTCTTTAGAAATTTAATAGATAAGTTTAATTACCTATACAAATTTTATCGATAACTTTTATTTTCTGTAAAAAATTTACCGAAAGTTTTATTTTCTGTAAAACATGTATCGATAACTTTAATTTTGTATAGAAAATTTATCGATTACTTTAATTTTTTGTAAAAAATTATCGATAACCATTAATTTCTTAAAAAAATTTATCAACAAATCTAATTTTTTGTATAAAACGTAACTTTAATTTGCAATGGAAAATATGTATATCGACAACGATAATTTTCTATAAAATGTTATCAATAACTTAAAATTCCTATAGAAAATGTCAAATCTCAAAGCTTTAACTTCTTCAAAAAAAAATTATCGATTACATTAATTATCTATAGAGTATATTGCGCAAGTATATTGGTTCTTTTCTACTTTTTATGAAATCTTGGGTAATTTGTCATTCAAGAAAGTCATTTTATTTGTCAGAAACAATATTGCCAGATGCAAATGTCGAATTTCTATTTTAAAAATGTATACTAGTATTACATTAGTGTATACTTGTACAAATACGGTCTTTCAAAATAAGAAATTCGTTTAGTTTTATTTTTATGTCAAAAATTTCTTAATACCTGTCAATTATTTATTAACATTAAAAATGTAAAATCTCAAGATCTCCATGTAATACAATGTTAAAACTGTCACCTTTTTTGTGATTGTTTTTTGTTTACATTATTTTATGACTTTAAAAAAACCCGCAACATTTACAACACATGCCATTTGATACTTGTACCAATTCCAAATTGATTAGTAATTGTTTTATTTTTTTATAAAGATTTTTTTTTTGTGTTTAATATTTTTTCTGCAATCATATTATTTTATGAGAAATGGTATATGTATTTCAGAGGCGTGTTTTTTCCAGCTAACAAGATCAAATGGCTTTAAAGAAACATGAACTGTTAGCTCTATTTATAAAAATTTAACTAAATTTCAATTAGATTAATTCAAATGAAAATAATAAAACACTGAATATCGTACCATTAACTACATGTGACACTTAAAAAAATGTTCGATGACAGCAAATTTAAATGGCTGGCAATGTTTCTCGTGTCAAATCGAAGAATTGTATAACATTTTATGATCAATAAGATCATTGCGATCACTGGGTGTTCAAAGTACATTGTCGTTATTTGATATTCAAACGGTAATTTTTTTAAAATATTTTGGTTTAGAATGAAAAAAAAAATTAGATTAAAAGCAATTGAATAATAATAAGATTAAAATGAATTTATTTTTTTTACATCCACGTTTTTGTGTCAACAGCAACGTGTTTAAATATTTAATTATATGAACGTAAATATTTAAAATACTTTTGGTTTTGGCCAATGAACCTGTTATTTGTGTAATTATTTTAATAAAAACAGATTTGAGGTGAAAGATTTTCTGTAAAGAATTTTAATTCAATAAAAATTTAAAGAATTTGGGAGAATGACTTATTCGAACTGCAAAATCAGGTTTCGTCGTCTTCTAGATAGGGATGGGCAAATTGAAAAAATATATCGATATATATCGTATCGATATTTTTTAAGAGTATCGATATATATCAATTAAAAATATCGATATATCGATGTATCGAACGTATTAAGCTGAAATTATTACTAAATTTAAAAACTTAATATACCTATGTCAATACATTTTTACATAGGCACAAACGTATTACATATTACAAACAAATTTTAAAAAAAGTAAAGAATACAAAAAAGTTTTTACTTATTCCCAATATGAAATTTAAAATAAATAATTAGGATTATATAATGCCGGATTATATACTGCCGGTAAACAAAACTTGTAACACATACTATACAAGTAAACTGTGCAATATTTTATTATTAATATATAAGAACATGCCTAAATAAAAAAAAAACAAAATATTTTTTTTATTATTAACATTCCAACTTTCATGACTCGATTCTTTGCATAATTCTAGGAACCCTTTCCAGAATATTTTTTCCGCGCTTAATTTTTTGTTGTCATCTCTTAAAAAACCAAGACAAAACTGACCTGTGTAATCTATGAAAATGTACAATGGAAAAACTTCTTTATTTTCTTAATATTAGTTAAAAAAAACCCTATAATGCAATTCTTAAAAAACAACAGTATTGTAAGCAGTTGAGCAACGGTTAAAATGTTGAATTTTTTTATAAAGTGATCTTAAAAATATCGAATTCGATAGTCGTAGATAAATATCGATGTTTATTGCCCATCCCTACTTCTAGATTTTGTGTATGTGGCACCCAGCTTATTTTCTTTAAACAAATTTCAATGATTTGTTGTGAATATAAATTATTTGTTCTGATTTTATATGCTTTCCCTGTGTGTGACATAGATCGTAATCGAGTTATGCCTGAATTCCATTCCTTTCCGAGCGTTCTCTAACTTTTTCAGCAAACCCACTATGTGACGTGTTAAAGCCATTTAAGATTAACAAGAACAGAAAGAGAGAGAAAAAGACCTAAGCCAGCTGTCAGAAAAACCTAACTCTATCATTGTGTTAGTAATAAATGTGTTCAAAGAATTACATTGAAAGCACAATGTCATAAATACTTTGTAATTTTGTTGTTGCTTTCAACAGAAATTCATGTACCGTTTTAAAATTTTCAACGACACAAGCAATGGAGCGTTTGAAATTTTAAAACGCAATGTGAATTTCTGTTGGAAGCAACAACAAAATTACAAAATATTTATGACATTGTTTGTGCTTTCAATGTTTTTCTTTGGCGTTGCGCTGCCTTTTATATGATTAGGGCCTTTGTTTTTGTTACATCACTTGTACGGAATTTTGAGAGATAATTTTCTGTTTTGTGATAGTTTCCATTCTAGTAAATCTTTTATGATTAAAGCCATAACCTTTTACAGAACTAACTATAAATATTATCTGCATTTTCTTTATGAATGAAGCAAAATTCCCCGCAAAACAAAAATAAGAATTAAAAATCTTTGTTTTCAAACAACTTTTTTAATACTCCTCATATATTATCAAATACATATGTATGTTCATTGTTCTCTCTGGGTAGCATTGCGTTAGAAAGTTTTATTGACAATCGTCATGTATATATGTATATAAATGTTTAATCAACTTCGTGGACCGATAAATAATAATGGGAATCACTGCAGTAGTATCTGTGTTGTATATGTCAGGGATGGGAAATGAAAATAAGTTTTGTTATCTTAAACGCAATTCAATCATGAAGCAACAAATATAGATAGAGCATTCCTCTTCTCTTCTACTGCAAATGACGTTACGCAAGACCAAACTGTGTAAAATTTTGCTCTCACGACAAAGCACAAGGATCTTTGTCTATGTCACGCAAAATATGAATGCGTAATCTTACTTACTTACCAACTTAATCTATACCCCGTATACCTTTCACTGTGGGTATTTTTTACAAAGAGTTCGCCAATGTTGTCTGTCAGCTGCTACGGCTTTAGCGTTGTGTAGGTTGATATCCCGTTTTTGAAATGCCGGATACAATGAGCCCTCCCATGTCAGTCGTTTTCTCCCTCTTGGTCGGTTTCCTTCGTATGTACCCTCAAACACTAGCCTTGGAAGTCGTTCTTCTGGCATTCTCGCTATGTGACCAAACTATCTAATTTTTTGTTGACTTATTATCTCGCTTATGAATTTTACTTGGATATTAGTTCTGTGCTGTTCGTTTCGGATCATGTCTCTTCTAGTTTTATTCGCTTATTATCAAAGTTGTTTGTGGGAATACTATTATTTATTAAAAGATTTTGTTTGTTGTGCTTAATTCCCTTTTTAAATAATTGATAAAAAATACTGAAATTTATTGTTGGAGGATAAGCTGTTCCTATGCGCATTTCACTGGTTGCTTAGGCCAGATCATCAGGAAACGTTCTCCTAAATAATTTTAGAAAAGCCAAAGCTATCAGCAAACAAAACTACAGAGGGAATGAGAATTACCTACAAACACTCAAAAAGTCTTGTTTGCAACGATATCAAAGCTTAAACAAAATACCAAACAAATCAGTGATGAGTTTTATCCTTTCTTACATTTCCCGCTACAATTATTTGGAAATGTAAGAAAAGATAAAACTCATCACTGATTTATTGTTTGGTATTTTGTTTAAGCTTTGATATCGTTGCAAACAAGACTTTTTGAGTGTTTGTAGGTAATTCTCATTCCCTCTGTAGTTTTGTTTGCTGATAGCTTTGGCTTTTCTAAAATTATTTAGGAGAACGTTTCCTGATGATCTGGCCTAAGCAACCAGTGAAATGCGCATAGGAACAGCTTATCCTCCAACAATAAATTTCAATATTTTTTTTATCAATTATTTAAAAAGGGAATTAAGCACAACAAACAAAATCTTTTATTCGCTTATTTTATTCATTAATTTCAATAGTACTTTTTAACTTCCATAGTACAATGAAAGGGGTATATAGATTTGTCACTCCGGTATTTTTTCGAAATAATCATCGAATGCGCTATGAAGATTATATTATGGATTCTTTAAGAGTTTTCTTAGGTTCTCTTAATGGAACAAGACAAACGGCTTAAGCTACGGTCACACTTGTCAAATATTTGACGAAAAAACAGGTAATCTAAAACATAATTTCCCTTAATTTCAATATTTAATTTATTTATAATACCACATCATACTTAAACAGTTTTCTGCTATGTCTAGCAGTATAACTATTTTTATTTTGTGATATTTAGACCATGTTAAATCTCAGTAATTATTAACAGAAGTAGCGTTTGTGCTTATTTGGTCAAATATTTAATAAGTGTGACCGTAGCTTTAGTGTGGGATTATGGTTCATATCGGTATATTATAACGGTCGTGCTACAATAGCAACGATACGGAATATGGCCGAAATAATAAATGTTCAGAATTGAAGAATTGAAATTATCTCTGGATAATGGTTAATTAGGTAGAAGTGCAGTTTAGTTGATAATTTCACCTAGGCCGCATATAAAGTGTTTCGGCACGAACCGAAAAGATGCAATTTGGCCCATATGCTTATATTTTGCTTAGTTCATTTTGTTTTGTACTGAAAATGAGTATAATAGGTCCATTATTTCAGCTCGTTTTCCCCAATGACAGACACCATATTAAAGATAGGAAAGGGGAGATAAAACAGAATTTCTACAGAAATATTCTCCATAGAGCATTTTTTAATTATAAACATTAATGGTTTTCATCATATCGCTTAAAAGTTTTGCAATCTGTGCAAACAGTGTGTATTTTAACGTCCTCCAGTTAATTTGGAACTGTCAAAAATTGTATGAAAATTCATTTACACAAACTTGTAAATTTGCCCAACAATTTTGACTCTTAAACTTGCGCTGTTAAATTGCGCATTTCTCAAATTCAAGTGTGAATAAATCACAAACAATAAATGCTTGCAATAATTTAAGCAAAATAATATTGCTTTCTTTATTTTTATTTTTTTTATTTAAGAATTTCTTGCTTATCCTACACAACAAGATATAAATCTTATAGTTAAAGTGCAGGAATTATATTTGTTTAAAACATAAATAGGTTATCACAATTCAACGATAAAGTTTAAAAAGAAGAAGAAAAAAAACAAAAAAAAGGGTACATTATATCAAAATGGAAAGGAATTAAACACTTAATTTAAAGAATGATTACTTTTAAATTGATTGAGTGTAATATATAAGTTATTAATTAAAAATAAACTAAACTAAACTAAATAAATAAATAGCTTTGATGGCAAAAATTAATTGGATTAGTTTTATAGGTTTTAGCTTATGAAATGATTGACTAATTGATTTCTAAAATTGTTCTCATTGTTGTTTGTTTGGACATGATTGGGCAGTAAGTTCCAAAGACGGACAGAATGAATAAAAAATTGATATTCAGATATCAGGCTGCGGTGAGTAAAGGGAATTATTTTATTACCCCTGTTAGACCTCGCAAAGGTTAATCTGTTGTACAGATATGGAGGATTCTTCTTATAAATTATTTTATGTAGCATTTGCAATACTCTCATATCTAAAAGGTTTTTAAGTGTCATGCCATAAAGTTTATTTGTGAACTGTGATATACTATCGTATTTTCCTAAACCAAAAACATATCTGATTATATTGTTATATGTTTTCTGTAACACGTTTTTGCTACGAAAGTCGTAACTTGAGAACAACTCGCAACCATATAAAAGTCGTGGCATTAAGTATGTTTTGGCGATAAGTATTTTAATTTTTAAAGGCGTAAAGTATTGGGTAGGCCAAAGTTCACGTAATCTTAGGTAAATGTTCGATGCAGTTTTATTAATATGGTCAGACCAATCTAAATTATTATTGAATATAACACCAAGATTTTTTGCCGAGCGTACACATTCAATTTTTTCATTTTTAAGCATAATGTCAATGTTGATATTAAAACGGGTCGTTTTACGGTGAATGATAATGCATTTGGATTTGTGGGGATTTATTAGAAGTCTATTAGCGGTTGCCCATCTATAAACACTATCTAAGTCCTTATTTAATTTACGTACGTTATCTGCAATATCTTCGACAGAACTGCCAATGTAAATTTGTACATCATCTTTATGCTCGTTTAAAAACCTAATTGCATTTTTTAATCACAAATTTCAACTTTTATAATAAGGTGCATATGTATATTTTTTTTTTTTAATTTTTATTTTGTATTGATGTTTCTTACAAACTGACATTAAGTGTTTAAAATTACACAAAAAATTAAAAGGACGACTCTCGCAAGTTGGCCTATTTGCACATATGGCCATTTTAGGCGATATCATGAAACCGCTTATTATAAATTTATTGTTTTCTTTGAGAGTATTAAATCAGTAAAGTGAGTATCATGGAACTCCTTAACCTCACATGGTTTGCGATAACTCCGATCGTAACAAATTTTTCATCTCCGATGAGCCTCTTAAGACAATATATTTTTTAAATTATTTTATATGTTTAAAAAAGTAATCACCCCTATTATGAAAGTCGACGTCGACATGAGTCGATGGCATCGGAACAGTTATTACATTTTCTGAGTCGTTATTGACAATAATCGATTACTATTGACAGTCAGTTGATATTTTCTAGGACGCTTTTAAGTCGAGGTCGAGTAAAATTGTCTGTGTTTTAGTCGACAGGAAATTTTGCGACGACTCAAATGAAAGTTAAAGAAATTTCAAGTAGAATGTAAACATATTTATTAGGTCCGTTAAAATTAAAAAATGCAACTTTAAAAGAAGTTTTGGGCACAAATTTTAATAATAAATTAAACGCGAAAACTCGGAAAAGTTTTCTAAAAGAGCGAAAATTTTTAACTTAAGACGATTACCTCAAAGAGCAACAAAACTACGTAAAATTGCAAAAATTTGGAAAAGTTTGCAAAAATAGTGAAAACTCGCGAAAATGTTTAATATTTCAAACAAGCCATAAAATGAATTAAAAGTCCCTAAAACCATAAGGAATGTCAAAAATTCGGTAAAAATTGCAAAATACGCGATTACACTTAAGTCTGTAAGATAGTTGCGAAGAGCCAGAAATTGTCCCTTATCTCCCTCGTGGTCCTTTTGATAAACAAATGCATAGCTTATGTGTCCATATATATATATGGATCTATCTATGTTTTAAACTTAATTGAAATTGGTTTGATAGTGGGGACAAAGATCATATTCCTGAAAGCAGCTTGTATGTGAGCTGTATGAAATTATGGATCCATTCGCTACATTAACAAAAGGCCTTGTGCCTATTAGAACCTATGTACCTAATTTAATCAAATTATCTTTAAAATTGCGACTTGTACTTTGCGCACAAGGTTACATGGACAGCCAGCCGGCCGGTTGGACAGAGATGTTGCACACATCAGCATAAATTATTTTCATAATTTTTAAATAAAAAGTTTTCCAATAACATAAAATATTTTTTTTTTTTCTAAAATTAAAAAGCAATATTCGTGCTCAAATAATTCAAAACAATTGAATTCAGGACGAAATAATATCGTGTCCAATAGCTGGCAACTGTCAATGTGCCTAACTTGCTCGTTTTTGATAGTAAAGGGTTCATTTACTTTGTTTAGTAATTGAAAGAAAAATTTTGTGAATTTAAAATTTACTCACTCATTGCAAGTTTCTATTTTTTTAAGTTAGGTATGTGTAAGGTTTTGGTAACTGATAGTTCTGACAATCCAGGAATACCGAAAGCGATCGATTGTATTCGAGCATTTTTGAAAAAGCAGCCTCGATTAGCATTGTTATTGTAAACTCCCCTTGAAACAAAAATATACCATCAGTTCCTTTAATTCGAAAGAAAAATATGTCGAAAGATGGATAATGTTAACCTTAAAGATTTTTGAAAGCTTAAGGGCCCTGGAGACTAACAAATAACAAACAAAATCACGAATCACTGTTGTGACCAGATTTGTCAAGTAACAGCTACTTGCTAAGTTGTTCTTTTTGTTTTTTGTTACATACAAAAATTTATGATATTTCACTGTTTGTGTAGATAATGGCGTTTTTTGAATGCAATGGCGAATAATGTTGCTGTTCCTTTCATGCTCTCTTCTATCTTATTAGTATTTTTTTTAAGCCAAAGTTTATTTGTTTAAGTTTGTATGTATTAGGGTATTCATTTAATCGGGCATTTGTTTTAATCGGTTAACTGCTTGATTAATTACCTGGGGGTTGATTTAATCGGTTAATTATGTAATTGATTAATGAAGTTTTTTATAAACTATGTAATTTCAATAAATAAAAATCCAATAAAATGTAAGTCAATTTTATAAGTTATTTCAATAGTTCAAGATCTTATAAAATACGAGTAATCTTGGAAAAATAATTTGGTTTAAATGTTTACGATTTAAGCGATTCTTTTCATTAGTTTTGATAAAATTGACTTGGAAAAAATTCTTTCACTTATCGTAGATGTTAGAGAAATCGAAGGCAACCCATAATACAGAACATATAATTTCTCAGTCCGTTTCCTGCAAATCTCTAAATGAATAAAATCTTCCATTGTGCCATTAGAATTCTGTTTTGCATTTTTTTAAATTTTAAACTGCCAATTGTTTCGGTTAATTCTGTTAAAAGATTGATATGAGAAGATATTGGAAAAACAAATAACAAAACAAATACATATAAAAAGCACGTGAAACAAACCCTAACAAACCAAATCGAATTCGAAAGAACTTGTAGTAAACTAACTAACATAAGCCTTAAGCTTAGAAAACTGTTGTGATTACTATTATAAAGGCTTATTAAAAATTTATCCCTTGCGAAATAATACTTGTCTATAATATAATGTAATTCTTAGCTTACATCTAATTATATAATAAGCTTGCAGAAAAATACTTTTCTAATCTATAATAAGATTACATTCTTTACGAATACTCTGTTCAAATTTAGATGGCATATTTAAAAAAAGTTGTTTACTAACGTAATGTTTTATTACTTTTTTTAAGTTGTGCACTGCTTAAAACACTTCACTCTTCGAACAAAAGACAAAGACTGAAAACTTTATAAAATAATTTTGTAAAAACATTTTGTTCTGTTTTGGTCTGTTAGGAAAGCTGTTGACAGCAAACACTTATGTATTTAAATTGAAGATCACTGAACACCTTCTTTGTTTGTATGAAATAATATTTTCTAAACACATACCTTTTTGTATTTGAGCCGAAAGAATTAATAAAAAACATAAAAAATATGTTATAATACTACAAAAAATTAACCGGTTGAATCGTTAATCGAAAATAGCCAATTTCCGATTAACCGATCAGTTAATCGGGTAGTAAATAATCGTTTAACCGATTAACGGTTAACCGAATGAATACCCTAGTATGCATATGCATATACAATTTGTTGTTGTTTCTTTGCAAAGTACTAACAAAAGCTCATGCGAAAGCTCGCGCATTGAAAATATAGCTTGGACGCACTTGCTATTAAAGAACTAAGAACTGACAAACCGTGATCATAATCACAGTTTTTTTAAATCACTTTCACTAATAACGATGTTCTTTAAAATCGCAGATCGCTCATCTCTAACCACTAGTTTTATTAAATAATTATTTGCTTTTGCAAAACGTTTGGCTAGACCAAGCATCATTTTACAGTTTCTAAATTACATAATACAAGTATCTTCTTACAAATAAAATTAAGTAAATCAAAAGAATTTGTTAAAAACAAAGCTCTAGTTTGATCAATTTACTGGTGACGTTTTTTTGGATTTGTTCGGTAAATATTTGTTTGGTCTGAACACACCTTAAGAAAATCAAAACTTTTTGATTTTCACCAACATTGCCAACAGGGCGTATGTGTAGATAAAAAAAGGCTGCACGTACACAACTATGTGATTGATGTGTTTATTTGATAGTCTTCAGAGCGCTTAAGGATTTTTAGGCAATTCGATTGTGTGAGTCAGGCCCAAAAAGGCTTGAAATGATTTGAAATAAAATGTATTTCTTATGCATCATGATGAATAATTCAATCAAATTGCATCTTTTTCTCTTATAATTCCAAAATTTTCAAATACTTAATGCAATTTTAATGTTTTCAGGTATAAATTACAAAACAATACACCAATTCGTCACCCACAAATCGACACTTATTGTAGCAAAATCAACTTTTCACACTTTAAAATTTTACTTGGCAAGAGTGCATGTCAAGGAAGTCAATATTCTAACAGTATTTATCACTTAATATGAATGACTAACTAATTAACTGTCTAATTACCTATCCGTCCATTAGGGTGGTTGACAATTTCTAGAAAAACATGTATTTAAAAATTCAATTTTATTTGTTTGCGTGTATCATAATTGTTTGCGTGTAAAGTAAATCTTATGATTTGTATACCCTCCATTGGCGTAGATTTTAGGCATTAAAGCAAAAGTTGGTAATGCATAAAAATAAAATTACTTTCTTAGGCGATTAAGGCATGTGCGTGCGTATGACTTGCTTAATGTTCCTACAATTCAATGAAATACAAAAAATCGTCCGATTTTTTTTACGCTATTATTTTATAGGGCCCAATCTTGAACATCATTCTGTCTGTACTCGCAAGCTGTTTGGGCTTTCATATAGTTGGGCTGGTCTGAATCTCAATTTTTATTCGGGTTGTTTTGTTCCTTCAGAGAGATCGTATATCCAAAAATATTTGAAAAAATTAATTTTGATATTCGATTTAGTAACAAATCGCAGTCACTTTCAATAACTCTATTTCGAAAAACCAAACGCATAAAAAAATCACGCTTTGACAATTTTAATTTTTTTGAATTGCACTATAATAATTTTATCTATTTTAAAACTAGAAATCTGTGCAAAATAAAATTTAAGCAAGTAAGAAGTAAAACATAGAATAAAGTATGGTCGGTCAGGCCTTAGCGCATGATACCCTACACCACAGAATTTTGAGACAAATTCTCCAGAGTGTACTCTGTTTCGGGGCCATGAGTAAACGTAAACCCGCCAGAACAAAATTATGTTATGAGGTCAAGATTCATATAAATGTTCTTTAGGCCGAATATTACTTAGATGGTCTTCATCAATATGAAATTTGTTTGAACTAAAGTGATTTTAGAAAGGGGGCTTATATGGGCCCTTTGGTTAATTTTGGATCCACCAGCACAACATTTTGTCATGACATAGAACCTATCGTAATTTTTATGTCCATACCAAGATTTATAAGGACGTTATGTAACTAAAAGCTTTTCTCGGGAGTAGTATTTTTATAAAATTATGGTATTACACCACACTGCCACACAAATACTTGAACCGATTCCAATAATATTTTTCAATATGAATTAGATTGCAATAAATTAAGTTTTGACCAAATTTAATCTAAATACCAATATAATAAGATGGTTTATGGGCACAAAGACTCCATTCTGAAAAGAAGCTTGTATGGGGGTTATTTGAAATTATGGACCGATCTTCACCATTTTCAATATGATTAGTCCTTGTGACAATTAGATCAAGTTTATCAAATTATCTCAAAACTTGCGAACTGTACTATGCGCACAAGTTTTACATGGACAGGTAGCCTGCTAGCCAGTCGGACGGACATCGTTAGATCGACTCAAAAAGTAATTATCAGTCGATTGGTACACTTAAAGTTCTAGGACAAATATTTTGAGGTGTTATACAATATCAGCAAAACGCATTGTGGTGGGGATATAAAAATAAACTTAGATCACTTAACTTAATTGATAAAGATATGTAAGTGTTGCATTTAAAACAAAAATAATTACCAACGAACAAGCTAAAGCCTTTTGAAAATTAAAATGATCTAGTATTTGTTTCTCAATATTTTTTGAATGACCATTTTTAGGGGTTGGTCCTCAGTGGCATATGTAAACAATTGGTTTTATAACGATACATTTATAAGTGTAGCACTCCCACACATATTTGCATAAAATTAGCATTAGTTATAAATAATTATAACTTATTTAAATTATTTAATTTTTCTTTATTTAAATTACACTGCAAGTAAAAACTTTAAAATGACACAGAAAAATGCTGAGAGACATAAACTGAATGTTGAGTTGTACTTAGAATCTAGTGATTGCCTTTGAAACTGAAACATGCAAAATTTGGCCAGACCTTTTAAAAATGAAATATGCCTCTCGATTCTACGATCTGATATCATTAAGTTCGCTTGTATAGGCGCGTTAGTGTTTTTATTTCAAATACTTTCAGTGTAATTAGGAAAACACTGTTTCCAATGTTTAAAGAAAATTCGTTTTAACCCTTTCAGGGGCAAAAATAATTTGTGGCGAGATAAAAATCTGAAAATACTTAACATTTTTATTTTTTTTTCCTAAATATAACCTTTTTACAAATTTCCTGACTTGGGTACGACAATGCACTCAATAATAAGAAAAGAAAGTCAATGTCTACTATAATAACAATCTAAAATATCAAAAGTGTCCCTCTTTCATATAAAACAAAAAATTAACTTTTCATTTCTCTACAGTAAAAGTGCGTAACTTCACATTCAAAGTAACGGCATAATCATACGATCTACTTTAGGTTTTTAATTCCATACATATTACAATCTTATATGTATGTTAAGTTCCATCACATCAAATGAAGCATGAAACAAAGAAAACAAGATAGTGCACTAAAATTTAAAAAAAAAACATTCTTTTTCTGCGCATGTAGGTATGTACGTCATAGTAGCAAATGAGCACAAACATGATCACACAAACACGTGTATGTTCTATGCTGAATGTTTGTTTACATTTAATTCTCTTTACTACAGTTGCGTAATAATGACGTCAAAATGAGAGTAAAAAGTTAACGGACCTGCGCCATGCACTATCTTGTTTTCTTTGTTTCATGCAAATGAAGTCAGTATATTTTTGAGAGTTAAAATAAACACAACTAGTTTTTTCTCAGACACAATTAAAAAAAAAATAGTTTACCTAAATCTATGTATATTTTATTCAATTACATCAGTTGCTTCAAAAAAAAAAAAAATAGAAAATAGAAAATTAATATAGTAATTGAATTGAGCAAACTATATTTATATATTTTATGTTTCAATTAAAATTTTTATTAAATGTATTAAGATAAATAATTGAAATTTGAATTCAAAATAAGTTAACCATATCAATTACACAAAAAAATTTCGTGAAATCGGTCCAATATTTATTGTAGGTCCCATGCACACTTTCGAAAAACTCTTTAGTACGTCTAAATCCGTAACGAGTAGCTTCTTCTTGATGCACCAGTAAGAAAATAAGCCACACGGAACTTTTGGTCTTGCATTTTTAAAGATATTTTTTTCTTTAATTCATTTTCTAATTGAATTATGTTCAGCACTTCTTACATTAAAATTTCTTTATAATTCTTAAAAAGAATAATAAAGTGGAAATTTGTCTTTAATTTTTCAAGACAGTATAACCACGGGTAATCAAATAAATATGTATAAAATATAAGTATTGTGCCCCTATCTTCTCATGGATGAAAGTCTTGATAATTTTTTTTATAAAAAAAAAGGTAAAACAAATAAATTTAGTAAACAATTTCGGGATTGACTGAATCCCGAAATTCCCGAGACTAAAAATTTAATTCCCGGGATTCGGAACTCGCCTTTGGGATTGGCATCAAAAGTTTACACTCATTAATTATATTATAGGTGTGATCCCGTACTCAACGTTGGGAGCAAGCGGGATATAAAGTTTGGTGAAACGAGAGAGATTGTGACAGAAAACTATTATTTTTCTGTGGCTCTAAATAGCATGTACTTTTTTTATGTGCAGATTATGAAATTGCTAAACAATTAGCTGTTTATAGAATAAACAAGAAAACTACAAACAAGTATTACCAAATGTACATGTCGCCACCCTAATGTCTTTCATTAATCCCTTACATTATTAGTGTACTATATTTCACATGTAGAGGGCTCTAAACTGCTATAACATGTACTAAAAATTCTATCTCCTTGCTTTTGAAATCCCATAAACTGTATTGTTAAGTTAGTTAAGTCTTAGAATTAGAAGAACAAACATTGTCGAATAAAAGAATTTCTACTTTAAGCAAATCAACTACTGGCTTTTATTTGGCATCTACCAGCAAAGATTTTAACTCTGGTCCTTTTCACCAAATGAGTTAAAATAAAAAATATAAATGAAATATACAATTTAAAATGTTTAAGTACATGGTTGAAGTTTACTTTTATACATGGCAATGTATCATGTATGTTTTTATTTGAACATACTTAATATTAACGTTTTCTTTTGGGGAAAAAATTTGATTTTTATTGTTCCAGTACTATTTTACATAGTTATATATTAAGGTATATTTACATGGTAATACATTTAGTAGGCTTTTACCAAACTTCGCCCAAAAAGTACGGGATCATACCTAATAAAACAACATGCTATTCACAACTGTGATATTAAGACTTAAATAGTACACATATTTACTTGAGTACTTTGCACCTTAGAAGACTTTATGTACAGGCTAATTTCTTATTAATAAATAGCAGTGATACACTTTTTTTAAAAATTCAAAGTGTCAAACGTCATTTTAAAAGTATAGTTTGTACGCGATTGTATTTAAGAATTTCATGGTGAACCGGAATATAATAAACTGAACACTTTAATCAAATATTTTTTAACGTCGCGGAAATCACTTCGCTCAACTAGATAGATAGATATGTAGGAGAAAATAAGCCCCGCGACCCAGAGGGTATTTTGTGCAGCCCGGATATATCACCATGTCAGGTTTTGGCTACGCATGAAGCCCTGGTGAAAGATCATAAATATTTTTTATTTTTTTTTTATCAGACAACGACTGGCAGTCCTGAAGACGGGACAGTTGTATAGTTCTCCCTTTTTAAGCAGAAGGAGCCTACTTGACTTACCACGGGTCAGAGTTATAAATCTTTCAGATTGTCTTAGACCGGAAATGGACGTCCGAATAAATTCACGTTCGGACTATGACCTGTTGGCACCGACAGGAATGCCAAAGAAAGGTTCAGAGCAAATAAATAGGCGTCGCGCGCGTCCCTGTTTGCAAGGCAGTCTTTGCTTTCATTGCCCACATGGCCGTCGTGGCTAGGTACCCAACACAAATTTAAATCATTATGTTGCCCAAGATTATTTAGAGCTGCAATGCACTAGCCTGGAATTCACCACCAAAGAAGATTATGCGATAAGAGCAGCCTGGGTATCTTACAATATAAATAAGAAGTTTTGGAATTAGTGATGCAGAATCGTTTGCTATGTTTTTCTTTATATTGTGTATAAAATTCATCTTTATATATTTTACACTTTCCCCGTTTGAACAGAATGTGTCGTTATTTTTTCTAAGTAGTTAGAGCAAATTAAAAAGTTTAAAAAGGTGTATGTCAATTTTTTTTTTTTGAGGATGGTTTTAATTTCCGCATGGAAAATCGATGGCTGTTAACCCAAAGGCAAGCTCTTGTTAAAACCTGGACCCAGAATGCCAGCTCCAGTATCTTCGCTCTAATGCCTATCTGTTTTTCACCATAATTGCCTTGCAGGTTTAATTCCACATTGTTGACTTTTGAATTTTTAATTAGCTATGTATGTATCTATAAAGCCTATATGTATGTATGTATGCGGATAGATATAAAAATCTATAACTTGGCCATTAAGTCTAAATGTTATACATACATATTATGACTAGTAGTAAATTTAATTCAATTTTAATCAAACTATATAAAATATTTGTTAAACTTACCTTTTGGTTTTTGATATCACAGTATGGTAGTTAAAAAAAAGTTAATAATTTTTTAATAAACAAATTTGCCCTTAAGCAAATTATATGTTAAAAAATATTTAATATCAAAACATACAAAAAGTTGTACAACTCGTTCGTTAAACAAAAGTCATTCGGAAGTTGTTGCTGTTGTTAATTATGAAATATTTCAGTAATTAATAACAATTATGAAACATTTTAACGGCAGTTTAATGAAGACCCAGACCGTCGCTTGCAGTTATGCCGCTATCGTTGTTAATTTGTTTTAATATCAGGTGTTAAAGTGATAAATGGCAAATATGAGTGTTTCTTTACTTTTTTTCTCTTTTTTTGTTTGAAAGTGTTATTCCTTTTTCCAATCTTTCTTCTTCGTGTTTATCTTCGGGTTAATTAAGATGATAAATATTAGTTGTTGTTTTTTTTTTTTTATTGCAATAGTATTTTATTGTCGTTGTTTTTGATTTTAATGAATTTCATTATTGGGAGATTAATTTGAATGTTGACAGATGTTGGCGTATTTTTTATACAAAAACAACAACAAATTATTAATAAAGTGCAGAAAATATGGATTTTAATTGTTGTTTATATTTCATAAAGTCAATTACATGTTAACTTTTCGCTCGGTGTAGCTGGCTGGGATTTTATTGTATGTATTTTGCTACTGCGCTGCGGCTGTCGCTCTGATGATTGACAGTGCTGATGACTGCGACGAATTATAAATAAAAATGTCAGCACTTTTATTAAAGACAAGGATCCATTCATTCAATTAGTCGGGTTTTAACTGCAAAGAAAAACAAAACAAAAAAAAATAATTAACACACTTTATGTTTTTGTGCAAGAGAACTAAAGTCGTTTCTGATTCATCAAGCTTAAATTATTATTCTCACTTATTTATTAATTTTAACAAAATGATGTTAAGAATATTTCATTTTTAATAAGACAATTTGAAAATATCAGAAATTTTATAAATGGGCAATTAACAACTTAAGAAATTTTAATTACTTGTCAAATTGTGTTTGATAAACGCGGTGTGTTTTAAGAAACTTTTGTTTTAATTGTTGCTGTCATTTTATTAAAATAAAATAAATTTGGCTCCAGTGGATAAATAAGAAAATACCCTTGAGTCTCCTTTAACGGCATAATGTTTAAAATAGATATAAATGAAATATGTTTCGATATAAAACAGAATAATCGCAAATATCATTGTTTAATATAATATGGTTAGATGCTTATAAAGGCTATCGCAAAATGCGCTATATGGATTAACTGGCTAACAACTTTGGGCCTGTTCGGAAATTCATCACTGCGCTGCATCTGATGCGCATCTATGATTAGTTTGCGATGCTCATGCAAATCAGCTTGGATTCAGCTTGTTTGCCGCCCGTATTGGTTATATTATTGAACACAATATGCATCAGCAATTTTTGTGATGCGTGTTTTAAATTTGTATGCGCATCATCTGCATTTGTTATGTATTTTCGAACAGCTGACATTTGCAGTGATGCTTAACCGAACGCGCTGCATCTTATGCATTTCCGAACAGGCCCTTTTTTATTTATGCGATAATTACTATTTATTTATTTTTATTACAGTACCTACATTATGAGGAAATTTTTTCAATTATAGTGCTTTTGACATACGTGATATTTTCAACATATTTTCGATAACTTAGCAAAATTTCGGTTGTAGTTATCTCTGTTCGATTGTATAGTTATTCATAATGAATTTAAAAAGTCTTCCTCAGAAAATGATGAAAAAAAACAAAGAAAAATAGTAATTAAAAATATATAAAGAATCAAAATCTTGCAATTTATTATTTAGAGGAATAATGCCTGGCAGCAGCTGAAAAGAAAATGATTATTTTTTTGCTCTTGTTAGCAGGGTAACTGATCGAATTTGGAGTAAGATTTTTTTTTCTCTCAAAAATGTTCGCCTTATTAATCGTTGAACTGGCCTAAGGTTGTCTGTAAAAAAATCCAAATGTGAGTGCAGGAAATGAATTTTTATGGACATATTGCAAAACAATTCACCATAGGCACTAACAAACCCAATTTATTAACGACCATCTGATGAATTTTAGATATTTCTATTGGACCTCAAATTCGTCAAGTTAGAGAGATAAGTCTTAATAATCTCAATGTTATCATAATGTCTTTGTGAACACAGAGTTGTAGAACTTATGCCACAAATATACATAAGTAATTGATTGATTGTCTATAGTAAATAGTGGTAATTATTAAGTTAATAATAATCGTTTTATTTCTTTCAGGATGCGGAATTCTTTAAATGGGCTAAATGCAAGCAAGAATGGGTAATCTGAACATTGACTTGTATACAACATTAAACAAACATGTAACAAAATTGTGGAATATTTCACCTGTTAAAAGAAATAGAATTTGTTTGTTGGCCAGACGCCTGTTGGAATACCCACTATGGATTGGCTTGTGCAAACGCCGCGCTATTTATAGTTGGACCACACTACATGCGGTGGTGACATCTGGAAACCCCACATGTAGTGTGGTGAGTTAGCTCAGATGTGTAATTTTAATTTTTTATTTCGTCACTTTTGTCAAAAACCCCGAATCAGCCAGACGCCGGCCATTAAATTAAATTAAAAAAAAAAAATTTGTGAAAAAAAACTAAAGAAAAGTAAGAAAAAGTAAATAAATAAGAAATAAACTTAAACACAAAAACAAAGGGGGTTTTCATTGAAAAAAAGGAGCAACAATAGGCAAGCTAGTCCAAAATAAGGGTGGTTTTTTGTGCATAGCAGTCTGTGCGTATGTATATGCATGATACACTTGACCTGTCTCAACAAGCCAACTAGTCAGGTTTCCTAAGGCTTTCGGGTTCCGAATAACGTAACAGAGCCAGGTAACCTGTTTACACCCAAACAATAAAATTAAGTATAAGATACCATAAAATTAAACAATTTTATACATTATCTTCCAAAGTTTATAATAATAAGTATTATAATAATAATGGCCAATTTTCAGGATTGACATTAAAACACATTTATGTTTAAAATCGTTTTAAATACAAAATTCTCTTCTTCACTAAACACTTAAATGAAACTTAAGTCAAAGATGTGGTACATTTAAATTCAACTTAGGTTTCCATTGGATTAACTTAGCAAGGTGGTCTCAATATCACAACAATACAAAAACAACAGACAAAGTAATAAGACCCAGCTGTTTTTGAGATCACCTTGTAAATAACTACACTTTTTTATGATATTTTTTTGTACTTAGTAGTGCTACCACACTTAATTAAATAAGACTTTTCATATAAAACTCAAAAATTCAATCTGTAATTAAATACGATTTTAGTTTTTATGAAAATTAACATAATATAGATTTAAATACTATCTTGAAAATTGGGCATAAGTATTAAACTAGTTATTACTTTATAAAATTCAGTAGACCTTTTGTTTCCCACTTATTTTAGATACGATGCAATAAAACGAACAATGTTATTGGCAATAAAACAGCTCATCGTCTATGCTGTCATCGCAATTATTTTAACCGCAATATTCAATTCATGCCAAAAATAACTTTAGAAATCGCTGAGAAGTATTATATATAAATCACTATACCACTGATACTTGCAGCATATAATAGGAAGGTCTTCATTTCCGCCCACAACGACGCCTATCACAACTTATTAATGTACATATTTATTGAACGCTAACGGCAGTATCAAGTAACCATTACTAAACCTTCTCATCACGATGCGTCTACATCTATCAAAGATATTTACTAAAAAACAAAATAGGAACAAAAATAATTTGCTTTACTTCCGCCCACTGGCACGTGTACTTTAAAATAATAGTTGGTGACTTAAACGTTTAAAACGCACTACTTTACCGAGCCAAATGATTTTATTTTTGAGGATTTTTGCCTATTTCGCATTCAACAATCCTCTTAAGTTTCGTTGAAATACCTGAAACGCTGGAGATGATAGCAAACCAAAGCCAAAATGTTTCCCATTGTGTGGATTATACAAAACGCTCCTGAATATAATATTCAAATTCCAATGACTCAAAAAGTAGTCTAGGTTTCTGAATGAAGTTAATAGCGATTATTTACCAATGAATATCTTCGATGAGAAGGTGTATTTGCCTATGTACTAGTATTTAGATGAAAATTGGTAAACTAATAGAGAAAGAGACGACCTTTAATTTTGGAAGCTAAAATTTTCTCTCACTTTCAAATTTTTACCACCGGAAGCGTTTAAAGGATATAAAAGCAATGTAGAATAAGTAGGCGTGGCAGTGAACGAAAATTCTAATCACAGGTTGAAAGCCGAAGTTCTGCTCGATCTTACGTCGCAGGTTTTATATCCGAAACTTGAATACTTCCTAAGTTATAAAGTGTTAAATATAATGCTCAGAAGCGTTTTTTCTAGCTATAACGCTAGGAAACTATTTTGATTACCAGTGAATATCTTCGATGGGAAGCTGTATCTTCCAATGAAATTTTGTGGGTTAACAGAACATGAAATAACCAATAATCCTTAACCATTAAAAAATGCTTTTTGTTATAACCAAATACACCAGAAGCATTTGAAAAGAACATTTGCATTTTTTTAAAAGAAGGCGTGGCGGTAGGCGGAAATTTACTATATGAGCTTAAAGCTGAACTGCCGCCCTATTTACTAGCGTTTGTTCCATGAAAATCGCTTGATCGGCTGGGAAGTTATGAGCGTTTTAAAATAATAGTTATTAAAAAAAACACCTACTCCTCAATTATGTTCTCCTGGTACTCGCAGAAATTTTTTGACAATTTTTCTTAGGATTTTATGAAGAAAACTTTTTCTGTTTTTAGCGAATATCTTTGCCCGATGTACGAGTATTTTGATGAAAATTGGTAAAATAATAGAGAAAGAGACGACCTTTAATTTTGGAAGCAAAAATTTTCTCTCACTTTCAAATTTTTAACACCGGAAGCGTTTAAAGGATATAAAAGCAATGTAGAATAAGTAGGCGTGGCAGTGAACGAAAATGCTAATCATAGGTTGAAAGCCGAAGTTCTGCTCGATCTTACGTCGCAGGTTTTATTTCCCAATCTTGAATACTTCCTAAGTTATAAAGTGTCAAATATAATGCTCAGAAGCGTTTTTTTCTAGCTATAACGCTAGGAAACTATTTTGGTTACCAGTGAATATCTTCGATGGGAAGCTGTATCTTCCAATGAAACTTTGTGGGTTAACAGAACATGAAATAACCAATAATCCTTAAGCATTAAAAAATGCTTTTTGTAATAACCAAATACACTAGAAGCATTTGAAAAGAACATTTGCATTTTTTAAAAGAAGGTGTGGCGGTAGGCGGAAATTTACTATATGAGCTTAAAGCTGAACTGCCGCCCTATTTACTAGCGTTTGTTCCATGAAAATCGCTTGATCGGCTGGAAAGTAATGAGCGTTTTAAAATAATAGTTATTAAAAAAAACACCTACTCCTCAATTATGTTCTCCTGGTACTCGCAGAAATTTTTTGACAATTTTTTCTTAGGATTTTATGAAGAAAACTTTTTTTGTTTTTAGCGAATATCTTTGCCCGATGTACGAGTATTTTGATGAAAATTGGTACAATAATAGAGAAAGAGACGACCTTTAATTTTGGAAGCAAAAATTTTCTCTCACTTTCAAATTTTTAACACCGGAAGCGTTTAAAGGATATAAAAGCAATGTAGAATAAGTAGGCGTAGCAGTGAACGAAAATGCTAATCGCAGGTTGAAAGCCGAAGTTCTGCTCGATCATACGTCGCAGGTTTTATTTCCGAATCTTGAATACTTCCTAAGTTATAAAGTGTTAAATATAATGCTCAGAAGCGTTTTTTCTAGCTATAACGCTAGGAAACTATTTTGGTTACCAGTGAATATCTTCGATGGGAAACTGTATCATTCAATGAAACTTTGTGGGTTAACAGAACATGAAATAACCAATAATCCTTAAGCATTAAAAATGCTTTTTGTAATAACCAAATACACTAGAAGCATTTGAAAAGAACATTTGCATTTTTTTAAAAGAAGGCGTGGCGGTAGGCGGAAATTTACTATATGAGCTTAAAGCTGAACTGCCGCCCTATTTACTAGCGTTTGTTCCATGAAAATCGCTTGATCGGCTGGGAAGTTATGAGCGTTTTAAAATAATAGTTATTAAAAAAAACACCTACTCCTCAATTATGTTCTCCTGGTACTCGCAGAAATTTTTTGACAATTTTTTCTTAGGATTTTATGAAGAAAACTTTTTTTGTTTTTAGCGAATATCTTTGCCCGATGTAAGAGTATTTTGATGAAAATTGGTACAATAATAGAGAAAGAGACGACCTTTAATTTTGGAAGCAAAAATTTTCTCTCACTTTCAAATTTTTAACACCGGAAGCGTTTAAAGGATATAAAAGCAATGTAGAATAAGTAGGCGTAGCAGTGAACGAAAATGCTAATCACAGGTTGAAAGCCGAAGTTCTGCTCGATCATACGTCGCAGGTTTTATTTCCGAATCTTGAATACTTCCTAAGTTATAAAGTGTTAAATATAATGCTCAGAAGCGTTTTTTCTAGCTATAACGCTAGGAAACTATTTTGGTTACCAGTGAATATCTTCGATGGGAAGCTGTATCTTCCAATGAAACTTTGTGGGTTAACAGAACATGAAATAACCAATAATCCTTAAGCATTAAAAAATGCTTTTTGTAATAACCAAATACACTAGAAGCATTTGAAAAGAACATTTGCATTTTTTTAAAAGAAGGCGTGGCGGTAGGCGGAAATTTACTATATGAGCTTAAAGCTGAACTGCCGCCCTATTTACTAGCGTTTGTTCCATGAAAATCGCTTGATCGGCTGGAAAGTAATGAGCGTTTTAAAATAATAGTTATTAAAAAAAAACACCTACTCCTCAATTATGTTCTCCTGGTACTCGCAGAAATTTTTTGACAATTTTTTCTTAGGATTTTATGAAGAAAACTTATTTTGTTTTTAGCGAATATCTTTGCCCGATGTACGAGTATTTTGATGAAAATTGGTACAATAATAGAGAAAGAGACGACCTTTAATTTTGGAAGCAAAAATTTTCTCTCACTTTCAAATTTTTAACACCGGAAGCGTTTAAAGGATATAAAAGCAATGTAGAATAAGTAGGCGTGGCAGTGAATGAAAATGCTAATCATAGGTTGAAAGCCGAAGTTCTGCTCGATCTTACGTCGCAGGTTTTATTTCCGAATCTTGAATACTTCCTAAGTTATAAAGTGTTAAATATAATGCTCAGAAGCGTTTTTTCTAGCTATAACGCTAGGAAACTATTTTGGTTACCAGTGAATATCTTCGATGGGAAGCTGTATCTTCCAATGAAACTTTGTGGGTTAACAGAACATGAAATAACCAATAATCCTTAAGCATTAAAAAATGCTTTTTGTAATAACCAAATACACTAGAAGCATTTGAAAAGAACATTTTCATTTCTTTAAAAGAAGGCGTGGCGGTAGGCGGAAATTTACTATATAAGCTTAAAGCTGAACTGCCGCCCTATTTACTAGCGTTTGTTCCATGAAAATCGCTTGATCGGCTGGGAAGTTATGAGCGTTTTAAAATAATAGTTATTAAAAAAAACACCTACTCCTCAATTATGTTCTCCTGGTACTCGCAGAAATTTTTTGACAATTTTTTCTTAGGATTTTATGAAGAAAACTTTTTTTGTTTTTAGCGAATATCTTTGCCCGATGTACGAGTATTTTGATGAAAATTGGTAAAATAATAGAGAAAGAGACGACCTTTAATTTTGGAAGCAAAAATTTTCTCTCACTTTCAAATTTTTAACACCGGAAGCGTTTAAAGGATATAAAAGCAATGTAGAATAAGTAGGCGTGGCAGTGAATGAAAATGCTAATCATAGGTTGAAAGCCGAAGTTCTGCTCGATCTTACGTCGCAGGTTTTATTTCCGAATCTTGAATACTTCCTAAGTTATAAAGTGTTAAATATAATGCTCAGAAGCGTTTTTTCTAGCTATAACGCTAGGAAACTATTTTGGTTACCAGTGAATATCTTCGATGGGAAGCTGTATCTTCCAATGAAACTTTGTGGGTTAACAGAACATGAAATAACCAATAATCCTTAAGCATTAAAAAATGCTTTTTGTAATAACCAAATACACTAGAAGCATTTGAAAAGAACATTTTCATTTCTTTAAAAGAAGGCGTGGCGGTAGGCGGAAATTTACTATATAAGCTTAAAGCTGAACTGCCGCCCTATTTACTAGCGTTTGTTCCATGAAAATCGCTTGATCGGCTGGGAAGTTATGAGCGTTTTAAAATAATAGTTATTAAAAAAAACACCTACTCCTCAATTATGTTCTCCTGGTACTCGCAGAAATTTTTTGACAATTTTTTCTTAGGATTTTATGAAGAAAACTTTTTTTGTTTTTAGCGAATATCTTTGCCCGATGTACGAGTATTTTGATGAAAATTGGTAAAATAATAGAGAAAGAGACGACCTTTAATTTTGGAAGCAAAAATTTTCTCTCACTTTCAAATTTTTAACACCGGAAGCGTTTAAAGGATATAAAAGCAATGTAGAATAAGTAGGCGTGGCAGTGAATGAAAATGCTAATCATAGGTTGAAAGCCGAAGTTCTGCTCGATCTTACGTCGCAGGTTTTATTTCCGAATCTTGAATACTTCCTAAGTTATAAAGTGTTAAATATAATGCTCAGAAGCGTTTTTTCTAGCTATAACGCTAGGAAACTATTTTGGTTACCAGTGAATATCTTCGATGGGAAGCTGTATCTTCCAATGGAACTTTGTGGGTTAACAGAACATGAAATAACCAATAATCCTTAAGCATTAAAAAATGCTTTTTGTAATAACCAAATACACTAGAAGCATTTGAAAAGAACATTTTCATTTCTTTAAAAGAAGGCGTGGCGGTAGGCGGAAATTTACTATATAAGCTTAAAGCTGAACTGCCGCCCTATTTACTAGCGTTTGTTCCATGAAAATCGCTTGATCGGCTGGGAAGTTATGAGCGTTTTAAAATAATAGTTATTAAAAAAAACACCTACTCCTCAATTATGTTCTCCTGGTACTCGCAGAAATTTTTTGACAATTTTTTCTTAGGATTTTATGAAGAAAACTTTTTTTGTTTTTAGCGAATATCTTTGCCCGATGTACGAGTATTTTGATGAAAATTGGTACAATAATAGAGAAAGAGACGACCTTTAATTTTGGAAGCAAAAATTTTCTCTCACTTTTAAATTTTTAACACCGGAAGCGTTTAAAGGATATAAAAGCAATGTAGAATAAGTAGGCGTGGCAGTGAATGAAAATGCTAATCATAGGTTGAAAGCCGAAGTTCTGCTCGATCTTACGTCGCAGGTTTTATTTCCGAATCTTGAATACTTCCTAAGTTATAAAGTGTTAAATATAATGCTCAGAAGCGTTTTTTCTAGCTATAACGCTAGGAAACTATTTTGGTTACCAGTGAATATCTTCGATGGGAAGCTGTATCTTCCAATGAAACTTTGTGGGTTAACAGAACATGAAATAACCAATAATCCTTAAGCATTAAAAAATGCTTTTTGTAATAACCAAATACACTAGAAGCATTTGAAAAGAACATTTTCATTTCTTTAAAAGAAGGCGTGGCGGTAGGCGGAAATTTACTATATAAGCTTAAAGCTGAACTGCCGCCCTATTTACTAGCGTTTGTTCCATGAAAATCGCTTGATCGGCTGGGAAGTTATGAGCGTTTTAAAATAATAGTTATTAAAAAAAACACCTACTCCTCAATTATGTTCTCCTGGTACTCGCAGAAATTTTTTGACAATTTTTTCTTAGGATTTTATGAAGAAAACTTTTTTTGTTTTTAGCGAATATCTTTGCCCGATGTACGAGTATTTTGATGAAAATTGGTACAATAATAGAGAAAGAGACGACCTTTAATTTTGGAAGCAAAAATTTTCTCTCACTTTAAAATTTTTAACACCGGAAGCGTTTAAAGGATATAAAAGCAATGTAGAATAAGTAGGCGTAGCAGTGAACGAAAATGCTAATCACAGGTTGAAAGCCGAAGTTCTGCTCGATCATACGTCGCAGGTTTTATTTCCGAATCTTGAATACTTCCTAAGTTATAAAGTGTTAAATATAATGCTCAGAAGCGTTTTTTCTAGCTATAACGCTAGGAAACTATTTTGGTTACCAGTGAATATCTTCGATGGGAAGCTGTATCTTCCAATGAAACTTTGTGGGTTAACAGAACATGAAATAACCAATAATCCTTAAGCATTAAAAAATGCTTTTTGTAATAACCAAATACACTAGAAGCATTTGAAAAGAACATTTTCATTTCTTTAAAAGAAGGCGTGGCGGTAGGCGGAAATTTACTATATAAGCTTAAAGCTGAACTGCCGCCCTATTTACTAGCGTTTGTTCCATGAAAATCGCTTGATCGGCTGGGAAGTTATGAGCGTTTTAAAATAATAGTTATTAAAAAAAACACCTACTCCTCAATTATGTTCTCCTGGTACTCGCAGAAATTTTTTGACAATTTTTTCTTAGGATTTTATGAAGAAAACTTTTTTTGTTTTTAGCGAATATCTTTGCCCGATGTACGAGTATTTTGATGAAAATTGGTACAATAATAGAGAAAGAGACGACCTTTAATTTTGGAAGCAAAAATTTTCTCTCACTTTCAAATTTTTAACACCGGAAGCGTTTAAAGGATATAAAAGCAATGTAGAATAAGTAGGCGTAGCAGTGAACGAAAATGCTAATCACAGGTTGAAAGCCGAAGTTCTGCTCGATCATACGTCGCAGGTTTTATTTCCGAATCTTGAATACTTCCTAAGTTATAAAGTGTTAAATATAATGCTCAGAAGCGTTTTTTCTAGCTATAACGCTAGGAAACTATTTTGGTTACCAGTGAATATCTTCGATGGGAAGCTGTATCTTCCAATGAAACTTTGTGGGTTAACAGAACATGAAATAACCAATAATCCTTAAGCATTAAAAATGCTTTTTGTAATAACCAAATACACTAGAAGCATTTGAAAAGAACATTTGCATTTTTTTAAAAGAAGGCGTGGCGGTAGGCGGAAATTTACTATATGAGCTTAAAGCTGAACTGCCGCCCTATTTACTAGCGTTTGTTCCATGAAAATCGCTTGATCGGCTGGAAAGTAATGAGCGTTTTAAAGTAATAGTTATTAAAAAAAACACCTACTCCTCAATTATGTTCTCCTGGTACTCGCAGAAATTTTTTGACAATTTTTTCTTAGGATTTTATGAAGAAAACTTTTTTTGTTTTTAGCGAATATCTTTGCCCGATGTACGAGTATTTTGATGAAAATTGGTAAAATAATAGAGAAAGAGACGACCTTTAATTTTGGAAGCAAAAATTTTCTCTCACTTTCAAATTTTTAACACCGGAAGCGTTTAAAGGATATAAAAGCAATGTAGAATAAGTAGGCGTAGCAGTGAACGAAAATGCTAATCATAGGTTGAAAGCCGAAGTTCTGCTCGATCTTACGTCGCAGGTTTTATTTCCGAATCTTGAATACTTCCTAAGTTATAAAGTGTTAAATATAATGCTCAGAAGCGTTTTTTCTAGCTATAACGCTAGGAAACTATTTTGGTTACCAGTGAATATCTTCGATGGGAAGCTGTATCTTCCAATGAAACTTTGTGGGTTAACAGAACATGAAATAACCAATAATCCTTAAGCATTAAAAAATGCTTTTTGTAATAACCAAATACACTAGAAGCGTTTGAAAAGAACATTTTCATTTCTTTAAAAGAAGGCGTGGCGGTAGGCGGAAATTTACTATATAAGCTTAAAGCTGAACTGCCGCCCTATTTACTAGCGTTTGTTCCATGAAAATCGCTTGATCGGCTGGGAAGTTATGAGCGTTTTAAAATAATAGTTATTAAAAAAAACACCTATTCCTCAATTATGTTCTCCTGGTACTCGCAGAAATTTTTTGACAATTTTTTCTTAGGATTTTATGAAGAAAACTTTTTTTGTTTTTAGCGAATATCTTTGCCCGATGTACGAATATTTTGATGAAAATTGGTAAAATAATAGAGAAAGAGACGACCTTTAATTTTGGAAGCAAAAATTTTCTCTCACTTTCAAATTGTTAACACCGGAAGCGTTTAAAGGATATAAAAGCAATGTAGAATAAGTAGGCGTGGCAGTGAACGAAAATGCTAATCATAGGTTGAAAGCCGAAGTTCTGCTCGATCTTACGTCGCAGGTTTTATTTCCGAATCTTGAATACTTTCTAAGTTAAAAAGTGTTAAATATAATGCTCAGAAGCGTTTTTTCTAGCTATAACGCTAGGAAACTATTTTGATTACCAGTGATTATCTTCGATGGGAAGCTGTATCTTCCAATGAAACTTTGTGGGTTAACAGAACATGAAATAACCAATAATCCTTAAGCATTAAAAAATGCTTTTTGTAATAACCAAATACACTAGAAGCATTTGAAAAGAACATTTTCATTTCTTTAAAAGAAGGCGTGGCGGTAGGCGGAAATTTACTATATAAGCTTAAAGCTGAACTGCCGCCCTATTTACTAGCGTTTGTTCCATGAAAATCGCTTGATCGGCTGGGAAGTTATGAGCGTTTTAAAATAATAGTTATTAAAAAAAACACCTACTCCTCAATTATGTTCTCCTGGTACTCGAAGAAATTTTTTGACAATTTTTTCTTAGGATTTTATGAAGAAAACTTTTTTTGTTTTTAGCGAATAGCTTTGCCCGATGTACGAGTATTTTGACGAAAATTGGTACAATAATAGAGAAAGAGACGACCTTTAATTTTGGAAGCAAAAATTTTCTCTCACTTTCAAATTTTTAACACCGGAAGCGTTTAAAGGATATAAAAGCAATGTAGAATAAGTAGGCGTGGCAGTGAACGAAAATGCTAATCATAGGTTGAAAGCCGAAGTTCTGCTCGATCTTACGTCGCAGGTTTTATTTCCGAATCTTGAATACTTTCTAAGTTAAAAAGTGTTAAATATAATGCTCAGAAGCGTTTTTTCTAGCTATAACGCTAGGAAACTATTTTGATTACCAGTGATTATCTTCGATGGGAAGCTGTATCTTCCAATGAAACTTTGTGGGTTAACAGAACATGAAATAACCAATAATCCTTAAGCATTAAAAAATGCTTTTTGTAATAACCAAATACACTAGAAGCATTTGAAAAGAACATTTTCATTTCTTTAAAAGAAGGCGTGGCGGTAGGCGGAAATTTACTATATAAGCTTAAAGCTGAACTGCCGCCCTATTTACTAGCGTTTGTTCCATGAAAATCGCTTGATCGGCTGGGAAGTTATGAGCGTTTTAAAATAATAGTTATTAAAAAAAACACCTACTCCTCAATTATGTTCTCCTGGTACTCGCAGAAATTTTTTGACAATTTTTTCTTAGGATTTTATGAAGAAAACGTTTTTTGTTTTTAGCGAATATCTTTGCCCGATGTACGAGTATTTTGATGAAAATTGGTAAAATAATAGAGAAAGAGACGACCTTTAATTTTGGAAGCAAAAATTTTCTCTCACTTTCAAATTTTTAACACCGGAAGCGTTTAAAGGATATAAAAGCAATGTAGAATAAGTAGGCGTGGCAGTGAATGAAAATGCTAATCATAGGTTGAAAGCCGAAGTTCTGCTCGATCTTACGTCGCAGGTTTTATTTCCGAATCTTGAATACTTCCTAAGTTATAAAGTGTTAAATATAATGCTCAGAAGCGTTTTTTCTAGCTATAACGCTAGGAAACTATTTTGGTTACCAGTGAATATCTTCGATGGGAAGCTGTATCTTCCAATGGAACTTTGTGGGTTAACAGAACATGAAATAACCAATAATCCTTAAGCATTAAAAAATGCTTTTTGTAATAACCAAATACACTAGAAGCATTTGAAAAGAACATTTTCATTTCTTTAAAAGAAGGCGTGGCGGTAGGCGGAAATTTACTATATAAGCTTAAAGCTGAACTGCCGCCCTATTTACTAGCGTTTGTTCCATGAAAATCGCTTGATCGGCTGGGAAGTTATGAGCGTTTTAAAATAATAGTTATTAAAAAAAAACACCTACTCCTCAATTATGTTCTCCTGGTACTCGCAGAAATTTTTTGACAATTTTTTCTTAGGATTTTATGAAGAAAACTTTTTTTGTTTTTAGCGAATATCTTTGCCCGATGTACGAGTATTTTGATGAAAATTGGTACAATAATAGAGAAAGAGACGACCTTTAATTTTGGAAGCAAAAATTTTCTCTCACTTTTAAATTTTTAACACCGGAAGCGTTTAAAGGATATAAAAGCAATGTAGAATAAGTAGGCGTGGCAGTGAATGAAAATGCTAATCATAGGTTGAAAGCCGAAGTTCTGCTCGATCTTACGTCGCAGGTTTTATTTCCGAATCTTGAATACTTCCTAAGTTATAAAGTGTTAAATATAATGCTCAGAAGCGTTTTTTCTAGCTATAACGCTAGGAAACTATTTTGGTTACCAGTGAATATCTTCGATGGGAAGCTGTATCTTCCAATGAAACTTTGTGGGTTAACAGAACATGAAATAACCAATAATCCTTAAGCATTAAAAAATGCTTTTTGTAATAACCAAATACACTAGAAGCATTTGAAAAGAACATTTTCATTTCTTTAAAAGAAGGCGTGGCGGTAGGCGGAAATTTACTATATAAGCTTAAAGCTGAACTGCCGCCCTATTTACTAGCGTTTGTTCCATGAAAATCGCTTGATCGGCTGGGAAGTTATGAGCGTTTTAAAATAATAGTTATTAAAAAAAACACCTACTCCTCAATTATGTTCTCCTGGTACTCGCAGAAATTTTTTGACAATTTTTTCTTAGGATTTTATGAAGAAAACTTTTTTTGTTTTTAGCGAATATCTTTGCCCGATGTACGAGTATTTTGATGAAAATTGGTACAATAATAGAGAAAGAGACGACCTTTAATTTTGGAAGCAAAAATTTTCTCTCACTTTAAAATTTTTAACACCGGAAGCGTTTAAAGGATATAAAAGCAATGTAGAATAAGTAGGCGTAGCAGTGAACGAAAATGCTAATCACAGGTTGAAAGCCGAAGTTCTGCTCGATCATACGTCGCAGGTTTTATTTCCGAATCTTGAATACTTCCTAAGTTATAAAGTGTTAAATATAATGCTCAGAAGCGTTTTTTCTAGCTATAACGCTAGGAAACTATTTTGGTTACCAGTGAATATCTTCGATGGGAAGCTGTATCTTCCAATGAAACTTTGTGGGTTAACAGAACATGAAATAACCAATAATCCTTAAGCATTAAAAATGCTTTTTGTAATAACCAAATACACTAGAAGCATTTGAAAAGAACATTTGCATTTTTTTAAAAGAAGGCGTGGCGGTAGGCGGAAATTTACTATATGAGCTTAAAGCTGAACTGCCGCCCTATTTACTAGCGTTTGTTCCATGAAAATCGCTTGATCGGCTGGAAAGTAATGAGCGTTTTAAAATAATAGTTATTAAAAAAAACACCTACTCCTCAATTATGTTCTCCTGGTACTCGCAGAAATTTTTTGACAATTTTTTCTTAGGATTTTATGAAGAAAACTTTTTTTGTTTTTAGCGAATATCTTTGCCCGATGTACGAATATTTTGATGAAAATTGGTAAAATAATAGAGAAAGAGACGACCTTTAATTTTGGAAGCAAAAATTTTCTCTCACTTTCAAATTGTTAACACCGGAAGCGTTTAAAGGATATAAAAGCAATGTAGAATAAGTAGGCGTGGCAGTGAACGAAAATGCTAATCATAGGTTGAAAGCCGAAGTTCTGCTCGATCTTACGTCGCAGGTTTTATTTCCGAATCTTGAATACTTTCTAAGTTAAAAAGTGTTAAATATAATGCTCAGAAGCGTTTTTTCTAGCTATAACGCTAGGAAACTATTTTGATTACCAGTGATTATCTTCGATGGGAAGCTGTATCTTCCAATGAAACTTTGTGGGTTAACAGAACATGAAATAACCAATAATCCTTAAGCATTAAAAAATGCTTTTTGTAATAACCAAATACACTAGAAGCATTTGAAAAGAACATTTTCATTTCTTTAAAAGAAGGCGTGGCGGTAGGCGGAAATTTACTATATAAGCTTAAAGCTGAACTGCCGCCCTATTTACTAGCGTTTGTTCCATGAAAATCGCTTGATCGGCTGGGAAGTTATGAGCGTTTTAAAATAATAGTTATTAAAAAAAACACCTACTCCTCAATTATGTTCTCCTGGTACTCGAAGAAATTTTTTGACAATTTTTTCTTAGGATTTTATGAAGAAAACTTTTTTTGTTTTTAGCGAATAGCTTTGCCCGATGTACGAGTATTTTGACGAAAATTGGTACAATAATAGAGAAAGAGACGACCTTTAATTTTGGAAGCAAAAATTTTCTCTCACTTTCAAATTTTTAACACCGGAAGCGTTTAAAGGATATAAAAGCAATGTAGAATAAGTAGGCGTGGCAGTGAACGAAAATGCTAATCACAGGTTGAAAGCCGAAGTTCTGCTCGATCTTACGTCGCAGGTTTTATTTCCGAATCTTGAATACTTCCTAAGTTATAAAGTGTTAAATATAATGCTCAGAAGCGTTTTTTCTAGCTATAACGCTAGGAAACTATTTTGGTTACCAGTGAATATCTTCGATGGGAAGCTGTATCTTCCAATGAAACTTTGTGGGTTAACAGAACATGAAATAACCAATAATCCTTAAGCATTAAAAAATGCTTTTTGTAATAACCAAATACACTAGAAGCATTTGAAAAGAACATTTTCATTTCTTTAAAAGAAGGCGTGGCGGTAGGCGGAAATTTACTATATAAGCTTAAAGCTGAACTGCCGCCCTATTTACTAGCGTTTGTTCCATGAAAATCGCTTGATCGGCTGGGAAGTTATGAGCGTTTTAAAATAATAGTTATTAAAAAAAACACCTACTCCTCAATTATGTTCTCCTGGTACTCGCAGAAATTTTTTGACAATTTTTTCTTAGGATTTTATGAAGAAAACTTTTTTTGTTTTTAGCGAATATCTTTGCCCGATGTACGAGTATTTTGATGAAAATTGGTAAAATAATAGAGAAAGAGACGACCTTTAATTTTGGAAGCAAAAATTTTCTCTCACTTTCAAATTTTTAACACCGGAAGCGTTTAAAGGATATAAAAGCAATGTAGAATAAGTAGGCGTGGCAGTGAATGAAAATGCTAATCATAGGTTGAAAGCCGAAGTTCTGCTCGATCTTACGTCGCAGGTTTTATTTCCGAATCTTGAATACTTCCTAAGTTATAAAGTGTTAAATATAATGCTCAGAAGCGTTTTTTCTAGCTATAACGCTAGGAAACTATTTTGGTTACCAGTGAATATCTTCGATGGGAAGCTGTATCTTCCAATGAAACTTTGTGGGTTAACAGAACATGAAATAACCAATAATCCTTAAGCATTAAAAAATGCTTTTTGTAATAACCAAATACACTAGAAGCATTTGAAAAGAACATTTTCATTTCTTTAAAAGAAGGCGTGGCGGTAGGCGGAAATTTACTATATAAGCTTAAAGCTGAACTGCCGCCCTATTTACTAGCGTTTGTTCCATGAAAATCGCTTGATCGGCTGGAAAGTTATGAGCGTTTTAAAATAATAGTTATTAAAAAAAACACCTACTCCTCAATTATGTTCTCCTGGTACTCGCAGAAATTTTTTGACAATTTTTTCTTAGGATTTTATGAAGAAAACTTTTTTTGTTTTTAGCGAATATCTTTGCCCGATGTACGAGTATTTTGATGAAAATTGGTAAAATAATAGAGAAAGAGACGACCTTTAATTTTGGAAGCAAAAATTTTCTCTCACTTTCAAATTTTTAACACCGGAAGCGTTTAAAGGATATAAAAGCAATGTAGAATAAGTAGGCGTGGCAGTGAATGAAAATGCTAATCATAGGTTGAAAGCCGAAGTTCTGCTCGATCTTACGTCGCAGGTTTTATTTCCGAATCTTGAATACTTCCTAAGTTATAAAGTGTTAAATATAATGCTCAGAAGCGTTTTTTCTAGCTATAACGCTAGGAAACTATTTTGGTTACCAGTGAATATCTTCGATGGGAAGCTGTATCTTCCAATGAAACTTTGTGGGTTAACAGAACATGAAATAACCAATAATCCTTAAGCATTAAAAAATGCTTTTTGTAATAACCAAATACACTAGAAGCATTTGAAAAGAACATTTTCATTTCTTTAAAAGAAGGCGTGGCGGTAGGCGGAAATTTACTATATAAGCTTAAAGCTGAACTGCCGCCCTATTTACTAGCGTTTGTTCCATGAAAATCGCTTGATCGGCTGGGAAGTTATGAGCGTTTTAAAATAATAGTTATTAAAAAAAACACCTACTCCTCAATTATGTTCTCCTGGTACTCGCAGAAATTTTTTGACAATTTTTTCTTAGGATTTTATGAAGAAAACTTTTTTTGTTTTTAGCGAATATCTTTGCCCGATGTACGAGTATTTTGATGAAAATTGGTAAAATAATAGAGAAAGAGACGACCTTTAATTTTGGAAGCAAAAATTTTCTCTCACTTTCAAATTTTTAACACCGGAAGCGTTTAAAGGATATAAAAGCAATGTAGAATAAGTAGGCGTAGCAGTGAACGAAAATGCTAATCATAGGTTGAAAGCCGAAGTTCTGCTCGATCTTACGTCGCAGGTTTTATTTCCGAATCTTGAATACTTCCTAAGTTATAAAGTGTTAAATATAATGCTCAGAAGCGTTTTTTCTAGCTATAACGCTAGGAAACTATTTTGGTTACCAGTGAATATCTTCGATGGGAAGCTGTATCTTCCAATGAAACTTTGTGGGTTAACAGAACATGAAATAACCAATAATCCTTAAGCATTAAAAAATGCTTTTTGTAATAACCAAATACACTAGAAGCATTTGAAAAGAACATTTTCATTTCTTTAAAAGAAGGCGTGGCGGTAGGCGGAAATTTACTATATAAGCTTAAAGCTGAACTGCCGCCCTATTTACTAGCGTTTGTTCCATGAAAATCGCTTGATCGGCTGGGAAGTTATGAGCGTTTTAAAATAATAGTTATTAAAAAAAACACCTATTCCTCAATTATGTTCTCCTGGTACTCGCAGAAATTTTTTGACAATTTTTTCTTAGGATTTTATGAAGAAAACTTTTTTTGTTTTTAGCGAATATCTTTGCCCGATGTACGAATATTTTGATGAAAATTGGTAAAATAATAGAGAAAGAGACGACCTTTAATTTTGGAAGCAAAAATTTTCTCTCACTTTCAAATTGTTAACACCGGAAGCGTTTAAAGGATATAAAAGCAATGTAGAATAAGTAGGCGTGGCAGTGAACGAAAATGCTAATCATAGGTTGAAAGCCGAAGTTCTGCTCGATCTTACGTCGCAGGTTTTATTTCCGAATCTTGAATACTTTCTAAGTTAAAAAGTGTTAAATATAATGCTCAGAAGCGTTTTTTCTAGCTATAACGCTAGGAAACTATTTTGATTACCAGTGATTATCTTCGATGGGAAGCTGTATCTTCCAATGAAACTTTGTGGGTTAACAGAACATGAAATAACCAATAATCCTTAAGCATTAAAAAATGCTTTTTGTAATAACCAAATACACTAGAAGCATTTGAAAAGAACATTTTCATTTCTTTAAAAGAAGGCGTGGCGGTAGGCGGAAATTTACTATATAAGCTTAAAGCTGAACTGCCGCCCTATTTACTAGCGTTTGTTCCATGAAAATCGCTTGATCGGCTGGGAAGTTATGAGCGTTTTAAAATAATAGTTATTAAAAAAAACACCTACTCCTCAATTATGTTCTCCTGGTACTCGAAGAAATTTTTTGACAATTTTTTCTTAGGATTTTATGAAGAAAACTTTTTTTGTTTTTAGCGAATAGCTTTGCCCGATGTACGAGTATTTTGACGAAAATTGGTACAATAATAGAGAAAGAGACGACCTTTAATTTTGGAAGCAAAAATTTTCTCTCACTTTCAAATTTTTAACACCGGAAGCGTTTAAAGGATATAAAAGCAATGTAGAATAAGTAGGCGTGGCAGTGAACGAAAATGCTAATCACAGGTTGAAAGCCGAAGTTCTGCTCGATCTTACGTCGCAGGTTTTATTTCCGAATCTTGAATACTTCCTAAGTTATAAAGTGTTAAATATAATGCTCAGAAGCGTTTTTTCTAGCTATAACGCTAGGAAACTATTTTGGTTACCAGTGAATATCTTCGATGGGAAGCTGTATCTTCCAATGAAACTTTGTGGGTTAACAGAACATGAAATAACCAATAATCCTTAAGCATTAAAAAATGCTTTTTGTAATAACCAAATACACTAGAAGCATTTGAAAAGAACATTTTCATTTCTTTAAAAGAAGGCATGGCGGTAGGCGGAAATTTACTATATAAGCTTAAAGCTGAACTGCCGCCCTATTTACTAGCGTTTGTTCCATGAAAATCGCTTGATCGGCTGGAAAGTTATGAGCGTTTTAAAATAATAGTTATTAAAAAAAACACCTACTCCTCAATTATGTTCTCCTGGTACTCGCAGAAATTTTTTGACAATTTTTTCTTAGGATTTTATGAAGAAAACTTTTTTTGTTTTTAGCGAATATCTTTGCCCGATGTACGAGTATTTTGATGAAAATTGGTAAAATAATAGAGAAAGAGACGACCTTTAATTTTGGAAGCAAAAATTTTCTCTCACTTTCAAATTTTTAACACCGGAAGCGTTTAAAGGATATAAAAGCAATGTAGAATAAGTAGGCGTGGCAGTGAATGAAAATGCTAATCATAGGTTGAAAGCCGAAGTTCTGCTCGATCTTACGTCGCAGGTTTTATTTCCGAATCTTGAATACTTCCTAAGTTATAAAGTGTTAAATATAATGCTCAGAAGCGTTTTTTCTAGCTATAACGCTAGGAAACTATTTTGGTTACCAGTGAATATCTTCGATGGGAAGCTGTATCTTCCAATGAAACTTTGTGGGTTAACAGAACATGAAATAACCAATAATCCTTAAGCATTAAAAAATGCTTTTTGTAATAACCAAATACACTAGAAGCATTTGAAAAGAACATTTTCATTTCTTTAAAAGAAGGCGTGGCGGTAGGCGGAAATTTACTATATAAGCTTAAAGCTGAACTGCCGCCCTATTTACTAGCGTTTGTTCCATGAAAATCGCTTGATCGGCTGGGAAGTTATGAGCGTTTTAAAATAATAGTTATTAAAAAAAACACCTACTCCTCAATTATGTTCTCCTGGTACTCGCAGAAATTTTTTGACAATTTTTTCTTAGGATTTTATGAAGAAAACTTTTTTTGTTTTTAGCGAATATCTTTGCCCGATGTACGAGTATTTTGATGAAAATTGGTAAAATAATAGAGAAAGAGACGACCTTTAATTTTGGAAGCAAAAATTTTCTCTCACTTTCAAATTTTTAACACCGGAAGCGTTTAAAGGATATAAAAGCAAAGTAGAATAAGTAGGCGTGGCAGTGAATGAAAATGCTAATCATAGGTTGAAAGCCGAAGTTCTGCTCGATCTTACGTCGCAGGTTTTATTTCCGAATCTTGAATACTTCCTAAGTTATAAAGTGTTAAATATAATGCTCAGAAGCGTTTTTTCTAGCTATAACGCTAGGAAACTATTTTGGTTACCAGTGAATATCTTCGATGGGAAGCTGTATCTTCCAATGAAACTTTGTGGGTTAACAGAACATGAAATAACCAATAATCCTTAAGCATTAAAAAATGCTTTTTGTAATAACCAAATACACTAGAAGCATTTGAAAAGAACATTTTCATTTCTTTAAAAGAAGGCGTGGCGGTAGGCGGAAATTTACTATATAAGCTTAAAGCTGAACTGCCGCCCTATTTACTAGCGTTTGTTCCATGAAAATCGCTTGATCGGCTGGGAAGTTATGAGCGTTTTAAAATAATAGTTATTAAAAAAAACACCTACTCCTCAATTATGTTCTCCTGGTACTCGCAGAAATTTTTTGACAATTTTTTCTTAGGATTTTATGAAGAAAACTTTTTTTGTTTTTAGCGAATATCTTTGCCCGATGTACGAGTATTTTGATGAAAATTGGTAAAATAATAGAGAAAGAGACGACCTTTAATTTTGGAAGCAAAAATTTTCTCGCACTTTCAAATTTTTAACACCGGAAGCGTTTAAAGGATATAAAAGCAATGTAGAATAAGTAGGCGTGGCAGTGAATGAAAATGCTAATCATAGGTTGAAAGCCGAAGTTCTGCTCGATCTTACGTCGCAGGTTTTATTTCCGAATCTTGAATACTTCCTAAGTTATAAAGTGTTAAATATAATGCTCAGAAGCGTTTTTTCTAGCTATAACGCTAGGAAACTATTTTGGTTACCAGTGAATATCTTCGATGGGAAGCTGTATCTTCCAATGAAACTTTGTGGGTTAACAGAACATGAAATAACCAATAATCCTTAAGCATTAAAAAATGCTTTTTGTAATAACCAAATACACTAGAAGCATTTGAAAAGAACATTTTCATTTCTTTAAAAGAAGGCGTGGCGGTAGGCGGAAATTTACTATATAAGCTTAAAGCTGAACTGCCGCCCTATTTACTAGCGTTTGTTCCATGAAAATCGCTTGATCGGCTGGGAAGTTATGAGCGTTTTAAAATAATAGTTATTAAAAAAAACACCTACTCCTCAATTATGTTCTCCTGGTACTCGAAGAAATTTTTTGACAATTTTTTCTTAGGATTTTATGAAGAAAACTTTTTTTGTTTTTAGCGAATAGCTTTGCCCGATGTACGAGTATTTTGACGAAAATTGGTACAATAATAGAGAAAGAGACGACCTTTAATTTTGGAAGCAAAAATTTTCTCTCACTTTCAAATTTTTAACACCGGAAGCGTTTAAAGGATATAAAAGCAATGTAGAATAAGTAGGCGTAGCAGTGAACGAAAATGCTAATCACAGGTTGAAAGCCGAACGCTAGGAAACTATTTTGGTTACCAGTGAATATCTTCGATGGGAAGCTGTATCTTCCAATGAAACTTTATGGGTTAACAGAACATGAAATAACCAATAATCCTTAAGCATTAAAAAATGCTTTTTGTAATAACCAAATACACTAGAAGCATTTGAAAAGAACATTTTCATTTCTTTAAAAGAAGGCGTGACGGTAGGCGGAAATTTACTATATAAGCTTAAAGCTGAACTGCCGCCCTATTTACTAGCGTTTGTTCCATGAAAATCGCTTGATCGGCTGGAAAGTTATGAGCGTTTTAAAATAATAGTTATTAAAAAAAACACCTACTCCTCAATTATGTTCTCCTGGTACTCGCAGAAATTTTTTGACAATTTTTTCTTAGGATTTTATGAAGAAAACTTTTTTTGTTTTTAGCGAATATCTTTGCCCGATGTACGAGTATTTTGATGAAAATTGGTAAAATAATAGAGTAAGAGACGACCTTTAATTTTGGAAGCAAAAATTTTCTCTCACTTTCAAATTTTTAACACCGGAAGCGTTTAAAGGATATAAAAGCAATGTAGAATAAGTAGGCGTGGCAGTGAATGAAAATGCTAATCATAGGTTGAAAGCCGAAGTTCTGCTCGATCTTACGTCGCAGGTTTTATTTCCGAATCTTGAATACTTCCTAAGTTATAAAGTGTTAAATATAATGCTCAGAAGCGTTTTTTCTAGCTATAACGCTAGGAAACTATTTTGGTTACCAGTGAATATCTTCGATGGGAAGCTGTATCTTCCAATGAAACTTTGTGGGTTAACAGAACATGAAATAACCAATAATCCTTAAGCATTAAAAAATGCTTTTTGTAATAACCAAATACACTAGAAGCATTTGAAAAGAACATTTTCATTTCTTTAAAAGAAGGCGTGGCGGTAGGCGGAAATTTACTATATAAGCTTAAAGCTGAACTGCCGCCCTATTTACTAGCGTTTGTTCCATGAAAATCGCTTGATCGGCTGGGAAGTTATGAGCGTTTTAAAATAATAGTTATTAAAAAAAACACCTACTCCTCAATTATGTTCTCCTGGTACTCGCAGAAATTTTTTGACAATTTTTTCTTAGGATTTTATGAAGAAAACTTTTTTTGTTTTTAGCGAATATCTTTGCCCGATGTACGAGTATTTTGATGAAAATTGGTAAAATAATAGAGAAAGAGACGACCTTTAATTTTGGAAGCAAAAATTTTCTCTCACTTTCAAATTTTTAACACCGGAAGCGTTTAAAGGATATAAAAGCAAAGTAGAATAAGTAGGCGTGGCAGTGAATGAAAATGCTAATCATAGGTTGAAAGCCGAAGTTCTGCTCGATCTTACGTCGCAGGTTTTATTTCCGAATCTTGAATACTTCCTAAGTTATAAAGTGTTAAATATAATGCTCAGAAGCGTTTTTTCTAGCTATAACGCTAGGAAACTATTTTGGTTACCAGTGAATATCTTCGATGGGAAGCTGTATCTTCCAATGAAACTTTGTGGGTTAACAGAACATGAAATAACCAATAATCCTTAAGCATTAAAAAATGCTTTTTGTAATAACCAAATACACTAGAAGCATTTGAAAAGAACATTTTCATTTCTTTAAAAGAAGGCGTGGCGGTAGGCGGAAATTTACTATATAAGCTTAAAGCTGAACTGCCGCCCTATTTACTAGCGTTTGTTCCATGAAAATCGCTTGATCGGCTGGGAAGTTATGAGCGTTTTAAAATAATAGTTATTAAAAAAAACACCTACTCCTCAATTATGTTCTCCTGGTACTCGCAGAAATTTTTTGACAATTTTTTCTTAGGATTTTATGAAGAAAACTTTTTTTGTTTTTAGCGAATATCTTTGCCCGATGTACGAGTATTTTGATGAAAATTGGTAAAATAATAGAGAAAGAGACGACCTTTAATTTTGGAAGCAAAAATTTTCTCTCACTTTCAAATTTTTAACACCGGAAGCGTTTAAAGGATATAAAAGCAAAGTAGAATAAGTAGGCGTGGCAGTGAATGAAAATGCTAATCATAGGTTGAAAGCCGAAGTTCTGCTCGATCTTACGTCGCAGGTTTTATTTCCGAATCTTGAATACTTCCTAAGTTATAAAGTGTTAAATATAATGCTCAGAAGCGTTTTTTCTAGCTATAACGCTAGGAAACTATTTTGGTTACCAGTGAATATCTTCGATGGGAAGCTGTATCTTCCAATGAAACTTTGTGGGTTAACAGAACATGAAATAACCAATAATCCTTAAGCATTAAAAAATGCTTTTTGTAATAACCAAATACACTAGAAGCATTTGAAAAGAACATTTTCATTTCTTTAAAAGAAGGCGTGGCGGTAGGCGGAAATTTACTATATAAGCTTAAAGCTGAACTGCCGCCCTATTTACTAGCGTTTGTTCCATGAAAATCGCTTGATCGGCTGGGAAGTTATGAGCGTTTTAAAATAATAGTTATTAAAAAAAACACCTACTCCTCAATTATGTTCTCCTGGTACTCGAAGAAATTTTTTGACAATTTTTTCTTAGGATTTTATGAAGAAAACTTTTTTTGTTTTTAGCGAATAGCTTTGCCCGATGTACGAGTATTTTGACGAAAATTGGTACAATAATAGAGAAAGAGACGACCTTTAATTTTGGAAGCAAAAATTTTCTCTCACTTTCAAATTTTTAACACCGGAAGCGTTTAAAGGATATAAAAGCAATGTAGAATAAGTAGGCGTGGCAGTGAACGAAAATGCTAATCACAGGTTGAAAGCCGAAGTTCTGCTCGATCTTACGTCGCAGGTTTTATTTCCGAATCTTGAATACTTCCTAAGTTATAAAGTGTTAAATATAATGCTCAGAAGCGTTTTTTCTAGCTATAACGCTAGGAAACTATTTTGGTTACCAGTGAATATCTTCGATGGGAAGCTGTATCTTCCAATGAAACTTTGTGGGTTAACAGAACATGAAATAACCAATAATCCTTAAGCATTAAAAAATGCTTTTTGTAATAACCAAATACACTAGAAGCATTTGAAAAGAACATTTTCATTTCTTTAAAAGAAGGCGTGGCGGTAGGCGGAAATTTACTATATAAGCTTAAAGCTGAACTGCCGCCCTATTTACTAGCGTTTGTTCCATGAAAATCGCTTGATCGGCTGGGAAGTTATGAGCGTTTTAAAATAAAAGTTATTAAAAAAAACACCTACTCCTCAATTATGTTCTCCTGGTACTCGCAGAAATTTTTTGACAATTTTTTCTTAGGATTTTATGAAGAAAACTTTTTTTGTTTTTAGCGAATATCTTTGCCCGATGTACGAATATTTTGATGAAAATTGGTAAAATAATAGAGAAAGAGGCGACCTTTAATTTTGGAAGCAAAAATTTTCTCTCACTTTAAAATTGTTAACACCGGAAGCGTTTAAAGGATATAAAAGCAATGTAGAATAAGTAGGCGTGGCAGTGAACGAAAATGCTAATCATAGGTTGAAAGCCGAAGTTCTGCTCGATCTTACGTCGCAGGTTTTATTTCCGAATCTTGAATACTTCCTAAGTTATAAAGTGTTAAATATAATGCTCAGAAGCGTTTTTTCTAGCTATAACGCTAGGAAACTATTTTGGTTACCAGTGAATATCTTCGATGGGAAGCTGTATCTTCCAATGAAACTTTGTGGGTTAACAGAACATGAAATAACCAATAATCCTTAAGCATTAAAAAATGCTTTTTGTAATAACCAAATACACTAGAAGCATTTGAAAAGAAGATTTTCATTTCTTTAAAAGAAGGCGTGGCGGTAGGCGGAAATTTACTATATAAGCTTAAAGCTGAACTGCCGCCCTATTTACTAGCGTTTGTTCCATGAAAATCGCTTGATCGGCTGGGAAGTTATGAGCGTTTTAAAATAATAGTTATTAAAAAAAACACCTACTCCTCAATTATGTTCTCCTGGTACTCGCAGAAATTTTTTGACAATTTTTTCTTAGGATTTTATGAAGAAAACTTTTTTTGTTTTTAGCGAATATCTTTGCCCGATGTACGAATATTTTGATGAAAATTGGTAAAATAATAGAGAAAGAGACGACCTTTAATTTTGGAAGCAAAAATTTTCTCTCACTTTCAAATTGTTAACACCGGAAGCGTTTAAAGGATATAAAAGCAATGTAGAATAAGTAGGCGTGGCAGTGAACGAAAATGCTAATCATAGGTTGAAAGCCGAAGTTCTGCTCGATCTTACGTCGCAGGTTTTATTTCCGAATCTTGAATACTTCCTAAGTTATAAAGTGTTAAATATAATGCTCAGAAGCGTTTTTTCTAGCTATAACGCTAGGAAACTATTTTGGTTACCAGTGAATATCTTCGATGGGAAGCTGTATCTTCCAATGAAACTTTGTGGGTTAACAGAACATGAAATAACCAATAATCCTTAAGCATTAAAAAATGCTTTTTGTAATAACCAAATACACTAGAAGCATTTGAAAAGAACATTTTCATTTCTTTAAAAGAAGGCGTGGCGGTAGGCGGAAATTTACTATATAAGCTTAAAGCTGAACTGCCGCCCTATTTACTAGCGTTTGTTCCATGAAAATCGCTTGATCGGCTGGGAAGTTATGAGCGTTTTAAAATAATAGTTATTAAAAAAAACACCTACTCCTCAATTATGTTCTCCTGGTACTCGCAGAAATTTTTTGACAATTTTTTCTTAGGATTTTATGAAGAAAACTTTTTTTGTTTTTAGCGAATATCTTTGCCCGATGTACGAATATTTTGATGAAAATTGGTAAAATAATAGAGAAAGAGACGACCTTTAATTTTGGAAGCAAAAATTTTCTCTCACTTTCAAATTGTTAACACCGGAAGCGTTTAAAGGATATAAAAGCAATGTAGAATAAGTAGGCGTGGCAGTGAACGAAAATGCTAATCACAGGTTGAAAGCCGAAGTTCTGCTCGATCTTACGTCGCAGGTTTTATTTCCGAATCTTGAATACTTCCTAAGTTATAAAGTGTTAAATATAATGCTCAGAAGCGTTTTTTCTAGCTATAACGCTAGGAAACTATTTTGGTTACCAGTGAATATCTTCGATGGGAAGCTGTATCTTCCAATGAAACTTTGTGGGTTAACAGAACATGAAATAACCAATAATCCTTAAGCATTAAAAAATGCTTTTTGTAATAACCAAATTCACTAGAAGCATTTGAAAAGAACATTTTCATTTCTTTAAAAGAAGGCGTGGCGGTAGGCGGAAATTTACTATATAAGCTTAAAGCTGAACTGCCGCCCTATTTACTAGCGTTTGTTCCATGAAAATCGCTTGATCGGCTGGGAAGTTATGAGCGTTTTAAAATAATAGTTATTAAAAAAAACACCTACTCCTCAATTATGTTCTCCTGGTACTCGCAGAAATTTTTTGACAATTTTTTCTTAGGATTTTATGAAGAAAACTTTTTTTGTTTTTAGCGAATATCTTTGCCCGATGTACGAGTATTTTGATGAAAATTGGTACAATAATAGAGAAAGAGACAACCTTTAATTTTAGAAGCAAAAATTTTCTCTCTCTTTCAAATTGTTAACACCGGAAGCGTTTAAAGGATATAAAAGCAATGTAGAATAAGTAGGCGTGGCAGTGAACGAAAATGCTAATCACAGGTTGAAAGCCGAAGTTCTGCTCGATCTTACGTCGCAGGTTTTATTTCCGAATCTTGAATACTTCCTAAGTTATAAAGTGTTAAATATAATGCTCAGAAGCGTTTTTTCTAGCTATAACGCTAGGAAACTATTTTGATTACCAGTGAATATCTTCGATGGGAAGCTGTATCTTCCAATGAAACTTTGTGGGTTAACAGAACATGAAATAACCAATAATCCTTAAGCATTAAAAAATGCTTTTTGTAATAACCAAATACACTAGAAGCATTTGAAAAGAACATTTGCATTTTTTTAAAAGAAGGCGTGGCGGTAGGCGGAAATTTACTATATAAGCTTAAAGCTGAACTGCCGCCCTATTTACTAGCGTTTGTTCCATGAAAATCGCTTGATCGGCTGGGAAGTTATGAGCGTTTTAAAATAATAGTTATTAAAAAAACACCTACTCCTCAATTATGTTCTCCTGGTACTCGAAGAAATTTTTTGACAATTTTTTCTTAGGATTTTATGAAGAAAACTTTTTTTGTTTTTAGCGAATAGCTTTGCCCGATGTACGAGTATTTTGACGAAAATTGGTACAATAATAGAGAAAGAGACGACCTTTAATTTTGGAAGCAAAAATTTTCTCTCACTTTCAAATTTTTAACACCGGAAGCGTTTAAAGGATATAAAAGCAATGTAGAATAAGTAGGCGTGGCAGTGAACGAAAATGCTAATCACAGGTTGAAAGCCGAAGTTCTGCTCGATCTTACGTCGCAGGTTTTATTTCCGAATCTTGAATACTTCCTAAGTTATAAAGTGTTAAATATAATGCTCAGAAGCGTTTTTTCTAGCTATAACGCTAGGAAACTATTTTGGTTACCAGTGAATATCTTCGATGGGAAGCTGTATCTTCCAATGAAACTTTGTGGGTTAACAGAACATGAAATAACCAATAATCCTTAAGCATTAAAAAATGCTTTTTGTAATAACCAAATACACTAGAAGCATTTAAAAAGAACATTTTCATTTCTTTAAAAGAAGGCGTGGCGGTAGGCGGAAATTTACTATATAAGCTTAAAGCTGAACTGCCGCCCTATTTACTAGCGTTTGTTCCATGAAAATCGCTTGATCGGCTGGGAAGTTATGAGCGTTTTAAAATAATAGTTATTAAAAAAAACACCTACTCCTCAATTATGTTCTCCTGGTACTCGCAGAAATTTTTTGACAATTTTTTCTTAGGATTTTATGAAGAAAACTTTTTTTGTTTTTAGCGAATATCTTTGCCCGATGTACGAATATTTTGATGAAAATTGGTAAAATAATAGAGAAAGAGACGACCTTTAATTTTGGAAGCAAAAATTTTCTCTCACTTTCAAATTGTTAACACCGGAAGCGTTTAAAGGATATAAAAGCAATGTAGAATAAGTAGGCGTGGCAGTGAACGAAAATGCTAATCATAGGTTGAAAGCCGAAGTTCTGCTCGATCTTACGTCGCAGGTTTTATTTCCGAATCTTGAATACTTTCTAAGTTAAAAAGTGTTAAATATAATGCTCAGAAGCGTTTTTTCTAGCTATAACGCTAGGAAACTATTTTGATTACCAGTGATTATCTTCGATGGGAAGCTGTATCTTCCAATGAAACTTTGTGGGTTAACAGAACATGAAATAACCAATAATCCTTAAGCATTAAAAAATGCTTTTTGTAATAACCAAATACACTAGAAGCATTTGAAAAGAACATTTGCATTTTTTTTAAAAGAAGGCGTGGCGGTAGGCGGAAATTTACTATATGAGCTTAAAGCTGAACTGCCGCCCTATTTACTAGCGTTTGTTCCATGAAAATCGCTTGATCGGCTGGAAAGTAATGAGCGTTTTAAAATAATAGTTATTAAAAAAAACACCTACTCCTCAATTATGTTCTCCTGGTACTCGCAGAAATTTTTTGACAATTTTTTCTTAGGATTTTATGAAGAAAACTTTTTTTGTTTTTAGCGAATATCTTTGCCCGATGTACGAGTATTTTGATGAAAATTGGTAAAATAATAGAGAAAGAGACGACCTTTAATTTTGGAAGCAAAAATTTTCTCTCACTTTCAAATTTTTAACACCGGAAGCGTTTAAAGGATATAAAAGCAATGTAGAATAAGTAGGCGTGGCAGTGAATGAAAATGCTAATCATAGGTTGAAAGCCGAAGTTCTGCTCGATCTTACGTCGCAGGTTTTATTTCCGAATCTTGAATACTTCCTAAGTTATAAAGTGTTAAATATAATGCTCAGAAGCGTTATTTCTAGCTATAACGCTAGGAAACTATTTTGGTTACCAGTGAATATCTTCGATGGGAAGCTGTATCTTCCAATGAAACTTTGTGGGTTAACAGAACATGAAATAACCAATAATCCTTAAGCATTAAAAAATGCTTTTTGTAATAACCAAATACACTAGAAGCATTTGAAAAGAACATTTTCATTTCTTTAAAAGAAGGCGTGGCGGTAGGCGGAAATTTACTATATAAGCTTAAAGCTGAACTGCCGCCCTATTTACTAGCGTTTGTTCCATGAAAATCGCTTGATCGGCTGGGAAGTTATGAGCGTTTTAAAATAATAGTTATTAAAAAAAACACCTACTCCTCAATTATGTTCTCCTGGTACTCGCAGAAATTTTTTGACAATTTTTTCTTAGGATTTTATGAAGAAAACTTTTTTTGTTTTTAGCGAATATCTTTGCCCGATGTACGAGTATTTTGATGAAAATTGGTACAATAATAGAGAAAGAGACGACCTTTAATTTTGGAAGCAAAAATTTTCTCTCACTTTTAAATTTTTAGCACCGGAAGCGTTTAAAGGATATAAAAGCAATGTAGAATAAGTAGGCGTGGCAGTGAATGAAAATGCTAATCATAGGTTGAAAGCCGAAGTTCTGCTCGATCTTACGTCGCAGGTTTTATTTCCGAATCTTGAATACTTCCTAAGTTATAAAGTGTTAAATATAATGCTCAGAAGCGTTTTTTCTAGCTATAACGCTAGGAAACTATTTTGGTTACCAGTGAATATCTTCGATGGGAAGCTGTATCTTCCAATGAAACTTTGTGGGTTAACAGAACATGAAATAACCAATAATCCTTAAGCATTAAAAAATGCTTTTTGTAATAACCAAATACACTAGAAGCATTTGAAAAGAACATTTTCATTTCTTTAAAAGAAGGCGTGGCGGTAGGCGGAAATTTACTATATAAGCTTAAAGCTGAACTGCCGCCCTATTTACTAGCGTTTGTTCCATGAAAATCGCTTGATCGGCTGGGAAGTTATGAGCGTTTTAAAATAATAGTTATTAAAAAAAACACCTACTCCTCAATTATGTTCTCCTGGTACTCGCAGAAATTTTTTGACAATTTTTTCTTAGGATTTTATGAAGAAAACTTTTTTTGTTTTTAGCGAATATCTTTGCCCGATGTACGAGTATTTTGATGAAAATTGGTACAATAATAGAGAAAGAGACGACCTTTAATTTTGGAAGCAAAAATTTTCTCTCACTTTCAAATTTTTAACACCGGAAGCGTTTAAAGGATATAAAAGCAATGTAGAATAAGTAGGCGTAGCAGTGAACGAAAATGCTAATCACAGGTTGAAAGCCGAAGTTCTGCTCGATCATACGTCGCAGGTTTTATTTCCGAATCTTGAATACTTCCTAAGTTATAAAGTGTTAAATATAATGCTCAGAAGCGTTTTTTCTAGCTATAACGCTAGGAAACTATTTTGGTTACCAGTGAATATCTTCGATGGGAAGCTGTATCTTCCAATGAAACTTTGTGGGTTAACAGAACATGAAATAACCAATAATCCTTAAGCATTAAAAATGCTTTTTGTAATAACCAAATACACTAGAAGCATTTGAAAAGAACATTTGCATTTTTTTAAAAGAAGGCGTGGCGGTAGGCGGAAATTTACTATATGAGCTTAAAGCTGAACTGCCGCCCTATTTACTAGCGTTTGTTCCATGAAAATCGCTTGATCGGCTGGGAAGTTATGAGCGTTTTAAAATAATAGTTATTAAAAAAAACACCTACTCCTCAATTATGTTCTCCTGGTACTCGCAGAAATTTTTTGACAATTTTTTCTTAGGATTTTATGAAGAAAACTTTTTTTGTTTTTAGCGAATATCTTTGCCCGATGTACGAGTATTTTGATGAAAATTGGTAAAATAATAGAGAAAGAGACGACCTTTAATTTTGGAAGCAAAAATTTTCTCTCACTTTCAAATTTTTAACACCGGAAGCGTTTAAAGGATATAAAAGCAATGTAGAATAAGTAGGCGTAGCAGTGAACGAAAATGCTAATCATAGGTTGAAAGCCGAAGTTCTGCTCGATCTTACGTCGCAGGTTTTATTTCCGAATCTTGAATACTTCCTAAGTTATAAAGTGTTAAATATAATGCTCAGAAGCGTTTTTTCTAGCTATAACGCTAGGAAACTATTTTGGTTACCAGTGAATATCTTCGATGGGAAGCTGTATCTTCCAATGAAACTTTGTGGGTTAACAGAACATGAAATAACCAATAATCCTTAAGCATTAAAAAATGCTTTTTGTAATAACCAAATACACTAGAAGCATTTGAAAAGAACATTTTCATTTCTTTAAAAGAAGGCGTGGCGGTAGGCGGAAATTTACTATATAAGCTTAAAGCTGAACTGCCGCCCTATTTACTAGCGTTTGTTCCATGAAAATCGCTTGATCGGCTGGGAAGTTATGAGCGTTTTAAAATAATAGTTATTAAAAAAAACACCTACTCCTCAATTATGTTCTCCTGGTACTCGCAGATATTTTTTGACAATTTTTTCTTAGGATTTTATGAAGAAAACTTTTTTTGTTTTTAGCGAATATCTTTGCCCGATGTAAGAGTATTTTGATGAAAATTGGTACAATAATAGAGAAAGAGACGACCTTTAATTTTGGAAGCAAAAATTTTCTCTCACTTTCAAATTTTTAACACCGGAAGCGTTTAAAGGATATAAAAGCAATGTAGAATAAGTAGGCGTAGCAGTGAACGAAAATGCTAATCACAGGTTGAAAGCCGAAGTTCTGCTCGATCATACGTCGCAGGTTTTATTTCCGAATCTTGAATACTTCCTAAGTTATAAAGTGTTAAATATAATGCTCAGAAGCGTTTTTTCTAGCTATAACGCTAGGAAACTATTTTGGTTACCAGTGAATATCTTCGATGGGAAGCTGTATCTTCCAATGAAACTTTGTGGGTTAACAGAACATGAAATAACCAATAATCCTTAAGCATTAAAAAATGCTTTTTGTAATAACCAAATACACTAGAAGCATTTGAAAAGAACATTTGCATTTTTTTAAAAGAAGGCGTGGCGGTAGGCGGAAATTTACTATATGAGCTTAAAGCTGAACTGCCGCCCTATTTACTAGCGTTTGTTCCATGAAAATCGCTTGATCGGCTGGAAAGTAATGAGCGTTTTAAAATAATAGTTATTAAAAAAAACACCTACTCCTCAATTATGTTCTCCTGGTACTCGCAGAAATTTTTTGACAATTTTTTCTTAGGATTTTATGAAGAAAACTTTTTTTGTTTTTAGCGAATATCTTTGCCCGATGTACGAGTATTTTGATGAAAATTGGTAAAATAATAGAGAAAGAGACGACCTTTAATTTTGGAAGCAAAAATTTTCTCTCACTTTCAAATTTTTAACACCGGAAGCGTTTAAAGGATATAAAAGCAATGTAGAATAAGTAGGCGTGGCAGTGAATGAAAATGCTAATCATAGGTTGAAAGCCGAATTTCTGCTCGATCTTACGTCGCAGGTTTTATTTCCGAATCTTGAATACTTCCTAAGTTATAAAGTGTTAAATATAATGCTCAGAAGCGTTTTTTCTAGCTATAACGCTAGGAAACTATTTTGATTACCAGTGAATATCTTCGATGGGAAGCTGTATCTTCCAATGAAACTTTGTGGGTTAACAGAACATGAAATAACCAATAATCCTTAAGCATTAAAAAATGCTTTTTGTAATAACCAAATACACTAGAAGCATTTGAAAAGAACATTTTCATTTCTTTAAAAGAAGGCGTGGCGGTAGGCGGAAATTTACTATATAAGCTTAAAGCTGAACTGCCGCCCTATTTACTAGCGTTTGTTCCATGAAAATCGCTTGATCGGCTGGGAAGTTATGAGCGTTTTAAAATAATAGTTATTAAAAAAAACACCTACTCCTCAATTATGTTCTCCTGGTACTCGCAGAAATTTTTTGACAATTTTTTCTTAGGATTTTATGAAGAAAACTTTTTTTGTTTTTAGCGAATATCTTTGCCCGATGTACGAGTATTTTGATGAAAATTGGTACAATAATAGAGAAAGAGACGACCTTTAATTTTGGAAGCAAAAATTTTCTCTCACTTTCAAATTTTTAACACCGGAAGCGTTTAAAGGATATAAAAGCAATGTAGAATAAGTAGGCGTGGCAGTGAACGAAAATGCTAATCATAGGTTGAAAGCCGAAGTTCTGCTCGATCTTACGTCGCAGGTTTTATTTCCGAATCTTGAATACTTCCTAAGTTATAAAGTGTTAAATATAATGCTCAGAAGCGTTTTTTCTAGCTATAACGCTAGGAAACTATTTTGATTACCAGTGAATATCTTCGATGGGAAGCTGTATCTTCCAATGAAACTTTGTGGGTTAACAGAACATGAAATAACCAATAATCCTTAAGCATTAAAAAATGCTTTTTGTAATAACCAAATACACTAGAAGCATTTGAAAAGAACATTTGCATTTTTTTAAAAGAAGGCGTGGCGGTAGGCGGAAATTTACTATATGAGCTTAAAGCTGAACTGCCGCCCTATTTACTAGCGTTTGTTCCATGAAAATCGCTTGATCGGCTGGAAAGTAATGAGCGTTTTAAAATAATAGTTATTAAAAAAAACACCTACTCCTCAATTATGTTCTCCTGGTACTCGCAGAAATTTTTTGACAATTTTTTCTTAGGATTTTATGAAGAAAACTTTTTTTGTTTTTAGCGAATATCTTTGCCCGATGTACGAGTATTTTGATGAAAATTGGTACAATAATAGAGAAAGAGACGACCTTTAATTTTGGAAGCAAAAATTTTCTCTCACTTTCAAATTTTTAACACCGGAAGCGTTTAAAGGATATAAAAGCAATGTAGAATAAGTAGGCGTGGCAGTGAACGAAAATGCTAATCATAGGTTGAAAGCCGAAGTTCTGCTCGATCTTACGTCGCAGGTTTTATTTCCGAATCTTGAATACTTCCTAAGTTATAAAGTGTTAAATATAATGCTCAGAAGCGTTTTTTCTAGCTATAACGCTAGGAAACTATTTTGATTACCAGTGAATATCTTCGATGGGAAGCTGTATCTTCCAATGAAACTTTGTGGGTTAACAGAACATGAAATAACCAATAATCCTTAAGCATTAAAAAATGCTTTTTGTAATAACCAAATACACTAGAAGCATTTGAAAAGAACATTTGCATTTTTTTAAAAGAAGGCGTGGCGGTAGGCGGAAATTTACTATATGAGCTTAAAGCTGAACTGCCGCCCTATTTACTAGCGTTTGTTCCATGAAAATCGCTTGATCGGCTGGAAAGTAATGAGCGTTTTAAAATAATAGTTATTAAAAAAAACACCTACTCCTCAATTATGTTCTCCTGGTACTCGCAGAAATTTTTTGACAATTTTTTCTTAGGATTTTATGAAGAAAACTTTTTTTGTTTTTAGCGAATATCTTTGCCCGATGTACGAGTATTTTGATGAAAATTGGTACAATAATAGAGAAAGAGACGACCTTTAATTTTGGAAGCAAAAATTTTCTCTCACTTTCAAATTTTTAACACCGGAAGCGTTTAAAGGATATAAAAGCAATGTAGAATAAGTAGGCGTAGCAGTGAACGAAAATGCTAATCACAGGTTGAAAGCCGAAGTTCTGCTCGATCATACGTCGCAGGTTTTATTTCCGAATCTTGAATACTTCCAAAGTTATAAAGTGTTAAATATAATGCTCAGAAGCGTTTTTTCTAGCTATAACGCTAGGAAACTATTTTGGTTACCAGTGAATATCTTCGATGGGAAGCTGTATCTTCCAATGAAACTTTGTGGGTTAACAGAACATGAAATAACCAATAATCCTTAAGGATTAAAAAATGCTTTTTGTAATAACCAAATACACTAGAAGCATTTGAAAAGAACATTTGCATTTTTTTAAAAGAAGGCGTGGCGGTAGGCGGAAATTTACTATATGAGCTTAAAGCTGAACTGCCGCCCTATTTACTAGCGTTTGTTCCATGAAAATCGCTTGATCGGCTGGAAAGTAATGAGCGTTTTAAAATAATAGTTATTAAAAAAAACACCTACTCCTCAATTATGTTCTCCTGGTACTCGCAGAAATTTTTTGACAATTTTTTCTTAGGATTTTATGAAGAAAACTTTTTTTGTTTTTAGCGAATATCTTTGCCCGATGTACGAGTATTTTGATGAAAATTGGTACAATAATAGAGAAAGAGACGACCTTTAATTTTGGAAGCAAAAATTTTCTCTCACTTTCAAATTTTTAACACCGGAAGCGTTTAAAGGATATAAAAGCAATGTAGAATAAGTAGGCGTGGCAGTGAATGAAAATGCTAATCATAGGTTGAAAGCCGAATTTCTGCTCGATCTTACGTCGCAGGTTTTATTTCCGAATCTTGAATACTTCCTAAGTTATAAAGTGTTAAATATAATGCTCAGAAGCGTTTTTTCTAGCTATAACGCTAGGAAACTATTTTGGTTACCAGTGAATATCTTCGATGGGAAGCTGTATCTTCCAATGAAACTTTGTGGGTTAACAGAACATGAAATAACCAATAATCCTTAAGCATTAAAAAATGCTTTTTGTAATAACCAAATACACTAGAAGCATTTGAAAAGAACATTTTCATTTCTTTAAAAGAAGGCGTGGCGGTAGGCGGAAATTTACTATATAAGCTTAAAGCTGAACTGCCGCCCTATTTACTAGCGTTTGTTCCATGAAAATCGCTTGATCGGCTGGGAAGTTATGAGCGTTTTAAAATAATAGTTATTAAAAAAAACACCTACTCCTCAATTATGTTCTCCTGGTACTCGCAGAAATTTTTTGACAATTTTTTCTTAGGATTTTATGAAGAAAACTTTTTTTGTTTTTAGCGAATATCTTTGCCCGATGTACGAGTATTTTGATGAAAATTGGTACAATAATAGAGAAAGAGACGACCTTTAATTTTGGAAGCAAAAATTTTCTCTCACTTTCAAATTTTTAACACCGGAAGCGTTTAAAGGATATAAAAGCAATGTAGAATAAGTAGGCGTGGCAGTGAACGAAAATGCTAATCATAGGTTGAAAGCCGAAGTTCTGCTCGATCTTACGTCGCAGGTTTTATTTCCCAATCTTGAATACTTCCTAAGTTATAAAGTGTCAAATATAATGCTCAGAAGCGTTTTTTCTAGCTATAACGCTAGAAAACTATTTTGGTTACCAGTGAATATCTTCGATGGGAAGCTGTATCTTCCAATGAAACTTTGTGGGTTAACAGAACATGAAATAACCAATAATCCTTAAGCATTAAAAAATGCTTTTTGTAATAACCAAATACACTAGAAGCATTTGAAAAGAACATTTGCATTTTTTAAAAGAAGGTGTGGCGGTAGGCGGAAATTTACTATATGAGCTTAAAGCTGAACTGCCGCCCTATTTACTAGCGTTTATTCCATGAAAATCGCTTGATCGGCTGGAAAGTAATGAGCGTTTTAAAATAATAGTTATTAAAAAAAACACCTACTCCTCAATTATGTTCTCCTGGTACTCGCAGAAATTTTTTGACAATTTTTTCTTAGGATTTTATGAAGAAAACTTTTTTTGTTTTTAGCGAATATCTTTGCCCGATGTACGAGTATTTTGATGAAAATTGGTACAATAATAGAGAAAGAGACGACCTTTAATTTTGGAAGCAAAAATTTTCTCTCACTTTCAAATTTTTAACACCGGAAGCGTTTAAAGGATATAAAAGCAATGTAGAATAAGTAGGCGTGGCAGTGAACGAAAATGCTAATCATAGGTTGAAAGCCGAAGTTCTGCTCGATCTTACGTCGCAGGTTTTATTTCCCAATCTTGAATACTTCCTAAGTTATAAAGTGTCAAATATAATGCTCAGAAGCGTTTTTTCTAGCTATAACGCTAGAAAACTATTTTGGTTACCAGTGAATATCTTCGATGGGAAGCTGTATCTTCCAATGAAACTTTGTGGGTTAACAGAACATGAAATAACCAATAATCCTTAAGCATTAAAAAATGCTTTTTGTAATAACCAAATACACTAGAAGCATTTGAAAAGAACATTTGCATTTTTTAAAAGAAGGTGTGGCGGTAGGCGGAAATTTACTATATGAGCTTAAAGCTGAACTGCCGCCCTATTTACTAGCGTTTATTCCATGAAAATCGCTTGATCGGCTGGAAAGTAATGAGCGTTTTAAAATAATAGTTATTAAAAAAAACACCTACTCCTCAATTATGTTCTCCTGGTACTCGCAGAAATTTTTTGACAATTTTTTCTTAGGATTTTATGAAGAAAACTTTTTTTGTTTTTAGCGAATATCTTTGCCCGATGTACGAGTATTTTGATGAAAATTGGTACAATAATAGAGAAAGAGACGACCTTTAATTTTGGAAGCAAAAATTTTCTCTCACTTTCAAATTTTTAACACCGGAAGCGTTTAAAGGATATAAAAGCAATGTAGAATAAGTAGGCGTGGCAGTGAACGAAAATGCTAATCATAGGTTGAAAGCCGAAGTTCTGCTCGATCTTACGTCGCAGGTTTTATTTCCCAATCTTGAATACTTCCTAAGTTATAAAGTGTCAAATATAATGCTCAGAAGCGTTTTTTCTAGCTATAACGCTAGAAAACTATTTTGGTTACCAGTGAATATATTCGATGGGAAGCTGTATCTTCCAATGAAACTTTGTGGGTTAACAGAACATGAAATAACCAATAATCCTTAAGCATTAAAAAATGCTTTTTGTAATAACCAAATACACTAGAAGCATTTGAAAAGAACATTTGCATTTTTTAAAAGAAGGTGTGGCGGTAGGCGGAAATTTACTATATGAGCTTAAAGCTGAACTGCCGCCCTATTTACTAGCGTTTATTCCATGAAAATCGCTTGATCGGCTGGAAAGTAATGAGCGTTTTAAAATAATAGTTATTAAAAAAAACACCTACTCCTCAATTATGTTCTCCTGGTACTCGCAGAAATTTTTTGACAATTTTTTCTTAGGATTTTATGAAGAAAACTTTTTTTGTTTTTAGCGAATATCTTTGCCCGATGTACGAGTATTTTGATGAAAATTGGTACAATAATAGAGAAAGAGACGACCTTTAATTTTGGAAGCAAAAATTTTCTCTCACTTTCAAATTTTTAACACCGGAAGCGTTTAAAGGATATAAAAGCAATGTAGAATAAGTAGGCGTAGCAGTGAACGAAAATGCTAATCACAGGTTGAAAGCCGAAGTTCTGCTCGATCATACGTCGCAGGTTTTATTTCCGAATCTTGAATACTTCCTAAGTTATAAAGTGTTAAATATAATGCTCAGAAGCGTTTTTTCTAGCTATAACGCTAGGAAACTATTTTGGTTACCAGTGAATATCTTCGATGGGAAGCTGTATCTTCCAATGAAACTTTGTGGGTTAACAGAACATGAAATAACCAATAATCCTTAAGCATTAAAAAATGCTTTTTGTAATAACCAAATACACTAGAAGCATTTGAAAAGAACATTTGCATTTTTTTAAAAGAAGGCGTGGCGGTAGGCGGAAATTTACTATATGAGCTTAAAGCTGAACTGCCGCCCTATTTACTAGCGTTTGTTCCATGAAAATCGCTTGATCGGCTGGAAAGTTATGAGCGTTTTAAAATAATAGTTATTAAAAAAAACACCTACTCCTCAATTATGTTCTCCTGGTACTCGCAGAAATTTTTTGACAATTTTTTCTTAGGATTTTATGAAGAAAACTTTTTTTGTTTTTAGCGAATATCTTTGCCCGATGTACGAGTATTTTGATGAAAATTGGTAAAATAATAGAGAAAGAGACGACCTTTAATTTTGGAAGCAAAAATTTTCTCTCACTTTCAAATTTTTAACACCGGAAGCGTTTAAAGGATATAAAAGCAATGTAGAATAAGTAGGCGTGGCAGTGAATGAAAATGCTAATCATAGGTTGAAAGCCGAATTTCTGCTCGATCTTACGTCGCAGGTTTTATTTCCGAATCTTGAATACTTCCTAAGTTATAAAGTGTTAAATATAATGCTCAGAAGCGTTTTTTCTAGCTATAACGCTAGGAAACTATTTTGGTTACCAGTGAATATCTTCGATGGGAAGCTGTATCTTCCAATGAAACTTTGTGGGTTAACAGAACATGAAATAACCAATAATCCTTAAGCATTAAAAAATGCTTTTTGTAATAACCAAATACACTAGAAGCATTTGAAAAGAACATTTTCATTTCTTTAAAAGAAGGCGTGGCGGTAGGCGGAAATTTACTATATAAGCTTAAAGCTGAACTGCCGCCCTATTTACTAGCGTTTGTTCCATGAAAATCGCTTGATCGGCTGGGAAGTTATGAGCGTTTTAAAATAATAGTTATTAAAAAAAACACCTACTCCTCAATTATGTTCTCCTGGTACTCGCAGAAATTTTTTGACAATTTTTTCTTAGGATTTTATGAAGAAAACTTTTTTTGTTTTTAGCGAATATCTTTGCCCGATGTACGAGTATTTTGATGAAAATTGGTACAATAATAGAGAAAGAGACGACCTTTAATTTTGGAAGCAAAAATTTTCTCTCACTTTCAAATTTTTAACACCGGAAGCGTTTAAAGGATATAAAAGCAATGTAGAATAAGTAGGCGTGGCAGTGAACGAAAATGCTAATCATAGGTTGAAAGCCGAAGTTCTGCTCGATCTTACGTCGCAGGTTTTATTTCCCAATCTTGAATACTTCCTAAGTTATAAAGTGTCAAATATAATGCTCAGAAGCGTTTTTTCTAGCTATAACGCTAGAAAACTATTTTGGTTACCAGTGAATATCTTCGATGGGAAGCTGTATCTTCCAATGAAACTTTGTGGGTTAACAGAACATGAAATAACCAATAATCCTTAAGCATTAAAAAATGCTTTTTGTAATAACCAAATACACTAGAAGCATTTGAAAAGAACATTTGCATTTTTTAAAAGAAGGTGTGGCGGTAGGCGGAAATTTACTATATGAGCTTAAAGCTGAACTGCCGCCCTATTTACTAGCGTTTGTTCCATGAAAATCGCTTGATCGGCTGGAAAGTAATGAGCGTTTTAAAATAATAGTTATTAAAAAAAACACCTACTCCTCAATTATGTTCTCCTGGTACTCGCAGAAATTTTTTGACAATTTTTCTTAGGATTTTATGAAGAAAACTTTTTTTGTTTTTAGCGAATATCTTTGCCCGATGTACGAGTATTTTGATGAAAATTGGTACAATAATAGAGAAAGAGACGACCTTTAATTTTGGAAGCAAAAATTTTCTCTCACTTTCAAATTTTTAACACCGGAAGCGTTTAAAGGATATAAAAGCAATGTAGAATAAGTAGGCGTGGCAGTGAATGAAAATGCTAATCATAGGTTGAAAGCCGAAGTTCTGCTCGATCTTACGTCGCAGGTTTTATTTCCGAATCTTGAATACTTCCTAAGTTATAAAGTGTTAAATATAATGCTCAGAAGCGTTTTTTCTAGCTATAACGCTAGGAAACTATTTTGGTTACCAGTGAATATCTTCGATGGGAAGCTGTATCTTCCAATGAAACTTTGTGGGTTAACAGAACATGAAATAACCAATAATCCTTAACCATTAAAAAATGCTTTTTGTAATAACCAAATACACTAGAAGCATTTGAAAAGAACATTTGCATTTTTTTAAAAGAAGGCGTGGCGGTAGGCGGAAATTTACTATATGAGCTTAAAGCTGAACTGCCGCCCTATTTACTAGCGTTTGTTCCATGAAAATCGCTTGATCGGCTGGAAAGTAATGAGCGTTTTAAAATAATAGTTATTAAAAAAAACACCTACTCCTCAATTATGTTCTCCTGGTACTCGCAGAAATTTTTTGACAATTTTTCTTAGGATTTTATGAAGAAAACTTTTTTTGTTTTTAGCGAATATCTTTGCCCGATGTACGAGTATTTTGATGAAAATTGGTAAAATAATAGAGAAAGAGACGACCTTTAATTTTGGAAGCAAAAATTTTCTCTCACTTTCAAATTTTTAACACCGGAAGCGTTTAAAGGATATAAAAGCAATGTAGAATAAGTAGGCGTGGCAGTGAATGAAAATGCTAATCATAGGTTGAAAGCCGAATTTCTGCTCGATCTTACGTCGCAGGTTTTATTTCCGAATCTTGAATACTTCCTAAGTTATAAAGTGTTAAATATAATGCTCAGAAGCGTTTTTTCTAGCTATAACGCTAGGAAACTATTTTGGTTACCAGTGAATATCTTCGATGGGAAGCTGTATCTTCCAATGAAACTTTGTGGGTTAACAGAACATGAAATAACCAATAATCCTTAAGCATTAAAAAATGCTTTTTGTAATAACCAAATACACTAGAAGCATTTGAAAAGAACATTTTCATTTCTTTAAAAGAAGGCGTGGCGGTAGGCGGAAATTTACTATATAAGCTTAAAGCTGAACTGCCGCCCTATTTACTAGCGTTTGTTCCATGAAAATCGCTTGATCGGCTGGGAAGTTATGAGCGTTTTAAAATAATAGTTATTAAAAAAAACACCTACTCCTCAATTATGTTCTCCTGGTACTCGCAGAAATTTTTTGACAATTTTTTCTTAGGATTTTATGAAGAAAACTTTTTTTGTTTTTAGCGAATATCTTTGCCCGATGTACGAGTATTTTGATGAAAATTGGTACAATAATAGAGAAAGAGACGACCTTTAATTTTGGAAGCAAAAATTTTCTCTCACTTTCAAATTTTTAACACCGGAAGCGTTTAAAGGATATAAAAGCAATGTAGAATAAGTAGGCGTGGCAGTGAACGAAAATGCTAATCATAGGTTGAAAGCCGAAGTTCTGCTCGATCTTACGTCGCAGGTTTTATTTCCCAATCTTGAATACTTCCTAAGTTATAAAGTGTCAAATATAATGCTCAGAAGCGTTTTTTCTAGCTATAACGCTAGAAAACTATTTTGGTTACCAGTGAATATCTTCGATGGGAAGCTGTATCTTCCAATGAAACTTTGTGGGTTAACAGAACATGAAATAACCAATAATCCTTAAGCATTAAAAAATGCTTTTTGTAATAACCAAATACACTAGAAGCATTTGAAAAGAACATTTGCATTTTTTAAAAGAAGGTGTGGCGGTAGGCGGAAATTTACTATATGAGCTTAAAGCTGAACTGCCGCCCTATTTACTAGCGTTTGTTCCATGAAAATCGCTTGATCGGCTGGAAAGTAATGAGCGTTTTAAAATAATAGTTATTAAAAAAAACACCTACTCCTCAATTATGTTCTCCTGGTACTCGCAGAAATTTTTTGACAATTTTTTCTTAGGATTTTATGAAGAAAACTTTTTTTGTTTTTAGCGAATATCTTTGCCCGATGTACGAGTATTTTGATGAAAATTGGTACAATAATAGAGAAAGAGACGACCTTTAATTTTGGAAGCAAAAATTTTCTCTCACTTTCAAATTTTTAACACCGGAAGCGTTTAAAGGATATAAAAGCAATGTAGAATAAGTAGGCATGGCAGTGAATGAAAATGCTAATCATAGGTTGAAAGCCGAAGTTCTGCTCGATCTTACGTCGCAGGTTTTATTTCCGAATCTTGAATACTTCCTAAGTTATAAAGTGTTAAATATAATGCTCAGAAGCGTTTTTTCTAGCTATAACGCTAGGAAACTATTTTGATTTCCAGTGAATCAGTGAATATCTTCGATGGGAAGCTGTATCTTCCAATGAAACTTTGTGGGTTAACAGAACATGAAATAACCAATAATCCTTAAGCATTAAAAAATGCTTTTTGTAATAACCAAATACACTAGAAGCATTTGAAAAGAACATTTTCATTTCTTTAATAGAAGGCGTGGCGGTAGGCGGAAATTTACTATATAAGCTTAAAGCTGAACTGCCGCCCTATTTACTAGCGTTTGTTCCATGAAAATCGCTTGATCGGCTGGGAAGTTATGAGCGTTTTAAAATAATAGTTATTAAAAAAAACACCTACTCCTCAATTATGTTCTCCTGGTACTCGCAGAAATTTTTTGACAATTTTTTCTTAGGATTTTATGAAGAAAACTTTTTTTGTTTTTAGCGAATATCTTTGCCCTATGTACGAATATTTTGATGAAAATTGGTAAAATAATAGAGAAAGAGACGACCCTTAATTTTGGAAGCAAAAATTTTCTCTCACTTTCAAATTGTTAACACCGGAAGCGTTTAAAGGATATAAAAGCAATGTAGAATAAGTAGGCGTGGCAGTGAACGAAAATGCTAATCATAGGTTGAAAGCCGAAGTTCTGCTCGATCTTACGTCGCAGGTTTTATTTCCGAATCTTGAATACTTCCTAAGTTATAAAGTGTTAAATATAATGCTCAGAAGCGTTTTTTCTAGCTATAACGCTAGGAAACTATTTTGGTTACCAGTGAATATCTTCGATGGGAAGCTGTATCTTCCAATGAAACTTTGTGGGTTAACAGAACATGAAATAACCAATAATCCTTAAGCATTAAAAAATGCTTTTTGTAATAACCAAATACACTAGAAGCATTTGAAAAGAACATTTTCATTTCTTTAAAAGAAGGCGTGGCGGTAGGCGGAAATTTACTATATAAGCTTAAAGCTGAACTGCCGCCCTATTTACTAGCGTTTGTTCCATGAAAATCGCTTGATCGGCTGGGAAGTTATGAGCGTTTTAAAATAATAGTTATTAAAAAAAACACCTACTCCTCAATTATGTTCTCCTGGTACTCGCAGAAATTTTTTGACAATTTTTTCTTAGGATTTTATGAAGAAAACTTTTTTTGTTTTTAGCGAATATCTTTGCCCGATGTACGAGTATTTTGATGAAAATTGGTACAATAATAGAGAAAGAGACGACCTTTAATTTTGGAAGCAAAAATTTTCTCTCACTTTCAAATTTTTAACACCGGAAGCGTTTAAAGGATATAAAAGCAATGTAGAATAAGTAGGCGTGGCAGTGAACGAAAATGCTAATCATAGGTTGAAAGCCGAAGTTCTGCTCGATCTTACGTCGCAGGTTTTATTTCCCAATCTTGAATACTTCCTAAGTTATAAAGTGTTAAATATAATGCTCAGAAGCGTTTTTTCTAGCTATAACGCTAGAAAACTATTTTGGTTACCAGTGAATATCTTCGATGGGAAGCTGTATCTTCCAATGAAACTTTGTGGGTTAACAGAACATGAAATAACCAATAATCCTTAAGCATTAAAAAATGCTTTTTGTAATAACCAAATACACTAGAAGCATTTGAAAAGAACATTTGCATTTTTTAAAAGAAGGTGTGGCGGTAGGCGGAAATTTACTATATGAGCTTAAAGCTGAACTGCCGCCCTATTTACTAGCGTTTGTTCCATGAAAATCGCTTGATCGGCTGGAAAGTAATGAGCGTTTTAAAATAATAGTTATTAAAAAAAACACCTACTCCTCAATTATGTTCTCCTGGTACTCGCAGAAATTTTTTGACAATTTTTTCTTAGGATTTTATGAAGAAAACTTTTTTTGTTTTTAGCGAATATCTTTGCCCGATGTACGAGTATTTTGATGAAAATTGGTACAATAATAGAGAAAGAGACGACCTTTAATTTTGGAAGCAAAAATTTTCTCTCACTTTCAAATTTTTAACACCGGAAGCGTTTAAAGGATATAAAAGCAATGTAGAATAAGTAGGCGTGGCAGTGAACGAAAATGCTAATCATAGGTTGAAAGCCGAAGTTCTGCTCGATCTTACGTCGCAGGTTTTATTTCCGAATCTTGAATACTTCCTAAGTTATAAAGTGTTAAATATAATGCTCAGAAGCGTTTTTTCTAGCTATAACGCTAGAAAACTATTTTGGTTACCAGTGAATATCTTCGATGGGAAGCTGTATCTTCCAATGAAACTTTGTGGGTTAACAGAACATGAAATAACCAATAATCCTTAAGCATTAAAAAATGCTTTTTGTAATAACCAAATACACTAGAAGCATTTGAAAAGAACATTTGCATTTTTTAAAAGAAGGTGTGGCGGTAGGCGGAAATTTACTATATGAGCTTAAAGCTGAACTGCCGCCCTATTTACTAGCGTTTGTTCCATGAAAATCGCTTGATCGGCTGGAAAGTAATGAGCGTTTTAAAATAATAGTTATTAAAAAAAACACCTACTCCTCAATTATGTTCTCCTGGTACTCGCAGAAATTTTTTGACAATTTTTCTTAGGATTTTATGAAGAAAACTTTTTTTGTTTTTAGCGAATATCTTTGCCCGATGTACGAGTATTTTGATGAAAATTGGTACAATAATAGAGAAAGAGACGACCTTTAATTTTGGAAGCAAAAATTTTCTCTCACTTTCAAATTTTTAACACCGGAAGCGTTTAAAGGATATAAAAGCAATGTAGAATAAGTAGGCATGGCAGTGAATGAAAATGCTAATCATAGGTTGAAAGCCGAAGTTCTGCTCGATCTTACGTCGCAGGTTTTATTTCCGAATCTTGAATACTTCCTAAGTTATAAAGTGTTAAATATAATGCTCAGAAGCGTTTTTTCTAGCTATAACGCTAGGAAACTATTTTGATTTCCAGTGAATCAGTGAATATCTTCGATGGGAAGCTGTATCTTCCAATGAAACTTTGTGGGTTAACAGAACATGAAATAACCAATAATCCTTAAGCATTAAAAAATGCTTTTTGTAATAACCAAATACACTAGAAGCATTTGAAAAGAACATTTTCATTTCTTTAATAGAAGGCGTGGCGGTAGGCGGAAATTTACTATATAAGCTTAAAGCTGAACTGCCGCCCTATTTACTAGCGTTTGTTCCATGAAAATCGCTTGATCGGCTGGGAAGTTATGAGCGTTTTAAAATAATAGTTATTAAAAAAAACACCTACTCCTCAATTATGTTCTCCTGGTACTCGCAGAAATTTTTTGACAATTTTTTCTTAGGATTTTATGAAGAAAACTTTTTTTGTTTTTAGCGAATATCTTTGCCCTATGTACGAATATTTTGATGAAAATTGGTAAAATAATAGAGAAAGAGACGACCCTTAATTTTGGAAGCAAAAATTTTCTCTCACTTTCAAATTGTTAACACCGGAAGCGTTTAAAGGATATAAAAGCAATGTAGAATAAGTAGGCGTGGCACTGAATGAAAATGCTAATCATAGGTTGAAAGCCGAAGTTCTGCTCGATCTTACGTCGCAGGTTTTATTTCCGAATCTTGAATACTTCCTAAGTTATAAAGTGTTAAATATAATGCTCAGAAGCGTTTTTTCTAGCTATAACGCTAGGAAACTATTTTGATTTCCAGTGAATATCATCGATGGGAAGCTGTATCTTCCAATGAAACTTTGTGGGTTAACAGAACATGAAATAACCAATAATCCTTAAGCATTAAAAAATGCTTTTTGTAATAACCAAATACACTAGAAGCATTTGAAAAGAACATTTGCATTTTTTTAAAGAAGGCGTGGCGGTAGGCGGAAATTTACTATATGAGCTTAAAGCTGAACTGCCGCCCTATTTACTAGCGTTTGTTCCATGAAAATCGCTTGATCGGCTGGGAAGTTATGAGCGTTTTAAAATAATAGTTATTAAAAAAAACACCTACTCCTCAATTATGTTCTCCTGGTACTCGCAGAAATTTTTTGACAATTTTTTCTTAGGATTTTATGAAGAAAACTTTTTTTGTTTTTAGCGAATATCTTTGCCCGATGTACGAGTATTTTGACGAAAATTGGTACAATAATAGAGAAAGAGACGACCTTTAATTTTGGAAGCAAAAATTTTCTCTCACTTTCAAATTTTTAACACCGGAAGCGTTTAAAGGATATAAAAGCAATGTAGAATAAGTAGGCGTGGCAGTGAACGAAAATGCTAATCACAGGTTGAAAGCCGAAGTTCTGCTCGATCTTACGTCGCAGGTTTTATTTCCGAATCTTGAATACTTCCTAAGTTATAAAGTGTTAAATATAATGCTCAGAAGCGTTTTTTCTAGCTATAACGCTAGGAAACTATTTTGGTTACCAGTGAATATCTTCGACGGGAAGCTGTATCTTCCAATGAAACTTTGTGGGTTAACAGAACATGAAATAAACAATAATCCTTAAGCATTAAAAAATGCTTTTTGTAATAACCAAATACACTAAAAGCATTTGAAAAGAACATTTGCATTTTTTTAAAAGAAGGCGTGGCGGTAGGCGGAAATTTACTATATAAGCTTAAAGCTGAACTGCCGCCCTATTTACTAGCGTTTGTTCCATGAAAATCGCTTGATCGGCTGGGAAGTTATGAGCGTTTTAAAATAATAGTTATTAAAAAAAACACCTACTCCTCAATTATGTTCTCCTGGTACTCGAAGAAATTTTTTGACAATTTTTTCTTAGGATTTTATGAAGAAAACTTTTTTTGTTTTTAGCGAATAGCTTTGCCCGATGTACGAGTATTTTGACGAAAATTGGTACAATAATAGAGAAAGAGACGACCTTTAATTTTGGAAGCAAAAATTTTCTCTCACTTTCAAATTTTTAACACCGGAAGCGTTTAAAGGATATAAAAGCAATGTAGAATAAGTAGGCGTGGCAGTGAACGAAAATGCTAATCACAGGTTGAAAGCCGAAGTTCTGCTCGATCTTACGTCGCAGGTTTTATTTCCGAATCTTGAATACTTCCTAAGTTATAAAGTGTTAAATATAATGCTCAGAAGCGTTTTTTCTAGCTATAACGCTAGGAAACTATTTTGGTTACCAGTGAATATCTTCGACGGGAAGCTGTATCTTCCAATGAAACTTTGTGGGTTAACAGAACATGAAATAAACAATAATCCTTAAGCATTAAAAAATGCTTTTTGTAATAACCAAATACACTAAAAGCATTTGAAAAGAACATTTGCATTTTTTTAAAAGAAGGCGTGGCGGTAGGCGGAAATTTACTATATAAGCTTAAAGCTGAACTGCCGCCCTATTTACTAGCGTTTGTTCCATGAAAATCGCTTGATCGGCTGGGAAGTTATGAGCGTTTTAAAATAATAGTTATTAAAAAAAACACCTACTCCTCAATTATGTTCTCCTGGTACTCGAAGAAATTTTTTGACAATTTTTTCTTAGGATTTTATGAAGAAAACTTTTTTTGTTTTTAGCGAATAGCTTTGCCCGATGTACGAGTATTTTGATGAAAATTGGTACAATAATAGAGAAAGAGACAACCTTTAATTTTAGAAGCAAAAATTTTCTCTCACTTTCAAATTTTTAACACCGGAAGCGTTTAAAGGATATAAAAGCAATGTAGAATAAGTAGGCGTGGCAGTGAACGAAAATGCTAATCACAGGTTGAAAGCCGAAGTTCTGCTCGATCATACGTCGCAGGTTTTATTTCCGAATCTTGAATACTTTCTAAGTTAAAAAGTGTTAAATATAATAATCAGAAGCGTTTTTTCTAGCTATAACGCTAGGAAACTATTTTGATTTCCAGTGAATATCATCGATGGGAAGCTGAATCTTCCAATGAAACTTTGTGGGTTAACAGAACATGAAATAACCAATAATCCTTAACCATTAAAAAATGCTTTTTGTAATAACCAAATACACTAGAAGCATTTGAAAAGAACATTTGCATTTTTTTAAAAGAAGGCGTGGCGGTAGGCGGAAATTTACTATATAAGCTTAAAGCTGAACTGCCGCCCTATTTACTAGCGTTTGTTCCATGAAAATCGCTTGATCGGCTGGAAAGTAATGAGCGTTTTAAAATAATAGTTATTAAAAAAAACACCTACTCCTCAATTATGTTCTCCTGGTACTCGAAGAAATTTTTTGACAATTTTTTCTTAGGATTTTATGAAGAAAACTTTTTTTGTTTTTAGCGAATAGCTTTGCCCGATGTACGAGTATTTTGATGAAAATTGGTACAATAATAGAGAAAGAGACAACCTTTAATTTTAGAAGCAAAAATTTTCTCTCACTTTCAAATTTTTAACACCGGAAGCGTTTAAAGGATATAAAAGCAATGTAGAATAAGTAGGCGTAGCAGTGAACGAAAATGCTAATCACATGTTGAAAGCCGAAGTTCTGCTCGATCATACGTCGCAGGTTTTATTTCCGAATCTTGAATACTTCCTAAGTTATAAAGTGTTAAATATAATGCTCAGAAGCGTTTTTTCTAGCTATAACGCTAGGAAACTATTTTGATTACCAGTGAATATCTTCGATGGGAAGCTGTATCTTCCAATGAAACTTTGTGGGTTAACAGAACATGAAATAACCAATAATCCTTAACCATTAAAAAATGCTTTTTGTAATAACCAAATACACTAGAAGCATTTGAAAAGAACATTTGCATTTTTTTAAAAGAAGGCGTGGCGGTAGGCGGAAATTTACTATATAAGCTTAAAGCTGAACTGCCGCCCTATTTACTAGCGTTTGTTCCATGAAAATCGCTTGATCGGCTGGAAAGTAATGAGCGTTTTAAAATAATAGTTATTAAAAAAAACACCTACTCCTCAATTATGTTCTCCTGGTACTCGAAGAAATTTTTTGACAATTTTTTCTTAGGCTTTTATGAAGAAAACTTTTTTTGTTTTTAGCGAATAGCTTTGCCCGATGTACGAGTATTTTGATGAAAATTGGTACAATAATAGAGAAAGAGACGACCTTTAATTTTGGAAGCAAAAATTTTCTCTCACTTTCAAATTTTTAACACCGGAAGCGTTTAAAGGATATAAAAGCAATGTAGAATAAGTAGGCGTGGCAGTGAACGAAAATGCTAATCATAGGTTGAAAGCCGAAGTTCTGCTCGATCTTACGTCGCAGGTTTTATTTCCGAATCTTGAATACTTCCTAAGTTATAAAGTGTTAAATATAATGCTCAGAAGCGTTTTTTCTAGCTATAACGCTAGGAAACTATTTTGATTACCAGTGAATATCTTCGATGGGAAGCTGTATCTTCCAATGAAACTTTGTGGGTTAACAGAACATGAAATAACCAATAATCCTTAACCATTAAAAAATGCTTTTTGTAATAACCAAATACACTAGAAGCATTTGAAAAGAACATTTGCATTTTTTTAAAAGAAGGCGTGGCGGTAGGCGGAAATTATGAGCTTAAAGCTGAACTGCCGCCCTATTTACTAGCGTTTGTTCCATGAAAATCGCTTGATCGGCTGGAAAGTTATGAGCGTTTTAAAATAATAGTTATTAAAAAAAACACCTACTCCTCAATTATGTTCTCCTGGTACTCGCAGAAATTTTTTGACAATTTTTTCTTAGGATTTTATGAAGAAAACTTTTTTTTGTTTTTAGCGAATATCTTTGCCCGATGTACGAGTATTTTGATGAAAATTGGTACAATAATAGAGAAAGAGACGACCTTTAATTTTGGAAGCAAAAATTTTCTCTCACTTTCAAATTTTTAACACCGGAAGCGTTTAAAGGATATAAAAGCAATGTAGAATAAGTAGGCGTAGCAGTGAACGAAAATGCTAATCACAGGTTGAAAGCCGAAGTTCTGCTCGATCATACGTCGCAGGTTTTATTTCCGAATCTTGAATACTTCCTAAGTTATAAAGTGTTAAATATAATGCTCAGAAGCGTTTTTTCTAGCTATAACGCTAGGAAACTATTTTGATTACCAGTGAATATCTTCGATAGGAAGCTGTATCTTCCAATGAAACTTTGTGGGTTAACAGAACATGAAAAAACCAATAATCCTTAACCATTAAAAAATGCTTTTTGTAATAACCAAATACACTAGAAGCATTTGAAAAGAACATTTGCATTTTTTTAAAAGAAGGCGTGGCGGTAGGCGGAAATTTACTATATAAGCTTAAAGCTGAACTGCCGCCCTATTTACTAGCGTTTGTTCCATGAAAATAGCTTGATCGGCTGGGAAGTTATGAGCGTTTTAAAATAATAGTTATTAAAAAAAACACCTACTCCTCAATTATGTTCTCCTGGTACTCGCAGAAATTCTTTGACAATTTTTTCTTAGGATTTTATGAAGAAAACTTTTTTTGTTTTTAGCGAATATCTTTGCCCGATGTACGAGTATTTTGATGAAAATTGGTACAATAATAGAGAAAGAGACGACCTTTAATTTTGGAAGCAAAAATTTTCTCTCACTTTCAAATTTTTAACACCGGAAGCGTTTAAAGGATATAAAAGCAATGTAGAATAAGTAGGCGTGGCAGTGAACGAAAATGCCAATCACAGGTTAAAAGCCGAAGTTCTGCTCGATCATACGTCGCAGGTTTTATTTCCGAATCTTGAATACTTTCTAAGTTATAAAGTGTTAAATATAATGCTCAGAAGCGTTTTTTCTAGCTATAACGCTAGGAAACTATTTTGATTACCAGTGAATATCTTCGATGGGAAGCTGTATCTTCCAATGAAACTTTGTGGGTTAACAGAACATGAAATAACCAATAATCCTTAACCATTAAAAAATGCTTTTTGTAATAACCAAATACACTAGAAGCATTTGAAAAGAACATTTGCATTTTTTTAAAAGAAGGCGTGGCGGTAGGCGGAAATTTACTATATAAGCTTAAAGCTGAACTGCCGCCCTATTTACTAGCGTTTGTTCCATGAAAATCGCTTGATCGGCTGGAAAGTAATGAGCGTTTTAAAATAATAGTTATTAAAAAAAACACCTACTCCTCAATTATGTTCTCCTGGTACTCGAAGAAATTTTTTGACAATTTTTTCTTAGGCTTTTATGAAGAAAACTTTTTTTGTTTTTAGCGAATAGCTTTGCCCGATGTACGAGTATTTTGATGAAAATTGGTACAATAATAGAGAAAGAGACGACCTTTAATTTTGGAAGCAAAAATTTTCTCTCACTTTCAAATTTTTAACACCGGAAGCGTTTAAAGGATATAAAAGCAATGTAGAATAAGTAGGCGTGGCAGTGAACGAAAATGCTAATCATAGGTTGAAAGCCGAAGTTCTGCTCGATCTTACGTCGCAGGTTTTATTTCCGAATCTTGAATACTTCCTAAGTTATAAAGTGTTAAATATAATGCTCAGAAGCGTTTTTTCTAGCTATAACGCTAGGAAACTATTTTGATTACCAGTGAATATCTTCGATGGGAAGCTGTATCTTCCAATGAAACTTTGTGGGTTAACAGAACATGAAATAACCAATAATCCTTAACCATTAAAAAATGCTTTTTGTAATAACCAAATACACTAGAAGCATTTGAAAAGAACATTTGCATTTTTTTAAAAGAAGGCGTGGCGGTAGGCGGAAATTATGAGCTTAAAGCTGAACTGCCGCCCTATTTACTAGCGTTTGTTCCATGAAAATCGCTTGATCGGCTGGAAAGTTATGAGCGTTTTAAAATAATAGTTATTAAAAAAAACACCTACTCCTCAATTATGTTCTCCTGGTACTCGCAGAAATTTTTTGACAATTTTTTCTTAGGATTTTATGAAGAAAACTTTTTTTTGTTTTTAGCGAATATCTTTGCCCGATGTACGAGTATTTTGATGAAAATTGGTACAATAATAGAGAAAGAGACGACCTTTAATTTTGGAAGCAAAAATTTTCTCTCACTTTCAAATTTTTAACACCGGAAGCGTTTAAAGGATATAAAAGCAATGTAGAATAAGTAGGCGTAGCAGTGAACGAAAATGCTAATCACAGGTTGAAAGCCGAAGTTCTGCTCGATCATACGTCGCAGGTTTTATTTCCGAATCTTGAATACTTCCTAAGTTATAAAGTGTTAAATATAATGCTCAGAAGCGTTTTTTCTAGCTATAACGCTAGGAAACTATTTTGATTACCAGTGAATATCTTCGATAGGAAGCTGTATCTTCCAATGAAACTTTGTGGGTTAACAGAACATGAAAAAACCAATAATCCTTAACCATTAAAAAATGCTTTTTGTAATAACCAAATACACTAGAAGCATTTGAAAAGAACATTTGCATTTTTTTAAAAGAAGGCGTGGCGGTAGGCGGAAATTTACTATATAAGCTTAAAGCTGAACTGCCGCCCTATTTACTAGCGTTTGTTCCATGAAAATAGCTTGATCGGCTGGGAAGTTATGAGCGTTTTAAAATAATAGTTATTAAAAAAAACACCTACTCCTCAATTATGTTCTCCTGGTACTCGCAGAAATTCTTTGACAATTTTTTCTTAGGATTTTATGAAGAAAACTTTTTTTGTTTTTAGCGAATATCTTTGCCCGATGTACGAGTATTTTGATGAAAATTGGTACAATAATAGAGAAAGAGACGACCTTTAATTTTGGAAGCAAAAATTTTCTCTCACTTTCAAATTTTTAACACCGGAAGCGTTTAAAGGATATAAAAGCAATGTAGAATAAGTAGGCGTGGCAGTGAACGAAAATGCCAATCACAGGTTAAAAGCCGAAGTTCTGCTCGATCATACGTCGCAGGTTTTATTTCCGAATCTTGAATACTTTCTAAGTTATAAAGTGTTAAATATAATGCTCAGAAGGGTTTTTTCTAGCTATAACGCTAGGAAACTATTTTGGTTACCAGTGAATATCTTCGATGGGAAGCTGTATCTTCCAATGAAACTTTGTGGGTTAACAGAACATGAAATAACCAATAATCCTTAACCATTAAAAAATGCTTTTTGTAATAACCAAATACACTAGAAGCATTTGAAAAGAACATTTGCATTTTTTTAAAAGAAGGCGTGGCGGTAGGCGGAAATTTACTATATGAGCTTAAAGCTGAACTGCCGCCCTATTTACTAGCGTTTGTTCCATGAAAATCGCTTGATCGGCTGGGAAGTTATGAGCGTTTTAAAATAATAGTTATTAAAAAAAACACCTACTCCTCAATTATGTTCTCCTGGTACTCGCAGAAATTCTTTGACAATTTTTTCTTAGGATTTTATGAAGAAAACTTTTTTTGTTTTTAGCGAATATCTTTGCCCGATGTACGAGTATTTTGATGAAAATTGGTACAATAAGAGAGAAAGAGACGACCTTTAATTTTGGAAGCAAAAATTTTCTCTCACTTTCAAATTTTTAACACCGGAAGCGTTTAAAGGATATAAAAGCAATGTAGAATAAGTAGGCGTGGCAGTGAGCGAAAATGCTAATCACAGGTTGAAAGCCGAAGTTGTGCTCGATCTTACGTCGCAGGTTTTATTTCCGAATCTTGAATACTTCCTAAGTTATAAAGTGTTAAATATAATGCTCAGAAGCGTTTTTTCTAGCTATAACGCTATTAAACTATTTTGGTTACCAGTGAATATCTTCGATGGGAAGCTGTATCTTCCAATGAAACTTTGTGGGTTAACAGAACATGAAATAACCAATAATCCTTAAGCATTAAAAAATGCTTTTTGTAATAACCAAATACACTAGAAGCATTTGAAAAGAACATTTGCATTTTTTTAAAAGAAGGCGTGGCGGTAGGCTGAAATTTACTATATAAGCTCAAAGCTGAACTGCCGCCCTATTTACTAGCGTTTGTTCCATGAAAATCGCTTGATCGGCTGGGAAGTTATGAGCGTTTTAAAATAATAGTTATTAAAAAAAACACCTACTCCTCAATTATGTTCTCCTGGTACTCGCAGAAATTTTTTGACAATTTTTTCTTAGGATTTAATGAAGAAAACTTTTTTTGTTTTTAGCGAATATCTTTGCCCGATGTACGAGTATTTTGATGAAAATTGGTACAATAATAGAGAAAGAGACGACCTTTAATTTTGGAAGCAAAAATTTTCTCTCACTTTCAAATTTTTAACACCGGAAGCGTTTAAAGGATATAAAAGCAATGTAGAATAAGTAGGCGTGGCAGTGAACGAAAATGCTAATCACAGGTTGAAAGCCGAAGTTCTGCTCGATCTTACGTCGCAGGTTTTATTTCCGAATCTTGAATACTTCCTAAGTTATAAAGTGTTAAATATAATGCTCAGAAGCGATTTTTCTAGCTATAACGCTAGGAAACTATTTTGGATACCAGTGAATATCTTCGATGGGAAGCTGTATCTTCCAATGAAACTTTGTGGGTTAACAGAACATGAAATAACCAATAATCCTTAACCATTAAAAAATGCTTTTTGTAATAACCAAATACACTAGAAGCATTTGAAAAGAACATTTGCATTTTTTTAAAAGAAGGCGTGGCGGTAGGCGGAAATTTACTATATGAGCTTAAAGCTGAACTGCCGCCCTATTTACTAGCGTTTGTCCCATGAAAATCGCTTGATCGGCTGGGAAGTTATGAGCGTTTTAAAATAATAGTTATTAAAAAAAAACACCTACTCCTCAATTATGTTCTCCTGGTACTCGAAGAAATTTTTTGACAATTTTTTCTTAGGATTTTATGAAGAAAACTTTTTTTGTTTTTAGCGAATATCTTTGCCCGATGTACGAGTATTTTGATGAAAATTGGTGCAATAATAGAGAAAGAGACGACCTTTAATTTTGGAAGCAAAAATTTTCTCTCACTTTCAAATTTTTAACACCGGAAGCGTTTAAAGGATATAAAAGCAATGTAGAATAAGTAGGCGTGGCAGTGAATGAAAATGCTAATCATAGGTTGAAAGCCGAAGTTCTGCTCGATCTTACGTCGCAGGTTTTATTTCCGAATCTTGAATACTTCCTAAGTTATAAAGTGTTAAATATAATGCTCAGAAGCGTTTTTTCTAGCTATAACGCTAGGAAACTATTTTGATTACCAGTGAATATCTTCGATGGGAAGCTGTATCTTCCAATGAAACTTTGTGGGTTAACAGAACATGAAATAACCAATAATCCTTAAGCATTAAAAAATGCTTTTTGTAATAACCAAATACACTAGAAGCATTTGAAAAGAACATTTGCATTTTTTTAAAAGAAGGCGTGGCAGTGAACGAAAATACTAATCACAGGTTGAAAGCCGAAGTTCTGCTCGATCTTACGTCGCAGGTTTTATTTCCGAATCTTGAATACTTCCTAAGTTATAAAGTGTTAAATATAATTCTCAGAAGCGTTTTTGGTTGGCAAATTAAAAGTACGCGACAGTTTGGTAATACATTAAAGGAAATAACTTCAAGTTCTCTTTAATCTATTACCAAACAGTCGGAGGTGTATTTTTAATTCCCCAATCGTGATAAGGGTGATTATATTAGTGAACAAATTATGTAACAGGTTTTTTTAATTGTTGTGCAGTTTGGCCAAACTTTAATATTTTTATTGCTGACAATGGATGTTTGCATTTTTATACTTACCGTACTAAAATACCAATTATAAAAACTTAATCCTAATATACACATGTATGTTGGATGTATGTGATCCATAATTAAATATACATATTTATTTTATTGAGTTACAAAAATTATTATTAAAAATGTTATGTAATATAATTTTAAGACAATTTTGTGGTAATAAAAAAAAAAAATTTAAATGGGTGGGTGAAATGTTTTGAATATGATTTTGCCGTGTGTGTGTGACAGCCAATATTTGATTAATTCATCTGCAGAATTCTTTGACCTGAAAGAAATAAAGAGCTCTAACTTTAAAATTTCTTAAACTTTTTGTTGTTTTCAAAGTACCACTAACTACATTTCCTTTTTTAATTTAATGTCATGTATAATTTGTTCTACAGATTTAAATCTACTATTCACTACTAAAGGTTGTTTTTTATAGAGGTATAAAACTTTAAGTTGCCAGCACTTTTTTAACTGGCGGCCATTTTGTCAGCTGTCAAGTGATTTATGTTAAGTTTTGTTTGGCATTTACACATGAATAGACTGACACCTGAACAACGCTTCCAAATTATGCGAATTTATTTTGAAAATCATGGTTCTGTTCGAAATACGAACTTTGCTAATTTTGTTTGGCGATTTTTTTTTCATTATTTATTTATTGAATCATCATATATTAAATATGAACTAACAATAATTATTTAAATCTTATACTAAACTTTATTTTTGTCCAGCCAATGCCAGACGAAAATTTTTCTGCTCACGGTTTCTGTTCACATATGTATATGTTTAGCGCTCTTCTCGTCGGATGAGTCCTGCAGTATCTCTTCTCCCTAATCTAGAGTGGGCGCTGTCATTTAAAATATTTCGAGCTAGTGGATTTGGCTGCGAATCAAGCGTTTTTAAATATTTCACTGCCTACTTCGTACCAGTAAACATACCAGGGAGCGACTGTGATTATTCGAAGAAGTTTATTTTGGCGCCTTTGAATTTCTTCGATATTTGAGGCCGAGGCAGTGCCCCATACCTGAATACCGTAGTACAAGATGTAAAGTAGAAGTTTGCAATCGAGGCTAAGAACAGAATTTCTTCCAATAAGCCAATAAATTTGAATTGCTTTTAGTTTCATTTGTGTTAGTTTTGCTTTTATGTATATGGTATTTCCATGTTTAACGCCTATCTAAATGAATAAAGAGATATTTTACATGTGATTGTTGGGGCACTAATTGGTTTCTGATTTTAATAGGGGGACATGACTCCCGATGCAAGGCGAAAGTTATATGTTAGCATTTTTGCTCATTTACCTTTATCCTCCATCGTTTTAACCACTTTTGCAGTTCAAATACATAATCCTGCAAGCAACGAGATGCTTCATGACAGTTTTCGTGTACGCTTAAAAAAGCTATATCATCAGCAAATGTTGAAGTTAGGGTGTGATTATTTGTTGGCAAGTCTGAGGTATATATCAAGTATAACAGTGGACCCATGATGCTTCCCTGAGGGACTCCAGCGTCAATTGGCTGAGCAGAACTTAAAAAAACCTCTACTTTAGTAATAAACTTTCGACCGACTAAGTAGCTTTCTAACAGCTTGTGTGTGTTTACTGGTAAGTTTAGCTTCAATTTATGTAATAAGCCTTCATGCCAGACTTTATCAAAAGCTTGAGAAACATCGATAAGGAGAGCGGAGAAATATTTTCTTATGGTGGTTACCATACGATGGATTTGTTCAATTGTGCTGTGTTTTCTTCTAAAGCCGAATTGATGGTTAGGAATACATATATTTTCATTTAAAATTGGGCCTAGTTTTGACATTAACAGCTTCTCAAACAGCTTTGATATATTAGACAATAAGCTTATAGGTCAATATGACTCAACTTTTGTAGGATCCTTTCCTGGCTTAGGTATCATTGTAACTAAGGATACTTTCCATTCTTATGGGTAGTATTCAAGGCGTAAAATAGCTTTAAAAATCAAGAGAATAATTTTCTTTGCTATGCTGGGTAGCTCTAAAAGTATTTTGTTGCTGATCTTATCAAAACCAGAGGGTTTCTTGGGGTTTAAATCATGAATAGCCTTTTTAATTTCTCTTATTTCAAATCTTGGAACAGCTGCTCTAACAGCAACAGGTGGTAAATCGACCGCAATATCGAAAGATGTATGAGGGGTAGATACGGGTTTCAAATGATTAACAAAAAGATTTCCTTTTTCTATATCATTTCGTGCCCAAATTCCATTTAAGTTTCTTAATGGTGGTTTAGTAATAACTGGTCTTTTAAGATTTCTAGCTGCACGCAATAATGAGTAGTCAGATTGAGGAGTTCCATCAAGTTCCTTAAGATATTTTTCCAGGGAAGCCGTTTTCTGAGACTTCAGTTACTTTCTTAGCCTTTTTGTGCACTCTTTTAGTAGGTTCTTAAGTTGAGGGGATCTGTGCAATTGCCACTTTCTTCGAGCTCTGCTTTTTCAGTCAAGAGACGTTCGACATCTGCAGAATATATTTTACTATTTTTGATATTTTTGAGGGGTATGCTTGAATGTTGAACAGCTAGTTTAAGATAATTGCCAAATTTACAATAGAAAGATTCACATTCTCCGGTGTACTAAAAGGAATATTTTCAGTGCAGTGGGTACTAAGTTATTTTTTATATTTTAACCAATTTATTTGTGTGGCTGATGTCACTAAGTTACCAGACGGAGATACAATTCTATTAGGATTTTTTATAGTAAGAATTGTTGGTGTGTGATCAGAAGATAATTCTAAGGAAGCTTAAACATATATCGTTTCTGCGGGGATGTTATTAACCACTTCAAAATCGATGACATCTGGAACTTTTTGCTGATCCACATTTCGGTCCATTTTACAAATTGTGTTAAACAAAACACGACCCTTTGGTGTTATAAGTCGTGCTCCCCAGAAAGTGTGTTTAGCGTTATAATCACCAGCAGCTAGGAAGCAGGGTCCTAATGATTTGAAATATTTATTATATTAGCTTTCTGATATTGAAAATCTTGGTGGGGAGTTAAATGATGAAATTATTAGGTTCCGATTTAATTCCTCAATGTTCGTTGCTTGGAGATAATCTTCACGATGATCACACATTAAGTAGTGTTTTACTCGGTTTTGTATCAAATTGGCAAAACCTCCACAAGCTCTACCTCGAGGGTCCTTGGTATCATATAATATACAACCATTGATTTTAAACGTATTCCTTGAGGTCAGATGAGTTTCAGAAACCATCATAACATCAATTTGTTTATTTTAAAGAAAGTATTCATTTTTATGTTGGCAGATGCAGTTTGCGTGCCAAAAGCAAATTTTTAAACAGTGCATGGCTTGTTAAGTACAGCTTGAAATAACATTGATTGCATTCTTAACATTTCTTGCATCATATTACTCATTGTGTTAGTTAAATTGTTAATTGTTTGTACTAATGTTTCCGTGGTTTTTTCTAGCCGAGTTAAACTAGAAATGGGAATTTCGTCATTATTTGGTAAATCACCTTGCAATGGCATATGATTAGATTTTAAGACATTAGCGTACGAGGTTCTGTTATTATTTGGCATCGGTATCTGAACGCCGTTAGTGTTTTTTTGATTAGTTCCCAGCGTTTGAGGGAGATTAAGGCCCTAATCATGTACAACGCAGCGCAACGCCAAACAATAACATTGCAAGCGCAAACAATGTCATAAATATTTTGTAATTTTGTTGTTGCTTTCAACAGAAATTCATGTACCGTTTTAAAATTTTCAACGACACAAGCAATGGAGCGTTTGAAATTTTAAAACGCAATGTGAATTTCTGTAGAAAGCAACAACAAAATTACAAAATATTTATGACAGTGTTTGTGCTTTCAATGTTATTCTTTGGCGTTGCGTTAGTTCTGTGGCGTTGCGCTGCATTGTACATGATTAGGGCCTAAGTTTCTGTCCAACAAAACGCTTGACAATCGAATATACCGGGAATCCTCTATAGTTGGCAGTGTGATTACCAACACTGTTTCTACATTTTTTTTACATTGAGGTCATTTTTGACTTATCGAACAGGACGGTACCATGTTATTCTCCACATACGACGCAAAAAGGGAGTAAATAGCAGTATGCCCTAGTATGACCAAATTCTTGACAGTTTAAGCACTGAACGGGCCCATTTCTTTTGTGCGGCTCTTCTATTGTGATTTTTCTGTACGGGATGTATTTCAACTGTAAATGGGATGCGTTTCATTTTTTTTAGCTTAACGTCGCCGGGCTCTAACTCCACTCGAAATAGTAATTTGGGTTTTTTTTTTTTTTTTAATATTTGTTGCGTTTTTTATTGTGAAGCCCTTTTCTTCTAAAAATGTTTTTTTCGTCTGGGTCCACACATGAGTCAATGCTTTACTGCTTTTCAGTTGGTATGTATAGAAGCCTTTTTTAAGTGCTTCAAACTTATTAATTGTTTTACGCAAATCATTCTCATGATAAGCCTGTATTTTTGTCTCATTTATATGACCACGCTTGATTGCAGCTTCGTAAAACGAATTTTCACCTATCAGCGAGATTAAACTTTCTATTAGCTCACTTGAGTTTTGTTCCCTAAGATATATCGGATATAGCTAAGCCTAAAACGATTGACCACTTGGAGGACAATATTGCCGCTATATGGCCACAAATATTGGAAAAAATTCATAGAAAATTTGACGTGCAGATGAGACTACATGCAAGCCAGCCGTGACGGTCATATGGCAGAAGTCATTAAGTTAGAAAATGTATCTTCATTTTATTCCATTTCAAAGTTATATACCTTTTAAAAAAACACCCTGTACTATTACTTCTACTACACTAAAAAGTTTTTCGGTTAATTAAAATATTTTACAACAAATGATGAATTCCAAAAAATTATCGAAAATTGACTAAAAATTAAAGAAACATTTAATTACAATTTTTATAGAAAGTTTATCAATCAGTGACAGAAAATTTATATAAAAAAAAATTTAATGAAATTTAACTGAAATTTTGTATCGAAAATTTATCAATTATTAAAACCTTCCCAAAAAATCCTGCTATTGTCGAAATTTTCTATAGGAAATGTATTAGTTTTTGAAATTTTCAGTAATAAATCGAAATTGTCCGTTGAAAGTTTATTGATTATAGAAATTACCTGCAACAAATTTATAGATGATCATTTCGATAATCAACAAATTTATCGATTACATACATGTAGAAAATTACATCGTATAAAAAATGTATCAATAATTATCAGATTTTTTACGGAATGTTTGATGCTCTGAGTTTTCGAATTAGTTAATGAAGAGGAGTAAAAATTTACAGAATTTTAAATATATTTTCCATTTTATAAAAACGAAAAAAAGTTGTTCCCACTTGCTTAAAAAAAGTTAATGATTTTATATACAGAGCAGCTGCAAAAAAGATTTTTTGGACTAGATTCTAAAAATGCAGTAAATTCTATTTCTGTAATAGGGCATTTACATTACATCGAAATCTAGTAGATTTCATTTGAAATCTTCCTCCAAATCTAGTTCGTTTACATTATACTTGTTTGACATTAGCGAGATTTGGTTTTCACAACAAAAACCGCCGACTGAAAGTTTTTTGTGTAACACATACTTACATATAAAGATATAGGCATTTAAAAATTTGCATTACATTTTCTTTTTAATCAACTTCATTTAGTCCCCTTAATAAAACAAAAGTGTATAATTTTTTTGCCATTTCGAGATAATAGAGTTTAATATTTTTGAGTTATTAGACAAATGGGAAAACACTAATATCTCAGAAAATAATCGATGTTTTTGAGTTGTGGTCATTTAAATATGTGATGAAATAATCAGGCTACTAGTAGATGATATTTCATTAATTTACAAGTGCTTTAATTGCAAATAAATGGGATTCAAAGTACCATGATGTCACTTAGGCTATTTTATTTGTTTTATAATATGTATGAAAATCATAATACACTATTTTATTTTGTATGGTATGCACTATTTTATTTGAATATTTTACACCAAATATATTATTACAAAATTGTGTATATCAATATACGTCATTTTTCGATTTTATTTTGTTATGAAATAATAAAAATAGTGAATAATAAAAATAGTGTATGCTTTTTATACCCTATTTTTCTTTGAAATGATATTCAGAGTAACAACTAATTAAAACACCATACCTGCACTTACACAATTTTTAATGAAAAATTTCAAACACGCAATTATACAATAATATTTCAATTAATCTTTTGATCCACTTTGTGGAAGTAGAATTTCACCAAATTTTGACTACATTTAGAATCAGTTATGAAGATTCTAATTATGCAATAAAAAAATAATGGTGTACATGCGTATACACTATTGTTTTATTAAGGGGACGATTTATTTTATCAATATTATTTGTCATTTGCTTTTTTTTTACTATTTTACAAAATTTTTGAATTTTTTTTAACAATTTTAACAAGCAGCTATTATTGTTTTTGTTTTTTGTTAAAATGTCATTTTTTTCTTGTGCAGGGAAGTAGTTTTTAGTGCTATATGGGGAAAAACATAGTTGCATCAATAAGTACTACTAGATTTCGAATAGATTTCGTCAAAATCCAGTTACGGAGTAGATTTTGTTTTGTACGGGAAATCTAGCCAAAAACAACTAGATTTGGCTCGAAATCTCGAAAGTACTAGATTTCGTTGTAGTGTAAATTGGCTATAAGATATGATTGCAAAAGTAAAAAATTAATATTTCAGGAAATTTTGAGTGCAGTGATTGTTAAAGAAAAAGCTGATTCAATTCAAAGAAAATAATTTTCTTTAAAAAAGGAATTACAAGTTTTTGAAAGAAATGGTGAGAAAACTGAAAGTGTTCAGAGATGAAATAGTATAGTAGAAAGAGAACGAATTTCTCACTGGCAGGACTCTTTTTGATAACAATTAGAAAAAGACTGTCAAACGATTCTGTAAATGCTCATCCTGTACTTTAATTATATTTTCAAAGAAATATTTTGTTTTAATAATTTAACTATTTGGGTTTTATTTTAATGGGCTTTTGAAATAAAAAACAGAATTTTGTTTTTAATTTTTTACTAACGTTTAATACATTGATAAGCTTATTCTATATATCTCATGAATTATTTGGTTTTTGTTCATAATGCGTTGCATAATAATTGCACTGTGCCCGAATCGGAAACTTTTTTGCAACAGGCGGGGCACCTGCCGCACATACCTAAATCAAGGACGCTGAGTCCAGTGGTGTTAACCATTTTGTTCGGTTAGCTCTTGTTTTAAAAATAACTTAGATATAACAGTATGGTAAAAAGTATCTAAAACAGTTTTCTACCATTTATTAATTACACAGTTCGACATTGAAAATCTGGTTTTTTTAATCAAGTGAATTAAACGTTTAATTGATACTATTTATATGTTTACTGGACCAAATTTAATTAATTTCTTAATTAATATCACAAATTTTTAAATTGAAATTAATTTTTTTTTTTCGGAGATTATATCAAGATATTTTTATTTTTAAAACAAGAGCAACCCTAAAAAGCGGTAAGCACCACTGGATTCAACGTCCTCGAATTAGGTATACCTGCCCAGTGTCGCATTTGTAAAATTTTTGAACCAGCACCGGGTTTTTGGACCATTTGTTGGTAAAAATTTAAATGAAATTTTGCTTAATAAACCAAGTAAGAAAGTATAGTCGGTCAAGCCAGATCATATGATACCATACACTACAATATTTAAAAATAAATTTTAGACAGAGTACCCTATTTGGAAGTCATGGGCAATCATGAATATGCCAGAACCAAATTATGTTAGAGTAACTTCGGGTATTGTGAAATAGGCGGGTATTTATTTCCCAAACTAAATGTTAATTAGAAATGCTCCCTGTATGTTTACAGAAAAATATTAACATTACGGCTTTGCTTATGCAAATGGATGCACTGTAAGTTTGCTGTAGGTCTGCAAGTGAAAACTGGTGTTGTCGACTTTTTTGTGCGCATATTCAAACCGTTATTTTGCTTTAAATATTGATATTATATTTGTGTTTTTTTTTACAAATGGTTAACTAAATAATACTCTTAATTGGTAAGTGTGGCAATTTAATAAGTATTGTAATATTTATAAGATTTGTTTAAAAAAATTTTTCAAATCGGCTAATGTGGAATTACTGAAGGCGGGTATTGTGGAACCCTATTCCACAAAAAGCCATGAAGGCTGAGGACTAATTTATTACGCAGAAAAAGTGTTTTATCAATTAAAAAAATGGTTTAAAAAGTATTTAAATTTAATTAATGTGATAATTGAATCAATTATTTTTTTAGTTGAAAGAAAATTAAAAATTTAATTTTGATTTAATTAACATTTTAGTTGTTTTGAAATAAATTTTCAATTAAAATTCTAATTAAATAATAAAAAATCTTAATTGACTTTTTTCTTTCACTTTTTTAATTCACTTTTTTAATTAAAATTAAAAATATCATTTATTGAAAATATTTTTTCAAAATAATATTAGTGTTGTGGTTATTTTATTGAACTGTGAATGGTTTTTAATCCAAATTTATATATTTTTAATTAGGCTTAAGTTCTTTGAATTTAATTGTCATTAAATTATTTCTATGAAGACAGGAATTTTTACAACATGAAAATAATTAAAATGTTATTGATAATTTTTCATTCTTGACTGCGCAGAGATTTCAACCCAGGCTTTCAAGGACAGGTTGCCCATACTAGTTTCGATTGTAACCACAAAATCTCGTCAGTGGGGTTTGCCGTTTTACTCACTCGGCTACAGAGGCCGGATGACGTCAATAGTCAAACATCAAAATTTAAAAATTTTTAGTAATCAATATAATCATTTTGGTAATAGGTGCAAAATCAACAACTTGTTTGCTTGATATTATGAATTTAGAACAAATTTGGTGATTGGAGAAATTTAATAATTTTTTCTGTGTAGGATTATATGGATTTCTATTTTTAAACAACAAATTATACAAATGTCTTATGTTTTTAATTGATTTAAATAAAAACATTATATGCAAATTAAATTTGTTTTTTTATTACAATTTTGTTTCTAGTAATATGTAATAGTATTCCATATTACCCACCAGGGGGGTTCCACATTACCATCTAATTTTTCAAATCACTGTTTTTGAGGTACCTCAGATTTTTTATTTATAACTTTTTTCGTATTGAGAAAATATTATTTTTGTGATGAACTTAGTAATGCAATCGATTTAGATTCCAACTAGTCAGATGTAGAGTTTGCTTATACTTTTTTGAAGATTGCCAAAACAAAAATAGGGGTTCCACAATACCCGAAGATACTCTATAAGATCAAGATTCATATAGAAGTTCTTTTTGCCAAATATTATTTAGAAATCTGCATCTAATTAAGCTTTGTTCGCCTTAAACGGCTTTAAGGACGGGGGCTTATATGGGACCTATGGTTAATTTTGGACTTACCAACACAACATTTTGTCATGACATTGTGGCTGTCGCTAAAGTAAATTTTGTCAATCTTTTGTCAATGCCAAGACATTTATAAGCAAGTTATGGCATTAAAATCTATTTTCGGGAGCAGCATTTGTATCACCTTCCAAAATTTGGTAAGGTTATTTAGATATCAAATAACCGTTCGGAACCGAAGAAAAAATATTTGTTTATTGATAGAAAGTATATTTTGATAGTTTTTCGGCCTTTAAGATACAGAAAACTCCCAATACCTTCATGAAAACAAAAATGATTTTATTCCGCAAAGTTATTTCGTAGTTTTCTGAACTACTAAAATACGGAATGAATTCCGTTTCCAAACGGAATTGTACTCTGTGGCATGGCTGATAATAAGATGGTTTATGGGCACGAAGACGCTATTCCAGGAAGAAGCGTGTATGGGGGCTATGTGAAATTATAGAACGATTCTTCCCATTTTAGAACCGCCGACTAGAAGTTATAAACTGAATTTTATCAAATTATCTGCAAAATTTCGACCTGTACTCTGCGCACAAGGTTTACATGGACAGTCAGCAAGTGATTTTAAGTTACGTTACAACCATCAGCACAAACATATAATACCCTTTCCACTATTGTGGTGTGGGTATAAATATTATGTTTATAGTAAATTAAGACATCCGTATACTGGTACATTTAATTGCAAAATATTCGACTCGGCTTATTGGTTTTTTAAAATTTGTATAATACATAAAAGTACGAATGTGTACACTGTTTCGGCCCCTACAACTAATTGTTTTCATACCTTGTACATATTTATGTTCCTTATGACAGGATAAGCATAAAAATAACTATTGTTTTTAAGTTTTATAACCTAAATGGTGTTAATGAAACAGTACTAAAATTTCCATATTATACCCAATTTTAGACCCTTGAAAGCCAAATTTTTAAAAAGTACTTTTATTGCGACACGTCACTGTAAATATGGAAATTCATAAAAACCAAAACTTTTAATTTAGAAACGAAAAAATATTTAAAAAAAAAAAGTGTTTTTAAAAAGTACCAACAAGTATGAATTTTTGCCCGCTTCAAACCTATATCCCTGGTGGTGGTTTAAGCCAAAAAATAAACTTTAAATATTTTGCAGTCAAAATGGGGTTGATCAAAATGTACCTAAAATTTCTCTCTTTCCCACTTTTATCCGATTGCCGAAATGTACTTAGTGAAATGCCGATGTGAATATAGGAATTAGTACGAAAAAATTTTGGATTAAGGATGAAGGGTTACTTCAAAGAAATCGAGTGAAGTTTTGCCCATTTAAAACCTTTTTTTGCATGCATAAAATATAAAAAAAGGTCATAGCCATTGCTTTATGACAATCTATCTACGTACCGAATTTCATCAAAATCGGTTCAGCCGTTTGGGCGTGATTGCGCAACAAACAAACAAACTTACTGCCTGTTTGTAAAGCGCGAACGCCAAAGTTACTCGTTTAACTTACATTTAAAACAAAACAAAATTTTAAATGTTGTTTTGGTTTTAAATGTAAGTTAAGCGAGTCACTTCTGCGCTCGCGTTCTACAAACAGGCAGTTACACCTCATTTTTTAAATACATCGATCGCACTTATTCAACAATAGTGTATTAACTCGAAATTTTTATTCTTCTTCCCGCTGTAAGAATATCGTGCTATTTTCTCTACTTTTTGGTAATCATACGGTTGGTTAAGAAATTCGTTTTCGTGTGCCTTTAATGTTAAATTAAAAATTATTTTGTTTCTACTGAAAATGTTTAAATTTAGAGTTAATACAGTATTGTTGAACAAGTTGAACATGTATATAGTATTTTTGGATAAGGATTGTTCAGAAGTTAAAAGTTAAACATTTTACCTTGATCTACTTAAAAAAATATAGTTTGAAGAATTTTGTAAATAGAAGAAATTTAACTTTTTTTGAAATTCTCAAACACTCACTTTTAAATTCGAACTTAAACTAAATAAACTTAAAAAATTTATGTGGCAATGTAAACTATTTTATATGAAACTTTAGCAAATATGCATATGACAACAACAAATAATGTGGGCTTTTTTTAATTATATAAAAAAACTATTATTAGCTTTAAGAAGCACCCACTTATTGAGAAAGATGATGTCGCCTAAAAAATATTCTATTTGAGTAAAAGTATCAAGTTATTGTTACGTAAACTAAAATATTTTTGTAAAAACTGCGAAAACAATAAAAAGGCGGCGTTTATCTGAAAATGTAACTTAATATTGAGCTGACATCATTGTACAATCATTTTAAAATTAAAACAATTAATAAAATTTATTAGTTTTGCTGTGACAAATGGAAGCCTTCAAAACAAATTAAATTATATTAAAAAAAACTATAAAAAATAAATCTAAAAAATATTTTATACAATTTATTAAGAACAAAGGAGAATGTATAGGGTAGGTCATACCCGACTATATGATACTTTGCACCAATTTGGTGTATAAATATGGCGATTCTTACTAATTACACTGTATTGAAGCAATTAAACTTATAAAATCGCATAAACTTAATTTTTTATTGTAGAATCTAGTAGAAAATGCCGTTTGTAAAGATGGTTTTATTAGGTGCTTTTGCATATACTTGTTTTGAAAAGAAGTGAAATACGTTTAAGCCAATATTATTAAGCTTAACAAAAATATTTAACATTTTTTATTTTTTCGAATTTATTCTATGAGTTAAATTTCAGTTATGTATTTTATTTTACCTAAGCTGTCCTTTGGAAAGCAATGAAGTATATTGTATTTACATAATAATTCCCAGATTCTAATTGTTAAAAATAGTTGAGTTAAATACATTAAATTTAAAAAGTAAAGCTATCCAGTGTGACACAAGGAATGCTGACGAAGGCCGTAGTGGGCCAGAAAATGCATTACATTCTGCTAGTGTCTAATAATTGTAAAACATTTTCTGTACATAAATATACTTCATTGCTATCCAACGGAAAGCTAAGGTAAAATGTAACAAGAAGATACAAGATAATAGTCTGGTAGTGCAAAAAGTCATCCCTAAAAATTGAAGGAATAGAACTATTACTAAAAGCTTTATAAAATACATAACTGAAATTTAACTCATAAAATAAATTCGAAAAAATAAAAAATGTTAAATATATTAAAGTAACTTTAAAAAGAAATAATTCCCAGATTCTATTTCTTAACAAAAATAATATGTCAAAGCAAAACCAACTAACGATCGTTCGGGTATATACACTTTCTTAATTAATTAGTTAGAAAATATACACGTTCATGCCAGTAGTTATTAAAATTTATTATTACAAATAAATTAATTGCATATTTAATTAAAATACCACGACCACGTGCAAAAATTGGTCGCAATACACGACGAACAAATCGTGTACCTACATTACGCTCACAACAAAGTCAAGAAGAACGAGCATCAGAAATTGAAGAAACCTTTTCCAGTTGTAATTCAGATTAGTCAATTGTAATTTAGAAAGCGTCAATTGTAAATCAGAAATTGTCAATTGTAATACAGAAAGCGTCTATTGTAATTTAGAATATAATAAATGTAAAAAAAAAAATCACTAAAAATTTTTTGGTCCAAAGTCAAAGCCTATGCCAAAAGTAACATTCGTGTTCCAAACTTTGCAGGTCCTGGCGTGATAGAACAAAGATAGATCTACTTGGAGGATATTATAGATAATGCAACAAATACCATAACTGGGGTTTGATTGCGCTCGGACTGTGCAACACTGTTCATTTCACCAAGCTACTGCGTTGTCAATAAATGACATGGCGGCCGGTTGATAATCATAAACATATGCAATTAAAAAATACAACGATATATGTATATATGAATATATTAAGCACTTTTAAGCACATTTTTTCCATTTTTTTTCTTGTTATAATAAAATGAAAGTAAATAACTAATAAAAATTGTTTGCTTTCTGATTTACAATTGACGCTTTCTGAAATACAGTTGCCTAATCTGAATTACAGTTTACGTATTCTGAAATACAATTGACAATTTCTGATTTACAATTGACGCTTTCTGAATAACAACTGACGCTTTCTGTATTACAACTGACTAATCTGAATTACAATTGACGCTTTCTGATTTATAATGGACGCTTTCTGAATTACAATTGGAAAAGGTATAGATATCGAGTATCACATTTACGAGAAAATTACACAGAGCAACAACGCGAGATACGAAATGAAGAACAACTTCTAAGAATCAGGCAGGCAAGAACAGCTATTCATAACACTAATCGAATAATATTTTTGCACCAGTTGATTACAATTCAGATAACAATATTTATATTGCTAGCATGGACCAAGTATGTGCCCATTGTAAAGCTTTGAAATACAAAAAAGAAGCCCCAGGTAGTAAATTGAAATTGCCAGCACTAAAAAAACCACCCGAACCATTACAATCACTGGTATTTGGGACGTCGACGGCAGAATATATACGGATAATTTCATGGCAACATTTGAAGTCTAGGGTCAAATATACCACAATGCAGGTTCATTATTACCAATTACTTATTAGCAATATAAATTTCTTCAAATATATTTTCTTTGCAATTCTGAAGATGAAGTAAAGACCAGATGCGCAATTACTTCGGGAGTACGCCATGACATAGAACAGTCATTACAAAATGTATTCAATCAACATAATAAATTAGCAAAATTATTAAAGATTTCAATAGACTTAATGCCAACCGACAAACACCGGTAGGAGAACACCCAAAATGTTTCAATGCACCAACAATAAATGAAGTAGTCATTGTAATTATTGGTGTACTAAGGGACAGCAAAGCGAACCGGTTCAAGCTAGTTGTAAATAAAACAAAAAGTTTTAAGAGAATTTTCTTTATATGTTTTATTACGATAGAAGGATCTATGACAATTATGTGTGCAGCAAGATATCGGCCAAATGCTCGCCCCGACTTCGGTGGCATATCTCTATCCGATTTTCAACGATTTTGAGACATAATTGAGGTTCAATGTCGTTAATGTGCCGAATTATATCATCATTTAGCTCTTGAATTATCCGCAAAGAAAGATGTCCAATGCCCAACAAAGTCGTGGCGGCCAATTAGCATTGCCACGACGTGAGATAACACGATCATTGAATTTTTCGCACAAAAGAGCCACTGTTTCGTTGGCGGTGTGGCAAGTGGCACGATTCTGTTGAAACCACATATCGTCCAGGTCCATATCCTCAATCAGAGATGTTCGTGATATGTTGAATTGTTGGGCACGATGGCGAGTCGAGGTTGACTGCCACACTATCGCGAAAAACAGCAACATTTTCCGCAGAACGAACTGTGCGATCATTCAAAGGTGTTTTCACATTTCCTACAGAGCCGGTTTGATGAAATTTGCGCACAATTCCCCGAGTGTGAACACATTTGGTCGATTATGCTGACCAAAAAAAAAATCACGAAGTCCACGAAATGCATTTGCTTAAAAGTCTTTAACAATCATAACGCGCTTTTCAATTTTGTACCCCTCCGTGAATGAGTTTGTCAAACAAATGTTAAATTAACTTGGGCAAAAAACAATGAAGATCGTGCATTATGTTTGGACCACCCTTTAGAATCAAAACCTTAAAAAAATCCCGGTTTTTCCCAGATCTTTCAAAAGGAAAGAATGAATATTTTCCTCTAGATTCAACGACCCAAATTAAGTTTATTGCCTCGGCGTTTTGGTTTGTAGATTTAAAATACTTATTTATTTCAAAGAAATTTGTTGGATTTACTAATGTCGTTTTCTTTTCTAAATAAGTGTACGATAAGTGTTACATGTGATTTGGCAATATTTTTAAAAGCTAACCTGATTTTACGTTTACAAACGAACAAGTTTCGGCATAAAACAATAAAGTAATACACATGGATTGGCAGCACTGTAATCTAGTGCTGCACTCATGCCCCTTAAATTGATCATGGCAAAGGACGCGTTACACTTTTAAAATAACACTTGTTTTTCAGAAAAGAACATAAAGAAATATTAAACGCAGAATAAATGCAGAATATTACTCAGAAAATAAAACGCCATAAGTTTCTGTGGTAACATTACTTGAAAATTTTTTAGGTATAAGCAATTTTTCAGACTGCGCTCTCTGAGGGAGCTACAGCCAATTTTAGCTTTATTCAAATCAAATGAGACGGAGGTATTTATATTTAATTTTTATTAAAAAACTGTGCAAAAGTAAACAGTGTGTAAATAGTTGTCAAATATAGACGAGGTGATTTTTCACGAAGGGGTAATTAGATTAATTGTGTATGTATCTAAATGAAATTTTGTGAAGTCCTTTATGTTTCTACAAAAGTTCCTCTAACTTCCACTGGAGCATAGGGCACTTTGAGCGATTCGTTGATTTCAAAAAGGCGGGTTGCTGGACCTCTTCTACGTGTGTGATAGGGCTGATATCTGTGGACCAATCACACGTTGCAGTCATGTTTTAGCAAATCTGAGACGTGATGATGTACTTTGACAACTCAGGCAACATGCCTGTTCGCTTTCTCACTCTAGCTGGCTTATAGCGGTTGCTGTAATCCATTGCCCGGGAACTACTTGGTCTATGACCGGAAATAGTGAGCTGCTTGGACAGGCAGTCAGAGGAATTATTTCTGGTCACTGCGGAATGAGTTGACAGTCAGAAACTTTCAGCACTACGTTCACCTCTGTAGATAGTCCCAGTTAGAAATAACTCGTGCGTATTCCATCCCTTTAAAGCAATTTATTGTATTTTATATGAGCGCTTGACTAAAGTACATCAGTTTCAGTTGCCTCAGTTCATAGGCGGAAAGAAACTTATTCAGAAGTGATTCTGACTCGATTGAATTTCTTTGCGCTTCACACACCACCACAAACCTGGCACACATATTAATGATGGCGTAGGGTATGAAAACACGCCAAATTGTTGTATAATTTATTTTAGTAATTAAGTAAAGGGTAAGAAAAGATTAAATGAGAATAAAAAAATATAAATTATAAACTTATTAAGAAAAAAAAGCTAACAATTCAAAAGAATTTGACACCCCTATTCGGTCTCTAAAGATTAATATTCTATGGACAATTGAAACCTGGAATAAATAATTTTTATTTAATTTCAATTACAACTAAACAATAGCCAACAATATGATACATTACATGTGGTTATTACTTACAAATCCACTGGCTACACCTTATTTATAGTTTTACTATTTAGACTTTGTCTATTATTGAGATTAAATTTAACCTCCCCAGACTTCAGGGTAGACAACTGAAGCAGAAACTAGTAAATAATAGCAGCCTACAATATGCAATTATTATAAAAACAAAAACAAGTTGTTATAGATTTCACATGTAGAAAAAAATATTTTTTTTTTAAAACTAAAAAAATTAAACTAGAATTTCAAAAGCGTGAGAAAATTTTTCAAAACTTAAAACTACTTAGGAATAATCAGGTAAAGGCCCCTTTTTACAAACATATTAAGACCGCTTAACTTTTAAATATTTTACTTTAAGATTTTCTTAAAACTAATTGTTATTGTTTTGAAAACTATTTAAAGTAAAATTATAAAAAAAATTAATAGAAATCTTTATTAATTTATAGAAATATGAAATAATAAAACACATGCAGGTCATAAAAGTCAAGAATTTTAAGTGTTTTTAAGTTAAAAAGTGAAAATTTATGTAGTTTATGTTAAATTTTTTTAACACAAGTTTAAATTTACTCTTTAAGAGTCTTTCAGATACAAAACAAGAGACTTCAGAGACCAACATACATTTTTAAGATTAAATTATAATTTGCTTTTGTTGCAGCTTTTTAAAATATTTATTTTTTTTATTTAAGATCATTTTTATTAAAAACCATTTTTCAACACCAGCCTTATCTTCAACACCATCTTAAGTTAAAGATAAAATTAAAGCAATAAAATCTCTATAAATACATAATCGTAATTACAAGTGTTATGACCAAATTATTGGAGCTCTAGCCATTCATCTTCAATTGGAAATTATTGAAAAATTTTGAGAAGAAAAAGATCTTAACAGAGCAGTGCAATCACCTTTTTTATTTTTTAAAACTTCCTTAATTATTTCTTAACAAATTATATCGAAAAAAATTTGTTCTATATTTATCAATATAATTAAGACAATAGATAATAACTCTGGACAGTGAAGGGTTTTCGAAAAATGGGTAAAAAATTTTTAATTTATAAACGAACGGTCTGCTCTTTACAAAATTTCTTATATCCAAAACAGAGGCGTTTAATACCCTTCACTGAAGGCAAGTTTATCATTCCAATTGATCTGAGATCCTATAAAGTATATACTTTATTCTGGGTCCTTATGGGTAGCGAAGTTAATTTAATGATTATCGTCTCTCCGAAGACCCAATAAATGATGGGGACTAGGTTGTTACATATACTCCGTCAAAGTTTGCTATTGAAATTCAGCCAGATCAGTCCCTAAATGGCTGAAATATAAGCAAAAAAAAAACACTACTGCCTCAAATTTGTTTTTAGAAAGTTCCATGTTGTGGTTTTTTATACTTTTTTTTAAACTTTTTTTTGCATTTTTTTACACATACCAAATCCATACATGTAGAGCGAAGTTGATCTGACGGTGTCCGTCTGTCCGTCTGGTTTTCTGTATATCTTGAGAACGGAAGGAGCAAAAGTGTCTAAATTTGGTACAAGCGTCTTGGATATCAATAGACAACATCCGAAAAATTGTGGGCGGTATTTGTGAAGTGGGTGTGGTACTTCCCATACAAAGACATTATAAATTGTTGTTTTTAGCATTTTGTGAAGAAGACTTGGGCAATTAAATATGAATAGCTAAGTAGTTGAATTTTGTTTTTTAAATCAACAATCAATTGGGTTGATATATCGCCGTCATTTTAATATGAGCATTGCTCCCATGATGCAAATACAGAAGGTAGTTCCACTTCTCTCTAAAAATATTTTTTTTAAATTTTATCGGAATTATTAGAAGTTTGTGTTTATTTAAACATTAAAACAAGCGTTGCCACAGATAAAAAAGACAATAAATTCCTTTTGGAAATTATAAATTAAAATGTGTAATTCGTTTTATAAGTTATCAATATTTTACTTTGATTATAGTTTAATTGTGTTAAATTATGCATTTAATACCAACCACCGAACTAATAGCCCACTATTGTTTGGAAATTAGTAATTAAGTTTTAAATTTATACTCGGTCAAGCTTAAGAAATAAAAATAATAAGAACTTTTCTCCTGTGAAATTTGCCTTTTGTCGCTTACGATATAATCGTAAATGGGGCTAGATATGCTCAGACAAAGTTTCATAAGTGTACCGTATTGGGAACTAATGCGCAATCAAAGACCGGTCGAAACAATTTTTTTTAGAGTTCTTTGTAACGAATATTATCTACACATATATATGATTTTTTTTTTTAAATCGATTTTATTAAGGGTGTTTATATGCGACGTCTGGCTCATTCTGAACGTACCAGCATAACATTTTTGCTTACATGACATAGCTGCTTTTAATTAATTTATTGTGTCTAAATTGTTTATCAATGCCATTTTATACCTATACATTTATAAGGCAGCTATGGAATGGAACCTATTTTCGGGAATAGTATAATTATAGAAGCTACGATCAAATAGGGGCCGATTTTAATTAAAACATAATAGGATGGTTTATGGACACATTTATGGACATTTGATGCCCTATGTTAATTTTGAACTTTTTACAATTGTTTTATATGCTATGTAATTTTAAAAAGTTGTAAATAAATTACATATATATATATACTATGTATATATGTGGGGTCAAAGAGTATTCCAGAAAGAAGTTTGTATTAAGGCTCTGTAAAATTAAGGACCGATTGCTATAATAATTAATAGAATTCGTCTTTGTGACAATTCAACGTATTACGTACTATGTACGTAATAACTTTGCGTACACAGTTTACATGGACAGCCAGCCATAAAATGATTGGTATACTAAATTGGGTATAAAACCAATATTTGTGTGTACGTGTTACACATGTAAGCGCAAACTCTTCTGCACAAAAACAGATAAATGTTTTTCTTATAAAATAACGAACTTCACAATATTGTTATCTTATTTATTTATTTGTTTACAAAATTCACAGAAAAATGTTTAAGCTTTTTAATAAAATTTTTTTTTCAATGTTATGAAAATTTATATGTAATTTTTTAAAACTTCGATTAATAAACAAAAACAGAAAAATAGGATTATTTAATGAAATATGGTAGCTCAAATTTCCATAATTCCAACAAACGTCAGAACGTTAATATGGCGACAAAAAGAAGAGAGTGGAACTACCTTCTATATTTGTATCATGGAAGGTGCCTCAATGGCTTTGGTAAGGGACATTTCGAGCACAAGCGATTTTAACTGGCCTCCGCGTTCACCGGATTTAACAGCTGCTGAGTTTTCTTTCGGTATATTTTAAATTAAGATTGTATGTTGACAGAACCATTCCCCAACTAAAACCAAGCATTCGAAATGAAATCATTGACATTACAAGCGAAATTTTGCGAAAAGTTATAGAAAAAATGCACGTATGTATGTGCGAACCAGAAAATGGAATATAATTTTTCAAAGCTAATGAAAAAAAAATTCCCCCATAAAAAATACTGCATTTAAAAAGAAAGTAATAAGAATCGCATAAATAACATAGTTATAAACCATAAAGATCATTCTGCGCCACCCTGTATGTTCCTCTTCTGCAAGAGTAACATGCTGTACACGTAGAAAAAAATATGGTTGGGGAGCAACATACTGTGGTTGAATTTTAACAATTTTTATGTTTGCAGGTTATCATATTATAATGGTTAAAATTAACAATGTTATTTTTAAAATTAACCATAATATGGTCAACATTTTTCAGAATTTGGACAAAAGTAACCATATTATGGTCAGAATTAACCATAATATGGCAATGTTAGCCATATTATGGTTATTCATTTCAGCTATATTTTCAATTTCCATTTAAGTGTCAATTTATAATCTAATTTCTTTTTTAATTCCTATTACGTGTTACGTTCCACTTTAAAGGCAATCCCATTTAAATCATTTTCCATCCTTTGACGGACCTCATTAGCATTCCTTTTTTTACTAGTTCGTACTTCTACGTAAATTTATACATTTTATTCAATAATTAAAATAAAATAAATCAGAATTTTAAGCAAACCAAGCACGTATATAAGTGAAAGAGCATTCAACTATTGTAGAGAGGAAAAAACATAATTTTGTTGCTTTTAAACATATTATTTTAAATTTAAAATAAAACATACTAACTATGTTTTAAAATATTATAATTTCAAACATATTTTTGTTATTATTAACCACAACATGTTTGGAGACAACCATAATATGGTTATGGCTATTAGATTAATGAATTTAACCATTATATGGTTGGTGGTGACAATATATGATTAAAGTAACCATAATATGTTTCCGTGTGCTTTGTTTTATTTAAACATAATTTTGTTAAATTTAACCATATTTGAAGTTTCAAGGGAGGTAAACACTTTAATGTTTAATACAAACAAAATATTATCAATCGTGAAAAAAGTAATGTTCAGAACAATAACTTTTTTGTTGCCATTGCGGGAACCATAATATGTTTTTTGTAACCATACTTCAACCATATTTTTTCTCTGCGTTTAGTTGAAAAACAACCATACTCTTACAAGTTGTTATTATTAACTAAGGCATGTTCGGAGGCAGCTATAACGTGGTTTTTGCTTCTTGATGGAGAACTAATTTACCCATAATATGTTTTCCGGTGAAAATAATATGGTTAAATTAAATGAACGTTGTTGGAGGTGACCATATTGAAAATAAACCCATTTTAAGCTTACTAATTTTTTTTGGCAACCTCTTCTCAATTACTCAAACTTCCACTTGGTGCCTCACATTTGCCAGCACATTCTCAAAGCAATCAATTTGTTACGATAATACACCTCAAGCTCTATTTCATAAAAGTAAATAAATATTTATTTATTTTAGTTTATCACTTGGCATGTCAAAAAAATAGTATTAATAAAACAACACATTCACTACAATCTGGCTTATTTACCAATAATTGGCAACAACAACAATTTCATTGGTACGAAACATCCTCATTTTTTTACAAAGTGATTGGCTCCCGGCGGCAATGTTTCAATTTTAAGCCACAAATGCCATAATTTATACTGGCCTGAAAAAAAATATACAAAATATAATATTTATTTGTATTTAAAGCAACAACTTTATACTGCATATTGTGTATTTCTTTTAAATGATTTTTTTTTTTTGAAGAAGAAGTTCCTCGTTGCAACAAACTTGCTACAAATATGAACAACTGGTAAACACTTCTAGTTGCAATTTATGTTTTCATAGGAGTGTGATGTGTTTTTTTTCCTTAACTTGTGTGCTTAGACAGCTGATAGTTTTACGTATAATACGCTACAATGGGTTGAAGTAGTATGTTTAATAGGCCCAGCTAAACAAGGTTACCTTTATGAGGAACTTAAAGAAATCAAGGAGCGAGTTGATTTGTTTTTAATACGAAGCAAACCTTATGTGCATGGAATATTGGAGTAGACTTTTCTTTTCCAGCTAAACCTGAATCATTTTTTCCGAGAAAACACTTTTAGGTAAAATAACTGGATATTTTAGAGATTTAATAAATCTGAAAAATTAAAATTTCTAAAATTTTAGTTCCCTAAAAACGATATATATCCTTTTTTAAATTTTTTCTCTGTTGCTTTTTGATTAAATTCAATTCTACATGATATACAGGCATGTGATGAAAAAAATGCTAAACCCGAAAATATCGGTTTTAGTATCTTTTTTGTATTTATATTTTTTTTAAAAAATAGAATCTGGGAATTATGTCTTTTTCATACATTACTTCATTATATTCAACAGTTTTTTATTTTTTGAATTTATTCTATGAGCTAAATTTAAGTTATATATTTTAAAAACTTTTTTGTAATAGTTCTATTCCTTAAATTTTTTTAGGAATGACTTTATACACTACCAAACTATTATTTTTCATCTGCTTGTTACATTTTACCTTAGCTATCCTTTGGATAGCAATAAAGTATATTGTATGTACAGAAACATTTTCAATTATAAGACACCAGTAGAATGTAATGCATTTTCTGCCCCGCTACGGCCTTCGTCAGCATTCTATATAAAACCCTTTATCGAAGGTAAAAAAAGCGTATGCAGTACTTACCGCTTTCATAATTTTCACGTTTTTGATGCTTTTAAATAAGAAATGCATTAATAAATATTCGCTGTTATGCATATACCGTGCTTATAAAAAAAAGCTTTCTTATTTTATTCAGTTTCATGAAAAAAAATTATTTTTCTGGTATCGAAAGAGCAAAATTGCATTCAAAATTTGATTAGAATTTAGCAAATTTAGTTTTGATGAAATAATTTTCGTGCATTTTTTATTGTATTTGACTCAAGTTCGAAGCGATGCTTATATGAGAATTTTTTAATGCAATTGATTAAAATTGTATTATATTATGATGCATAAATGAGGGATATGCATATAAGCAAATGCTTATACACGAACAAATTTCGGTTTTTTTAAATAGAAAAATGTAATTGCACAAGTTTGGATGCATTAAAGCGTAAAATGCTTATAACCGGTGTGCAAATAAGTGATAAATACTGTAACAGTTTGTCATTTCGTTTGTAATTTCTTCAATATTGATCTTAGACCCGAAAAAGTGTATATATTCTGCGCCCTTATGAGTAGCAAAGTTAATTTAACGATGTTCATCTGTCCATCCGTCTGTCCGTGTGAACGTTGGAATGGGGTTTCCGAAGACCACAGATATGATGGAGACCAGGTGCTTATATACTTATGTTACATATAGTCCGGAATTGCTTGCTATTGAAATTCAGCCTGATTGGTCCCCAAATCACTGGGATAAAAGCAAAAAACCACGACTGCCTTTTATTTTATCCATAAATCCCTTAATGTTGTTGTTTTTTTATAGTATTCTTTTATTTATATTTGGAGAGCGGCACAGGAGACAAATTTCCGAATAAGATACAAGCATCTTAGTTATCAATAAGCAAAATCTGACAAAATATGGGCGGGAGTGAAGAAGTGGGCGTGGCACAAAATAGATTTATTTATATCCAAAGAGCGATAAGAGATAAATTGTAAAAATTTGGTATACACATAGCTGGGTTATCAAAACACAGCATCTCTAAAGAAATTGGCGGGATTAGAGAGATGGGCGTGGCACCTTTCGTACAAAGACATTATAGATTTCCGTATATAACTGCAGAAAGGCAAGACCCAAAGTTTCCAAATAAGGTACAAGCATATTGGTTAACAATGCACAACACCGACTAAATTTTGGGCGGAATTGAAAAATTGTGCGTGACACACAATTTATTTATTTATATTTAAGAACAGTATTTATATAACTATCTTCTCTTTTCGCACTATGGCGAAGGGTATATAAGATACGGCATAGCCAAATATAGCACTCTTTCTTGTTTTTTTTTCGTAAATCAGTTCACAAATGAAATCTCTAACGACCACTGTCTTCTTCAACTGGAACAATACCGGTAAGTCTGTTTTTATCGTACTTGTGCCGCTTGTATATCATCAACTAAAGAGTCTATTTTAAGGTGTGACTGTACGTTTATGCATTGGCAACACTTTATGCAGTGGCTTACTTTTTGATAAGAATATGCCAAAACTTCAAAAAAAAATTGCTCAAATTCTGCTAAATCGTAAAATGAAAAAATATGCTAAAACATGAAATTTTTAATATTTAAAATTTGCTAAAAAATATGCTTAATTTTTACAAAAAAAAATATCCTTAAATCTGCCGAATTTTTTAAAAAAACAATGCTTATGATCTGCTAAATAAAAATGTATTTTAATATATATTTCAAAAAAACTTTTATTTTTAAAAAAATATTCCAAAAAATTCTACTTTTCTAAAAAGTAAAAATATGCTAAAAAAAAAAAATCTGCTTTTGGACAAGGAAATATGCTAAATAGCATATGCATATGCAATTCCCGAAATCAGTTTGCTTAATCTAGCAGAAAATATGCTAAAATGGTAACACTGCGATTATGAGTAATTGAGAAGTGTTTTTTTTTTTTACCTTAATAGTATTATTTCGAGTTGTGACGCTATTAAGCAAAAATGTGTTAAGTTTTGTGGTGCACCGTTTAAAGTCACAATTCAAAAAAATGTCTTATTTCCAAAATTACAACACAAAAAAAATATCAGGTAAACTTTTTTTAAGAAGTATTTCTTTTATTTAAAAATTAGACCCATGTTTTAAAAACAGTTTTTTGCCTCACGTGAACATTTATGATGTTTGAGTTGTGAGTTTTTATGATTAAGTATACGATATGTTAATTGAACAGAATTTTGAACAAATAATTAAGACCATAATTCAAAAATTAATTATAAAATTGCTCGAAATTCATCACACGTTTTTAAATCGATTGTTTTTCATGACATACTGGATGATCAGTACAATTATGAATTACAATTGCCCGTGTGTTTTTCACCTTATATTATTTTTACAACTGAATTTTAGTAGCAAAACTGAGAGAAGGGAAAAAACTCTCGTTTAATTTCAATTCTTAATTTTGTTGCATGTTATAAAATAAATTTTCAAAGAAGATAAAGAATTTCTGGCATTATTCGATCCAAAAACATTTCGAGCGCAAGAAGATCTTACATTCGAAGATACAGAACAGACTATTTCGTTTTAATAAAAGTAAAGGAACAAATTAAGAAGCAAGCGATGGGATACCACATAGAATTCAAAATGACAACATTTTACGTCGATTTTGTATATCGGAAATGCTACTTTAAAATAACTATTTAACATTGTGTCTGGAATTAAGGGATGTATCCATTACAACGACTGAAATCACAAATTTGAAGATATTCATGTCAGGAAAACAAAATGCCCATTACGCTTAGATAATACACTTTATTAAGTCAGATTTGAAGGGTGTTTTATATTTTAAATTACCAAAACTTTTTCTCATTAGAGATTTGTGAACAAAAATCAATCCGTTTGAAAGGTGCAATGAACGAAAAATGTCCGGTCTATGTTATTAAATTCAAAGCTAATATATTTTCTACCATGACAATTCTTGTCCTAATGATGATCTACCAGTAAAAAAAACAGTTGTAGGATTATCAGTTGATTCAATCTGGCTAGAATTGGCTTTTCTTTACGTTTTGTTAGGTAGAAATGATAGTCAGTACTCATCTGACAGACTTAGACCTAACGATACATTGTGATACCATGGAGTTCCACCAAACAAAAAAAAACCCAGAGGGAACTTAAAAGTGAATAGAAAGTTTTGCTTTACTTAAGAACTGTTTGATTTTATTTTTATTAAAATGAGAGTGAAAAAAATATAAATTTTCTCTAGAAGGTGAAACAACGGATAATTTGAAGTCGGCTTAATCGATTTAAATTCCAAGTCCCCTGATTTTAACTGTGGTAGTTACACAAATTTAGCGCCCAGGCTTCTTCTTTCTTCGTATTATTTCTGCTTTTTTTTTTTGTTATTGTGGTTTCATCTTTATCTTGCAACATTTCTGATGAACATGGAAATAACAAGTTGTAGACTTAGTGGCCAATTTTTGTCTTTCTTTTACATTTAGATGTTGCCTGTTTTGTGATTTTTGTTTTTGGGACGAAAGAAGAGATACTGAGAGTTTTTTTTCACTGAGAAGTGACTGTTGCATCTTTTGTTTATATTAATTTTTATGTGGTTTGCAGTTGTTTTCAATTCGTTTTATTGATGTTTTTTTTTTACAACCGTTTGACTATAAATTTAGAAGCGCACGCCATAGAGATCATCGTTAAATAATTGTTATTTTATTATTTAATCATCATCAGTGATTACATGATCATTCGTTTGTTTGATAATAAATTTTAAGAGAGAAAAAAGTTATACAATATGGCAATTTATGGTTTTCAAAGTAATTGAATTAATACTATTGCTGAGTTTATGATGTCAATAGTAGTTAGCGTTATAAATAAAATATAAATAACAAGACTGTATTAAGACTAAAATTCAGTTTAAGCCACAGCGGTCACGTGATCCCCAAAGAAACCTTACAAATAACCAGTCCAGCTTCTATCTTCTTCCTGGGTCTACTGGGCTCCGTGGTACTAGGACGAATTTTGGTTAGCCCCGATCTTGAAAGATCTCCTAATTAAGTCCAAGACAAGCTTTCGAAATTGTCTACACTTATTTTGCCTGAGTGTGTACCGGTAAGTGGTAGGAGCTTCTAAGGAGACAGAATTCAGTTATTGTTGGTCACTGTCTGTTAGGGCCTCATGATATTAGTATAGGCATAGACATATGAAATAGAAAAAAAGAACTTTAACTATTTAGAAAAGTAAGTTCTACTATGAATCATTCGTTCTGGGTATCAAATACAGATCGATGAAAAAGTACTAAAGTGGGGTTTCTTAAGGGACGTCTACCTAAGAAACCCTAAGCCACCAACATTGAGAAATATTATAAATCCATTTTGTTATAAATTTATTCCAACAAATTCAGTTCATGGTTTCAAAAATCAAAAGAAACAAATTACAAACACCGACAACAGTTTCTACCATAAAATATGCAAAATATTTGAGAAAAATAATTTCACACATCTCATATAAAAAAATGTTTTGAGAAAAAAATACAAATAAAGCAAAATCACAAATCGACTAGAAACCAAATCAGAAAAGTTAAAAAAAACATGTTTAAAAAAATCTCTTCACGAGAAAAAATATATACATACTTATGTATAAATTTTTTAGCAAAACGTCAACAAACACGATGAAAATAACGACAACAGCAACGTCGGTGACGGCGACAAAATCATTGTGATATGATCACAATGTTGTTGGGTACTTTAGCTATACACCTTTTTGTGCTGCAGACAATAGAGAGAAATACTCAATGAATGTCATAAATTTAAACCAGGCCTAAAGCAACTTGCAACTACATGACAACACTAACAATAATAACAATAAAAACAACAAATACATAATACTGCAATAAATGCAATAACAACAACAGCAAATGTTGCACATATTGAAAATGTTACAAAATTTTTTATAGAAACTTAAACATTGTTACTTAGACTACAATTCGAATAAGATTTCAAGAAACTTTATCAACAATAATAAAGGGTGATTTCTTTTAAGGTACTTTATTTTAATTTTATTAATAGCTTGGCCCACGATGTCGATCACTTTTGCTTGCTTGCATTTCCAACGGCAAGCAGTTGGTTTACACCCGACTTAAAATTTTAAGCACGACAAGTCGACTGATAATGCCAGCTAGCAATAATGTAATAGTTTTGAAAAAAATATTCGCCTCACTATTGAAATATTATGCGACTACAAATGTCAAAATCAGTTAGCCATCGTCCAGACTTGCAATTGGGAATTTAGCACGTCATAGAGAAATATTATTAATAATACATTTTGTATTCCCGAAAATAACTTTTGATTTTAAATTTGCATGTGCCCGGCAAAAAAAACTTAAATGGCAAGTCGTTTTATTAAGCAATTTGTTTTTTCTTTTTACCTATAACAACTACAATTCGAGTTGGAAAAAAACTAGCCAATTGTAGGGGAATATAAGAAAAGATAAACTCACGGTTTATAGTAGCAATGGATCACGTTTTAATGTAAAACCTATTTAGAGACAAGAGCATTGTAAGTGGAGGTGATATCAACAGCGTGGGCCCATGCTGCAAGTAACTTTGATTGACTAACTGGGAAAGGGTTTCCTCAATTTTTTTAGTGAATTTTTCTTCTTATTTTTAGATGGTTTGAAATTTTTTAAAAGTTTTGTGATTTCTTTTTAGTTTTGCTATTTTTATTAATAAAATGTTTTGCAATTTGTTTTTAAGCTTGTGATATTTTGTAATTTTTTTTTTTTTAAATTTACAGATTTTTCATTTTGATGATTTTCTTTTTAACACAATTAAAGGTATTTTTGAATTTCCGCTGTATTACATATTATTCAATACAACGAGCTTTTAGTGATTTTGTGTTAATTTACATTTATTTTAAATTGACGATTTTCGATTTTGGCGTTTTTTCTATATTTTTTAGCAATTTGTAAATAAATAAGTTTTCGGCTTCGAATGGTATATTTCAGAGATATTTTTAGTATAGAAGTTTTTCCTAAAAATTTTTTTACTTTAAGTGATTTTTTTTTGTAATTTCCTTTAAAACTTTTTTTTTTTTAAAAATTGTTTGGAGTTTTTTTTTTTTTTAATTACATATTTTGTAATTACTCTTTTATACTTAAGGGTTTATTTTCTAAGCACTTCACTTCACTTAAAAAATATGTTCATACAAATTTTTTAAAATTCAAAAAATTTTGTATGAAAAATGTCTCAATGTAAAGTGGGTGAAGTGATTTCAAAATAACCCTTTTATTTTTTTCCTATATTGCTTTAGAAAATATTAAAGATTTTTCTAAATTTGTAGTTTTTACCAGTTTAGCGATCATATTTTTAAATTAATAATTTCTTAGCGCTGATGTAAGTTTGGCGTTTTTTTTTTTATTTTTTTTGTTGTTGTTGGTTTGCTTCAACTTTATTGATATTTTTAACTATTTTTGGCTTTTTTACATTTCAGTTTATTTCATTTTATTAAGTTCGAATTTGATTGGTGATTTTTTTTATATTGGCCATTCTTTTTTTTAATAAATTTTTTTTTGTAAGTGGTGTTTTTGTTATCTAAATTTTTCACGATTTTTTAATTACATACTTAAATTTTTTCCCATTAAGTCGTTTTATCAGATTTATCATCTCTTTTTTTTTTAAGCGTACTTTTTTTAAATTTTTATTATACATATTTTTTATTTCAGCGATTTCTTTAATTTCAGTATAAAGATTTTTTTTTTTTTGTAATATTACCGTTTTTGTTTTAATTTATTAATTACTAAATTTTTAGAGATTTGTAAAATTGCCATTTGGATTGAATTTGAGCCATTTTTTGTACAAATTACATAAAAATTTCGTCCATTTCATTTAAAATTAAATTTTTTTTTTTTTGTTTTTTTTTATTATTTCTATTTTTAGCGATTTTTTAAAACATAGAGTTTTTAAAAAAAATTTATACATATTTATTAAATTCTTTGGTAAAATTATTTTGTTTATCGATTTTTCTTTTCTTTTAATTGATTGATTTGCCAGCTTTTCATTAATAATATTTAACTTTATTTTATTGTTTTGTCGAATTATTTATTTAAGTTTTAAGATTTTTTTTAATAATGGTCCTTTTAAGAAAAATATACATATATTTATTTTTTTTAGTTATTTCTAAAATTTTGTATTTTGTGATTTATGTAAATTTTTGTTTAAACCTTAGAATATTTTTCTCAATACAATTTTAATAAAAAAAAGATCTGTTCTATTTTAGCTATTTTTTAATTTTTTTAATATTGTAATTTAAGTATTTTTTTTTTGTTTAAAGCGATTTTAAATATTTTTCTTTACGAATTAATCACATTTTCAAGTTAACATTTTTAATCTCATTTATCAATTTTTCAATATTTTTTTTTTAATTTTGGTGATAAAACAATTTTTTGGTATAAATTCTTCGGAGTTTAAAAAATTTGATAAATTTGTAACAAATTTGGCAACTGAAACATTTTTTTCTTATTGGAATCTATTTGAGCTTTTGTAAATTTATCGAATTTATTTATTTTTTGTTTATTTAGAGTGTGTAGAAAGACATATGTTGAAAAAGTACCTTTAAATAAATCCCCTTTACTAAGAAGCGGCAGTTGCAATTGAATCCCAGAAAATTCAAAAATTATTGAAAAATTAACACCGTTTCTTAAATACATTTAACGACTTTAGGAATAAACTTGATTTCACTCAAATTTTAGCATTTTTTTTATTAATTTCTGCTTTACCTGTCTGTTTTTCAAACTTAAATACAAATCTACGTTTTGAAATATATATTGAAAACAAAAACAAATTTGTGTTTTTTTATTGTTGTTTCAATATAAATATCCAATCGAAAATTTTTATTTTATTTTAAAAAACAGGCAGTTAATCTTTTTTTATAACAAGTTGTACCTATTTTGAGCTTAATAAAAAGTTTACCCCTACAATATCGGCCAATATTTGTTTTAATAAGGAAATTATTTAGATGTTAAAAGTTGCAAGTCTGTAGCTCACAATAAATGCTACGTTTTATACTGAAACAACAATACAAAAACTCAAATTTGTTGTGGTTTTTAATATTAATTTCCAAGCGAACATTTTTATTTTATTTTCAAAAACAGCAGTAAGTGCGAAGGATGTAGAAAGCAAGAAGGATAGATCGTGCTCTTAACTCCCTTCGTCCAAATAATTGAAAGGCATGCCTATTCACCCAAGCAATAAATTAAAATCTAGTCTCAGCACGTTTTTATTCATTTGTGGAAAAAGCTAACAAAACCGCATTACTAACAGATTTAATATTATATGTCGTTGTTTCGCATTTGAACATAAGGGAAACGGTGTAAATTGCTAACAATATGACAAAAAACAATCTGAGAAAATAACATACTTAAACGCCTTTTCTATGTTAATTTTTATATTGTTGTACTAAGAAAATGATTAGAGTTTAGTCAAATTCTATATGACAAAGAAAAAACAGAGAGACAAGACAGTCAGTCAGATCAACACTTGAACATATTAAGACAACAAAAACAAAAAGGTTTTTCTTACATCATGGTGGGGATTTTGAGAATCAAGTTGAGCAATAAAAGTAACCAAACACACCAGCATCACAATCACAACAACTTAATCTTAAAAACAAGACTAGAAGCGGCAGGTTGGCAACAAAAAAATTAAGAAAAAATTAATTTTAGAATAAAAAAAATGGATAAAATTATAAATCATGAAATAATTTATAGTCAGCTGATTGTGCTTAAAAACATTTTGCCGTAGAATAAAATGTGAGTAAATGAAAAACTATTTGTTTTTTAAAATCCGTTTAAAAATAAAACGAGTTTTTAGCAGAGATTTAATTTAAGGTTTATAAATTAAGTAGAATTTGAATAAAATTAAAAACTATAAATAAATATGGCAATGCTGTAACAACAATATGTTATATACAGAGTGACTACATAAAAAGTATCGATTAATATGAAATGACTGAAGAGCTACTAACTTTCTTTCTTTAAATGGAATACAATTCCAATTGTGATGCCTCCCGATACAAGGACATTTTCCCGATTCCAGTACCTTTCTACAGATCTTTGTTAGAAGTTCATCTTCAGATTGGTTTACACTAACCTTCGAAAGTTTGTACTTAAATTCAAATGGCACAAACATTTTAATCAATATTTTTTTTTTAGTGTTGAAATATTTTTTTAAATTTTATCGTTTTGCAAAATTTTGCTAATTAAGAAATTCGTATTAGAGTCTAAATAGCTCGTAGCTAAGTTTAAAGACTTTTTTAAGATATTTTATTATGGTAATTTAACAAGTTTTTACTAATAGCGAAAATTCAAACTTTATTAAAATATCAAATTTTAGCTCAAATAGTCCAAAAATTATTTCATGGTAAAATCTAAAGACTTTAAAAGGTACATAAGTACATATGTGAAACCTTTCGATTCGGATCGAAATTGTCTATATTTGGCAACTTCGGTATTCTGCGTTTCGTATAAATTTTGTATTTCCTCTACCACAAGTGTTGAATGAGGGTATACAAGTTTGTCGTTCCCCGTGATCCCTTTTAATATCCATCTAAGACCCAAAAAGTATATATTCTGGGTCCTTGAGTAAGTCTAAATCGATTTAGCGATGTTCGTCAAGATTTTCTGGCGCCTTGAGGGTTGTATTCGATGGACTGTCTGGTGATATTGTTTGCAGGCTTTCTCATCCTGTGGCCCAATTATATAAATTTGCGGGAGCGTATATCAAGTTATTATGAAGCTTGGCAAGTTCGTTTCCACAGATTGGCATTGAAGACTGTTGCAAGAAAAAATATTCCCAGCATTCGTCTGAGGCAGTGTTTTACAAACGCTTGTAGGATTTAAATTTCGCGTTTTGACTTATTCCACGTCTCGCCACCATAGAGAAGCACAGATTTGACAGTGGTGTTAAAAACTTTGATTTTAGTGCTAGCGGAAATACTTTTTGACCTTCAAAGTTTATTTAGCATACCATAGGTTTGTTTAGCTTTGCACAGTCTGTTCTTGATATCTTCTTTACTGCCTCTGCTCTTGGACATCAAGCTCCCCCCAGGCAACAAAAACATTCAATGTTTTCGATTGGCTGCCCCATAAGCTGAAACAACAAAGTGTTCCAGGAGTTTACACGCATTGATTTCGTCTTATTGATGTTGCCTTGTAAACCAGCTTTAGCCGCATGTTCAGCGAAAAGTTGGAGCTTAGCTTGCATGTCTGAGAAGCGGTGGGAGATAAGACAATCCGCATATACTAAATCGTGTAATGCCGTACTGTTTTATCACAGACTGGTGCACAACGAAATCTTATACTACGTTAAATAATAATAATGAGAAAACGCAATCCAAAATTAACTTTAATTGGGGTACATATTTCGCCATCATTGGATCCATAGCAATGCGCACCATTTTACAGTTCTTTGATGAGTCTTACAATGGTTTTTGGAACTCCGTAACATGTAAAAGCCTGCCAAATCGTATTATTATAGAGTGTATCGAACGCATCTTTAAAATCGACAAAGAGTAAATATAAAGATGAGCGCCACTTTACCGGCCGCTCGACGATCACTCTGATGCTGTTTATGTGGTGCACACAGGACTTGTGGGTCTGAAGTCAGCTTGTTCTGTCCAGTGAGCTTGAAATACGGTTTGTGAATACGTGGGCTAAAATCTTGTTTGCCATTTTGAGAAGAGTAATGCATCTTCAGTTCCCACACTCTTGCAGATTACCCTTCTTTGGAATTTTTATAATTAGACCTTCTCTTATCTCGTCAGGGATAAAATCGGTTCAGTATGATAAGAGTTATGAATGCAAATGTGGAAACACCACCCTAAAAAATTTATAATTTTGAATTGATATAATTTGCACATTTTCGTTTTACATGACTAGAAATCATAATGTCGAATTTCGTGATGATTAGTCCATAATTTACTTTAGGCCACATTTAGAGTTCACTCTCGGAAACTCATTTAATACGCGTAAAAACGTAACGAATAATGCTACCCTTATAAAATTTGGTAGGTCCCTTATAAAGCCAACACATGAAATATTCTAACTGTCAGTGAAGGGTAACAATGATTCGGCACAGTCGAATATACTACTTTAACTTGTTCTCTATTGCCTAATACATACATATTTTGCATTACGATCGTAGCTACGTTTTACCAAATTCTTAATTTACAGCGAAAAGTTTTTCGATTTTTCGTTTATTTCGCTTAAAAAACTGTGCAATAGAAGGAATGTTAGTAAAATTAAATTCAGTACATATTTTTTTTTTACACTATATGGCAAAATCAAAAAAATGGAGATACTTTTGGAAAGACCTAGTGTAGTTGATAACACAACTTTGCCATTTTAGGAAATTCGATTACACCCCCAAAATCGACATTGTGGACTAAAGAATTTTTAACTTAGTTATTTTTGCAGCAATTTAGAAGATTCAAAAGGTGTTCAATAGAGGCAAATGTGACAAGTTTAAAAAATTTTAGATTGACTTTAAATAACGCAAAATTAATTGCGAATTAAAAACTCGAAATTCCATTTTGAAAATGCAAATTAAAGGCCCAATAGGGCAAAATAAATTTCCTACTTAAATTTTAGCACGTATTACAAGGCCGCCAGCCGAACGTCCTAGTGACTGCCACTGGTGTTTTGAACAGAACACACAATATTTATTAGATAATGTGTATTTGTATTAAAATGCCTAAATTAAGTTTTAACAATTATGTAGAAACAATATTAAAAAAATAAATTGTGTTAATACATATTGGCATGGAACTACCAGGAATTACATAATTTGAAAAATTTAAATGCAATTGAATTTTGCTCCTGAGCACTGCGCGCAGCCAATTTGTAAGTTTACAATTCAGATTCTAAAATGGCTGCAATAGGGCGCATGTTCTAGATCAAACCTTAAATGTTCCGTTTAGTTTTACAACTGTTTCAATAAGAAAATTATTTTCAATTCAAAAACGTTATCACGATGCCAGGTTCAGTTTGATTAAAATTTAAGCTAATAACTTTTATTTTGGAGATGGCGTGTATAGCAAGTTTAACGACCTGTTTTTAAATATAAAATAAAAATTGTCGCTTGGGAATTTATATTGAAACAACAATTAAAAAAAAAATAAAATTTGTTTTTGTTTTGAATTTAAATTTTCTAAACGAAAATGTTTATTTTAGTTTAAAAAACAGGTCGTAAATGTTTTACCAACATTTAAAAAAAAAATTTATTGTTGGCATTTTTAAAAACATGTTTAGTTTTTCAAACGTAAATAAAAGTTTAAATATAAATTTCGTAACTTTAAGTCCGAAAATTCGAATAAGGGTATAAACAGCACACTATGAATTGCAGAATTTTTTTGATCATAAAAATATATTGTAAATCCCTTTAAAACATGTTTTTTTTGCCGTAAATTTTTTTCGAACATATTTCTAACTTTGAAGACTATCTTTTTTAACTTCTTTTTTGTTAACATTGAAATTTTTCCTTTTAATTATTTTTTTTAATGTTAGCTAATAATTTAAAAATAACAAAATTATTTTCGAAAATTCAGGTGATCGGAAAATTAATTATGGAGTTAGTTTCAAGCATATACGATATTAATTTAAGCATTTTTAAAAATGAGAAAATTATTACATACTTATGAAAGATATTTACCTTTTACCAGCTCTAATAGGGAAAACACTCCGATTGCTTAAGTAACACCTTTAAAATTCTGGAAACAAATCTGAAAGAAAAATGAAAAAAAAATTACACAGATTTATAAAGAATTTAATAAAATACTTATGGTCAATTTCACCAATTTGTTAAAATATCAATTCATATTTAAATATCAGTCTCTGTTTGAATGCGATCAGCGAAAGACGTATAAAAACAATACAAACTTTAATTTTTGACTGCTCAAATATTTTTTACATTCCTTCTTGCAATAAAAATTTTAATAAAAAAAAAAAAAAAAAAAAAAACAAACAAAATAAAAAAAAAAGTACTGAAACATTCAGAAATAAAACAGTGTTAATCCCACAATAAAAATCGCACGCAAATGTGCGCATACTTAGGTAGCATTTTTGTTGATAGCAACAAAAAAAAGCTTACTAAGAATCAATATGCCAACCAGTGATGTGATCAAGCAAAACACAAATAAAGAAATTCAAACTGATAGTATGAATTTGAGTGATAGCAGTTCAGATAGTGAATGCAGCTGGCAGCGAGTTCCTGAAAATAACCGTAAGAGGTCTAGCTCCAAATCACCACAAATAAATATTCCAAAGCGTCAGCAACTGGAATGCGGTCCTTCCACTTCAAACCGTTTTGCTGCTCTAGCACCTAATAATGAGGAATACGATGACGATGAAGTGTCACCCCAACAATCTCAGCAGCCTAAGCCGCCACCAATTTTCATACCAAATGTCGATGACATCGCAAAAATGGTTAATAAATTAAGTAAGGTTGTAGATAAATGAGTCTACCCATTAAAGCTTTTAGGGTAACTGAAATTATAGCTGAAATAAAAAAGCTTAATCCAAAGAAATCGGCGGGATATGATAATATTGATGCAAAAGTTCTAAAAAACCTGCCGAAAAAATCTTTAGTTTTTCTTACTGTCTTGTTCAACGCTATTTTAAGGATATCACATTTTCCTACCCAGTGGAAGCATGCAAAAATTATAATGGTTAATAAACCTAATAAGCCAGAGCATTGTATTGAATCATACCGGCCTCTTAGTTTGCTACCTACATTATCTAAATTATTTGAAAAGCTTTTTCAAAAAAGGCTATTACCGGTCCTAGAGTCTCTTCAAATAATACCTGATCACCAATTTGGATTTCGACACAAGCATGGAACACCCGAGCAGTGCCATAGAATAGTTAAAAAAATAAGAGAATCTCTATAAAATAAGGAGTACTGTTCTTCAGTTTTTCTTGACGTCAAACAAGCATTTGATAGAGTTTGGCACAATGGCCTTTTATATAAGTTAAAAAAACTTTTGCAAGCTCCATATTATCTTTTACTCAAATCATATCTACATGAACGCAGCTTTTTTGTTAGTATCAATGGAGAAAACTCAGAAATCGGCAAAATAAGAGCAGGTGTGCCTCAGGGAAGCGTATTAGGCCCCATACTTTACACATTATTTACCGCAGATATGCCTACAAATAAAAACGTTTTGATTGCTACGTATGCCGATGACACTGCAATATTAGCTACCAGCAAATCTGCCGCCTTAGCATCAGATATGGTGCAAACACAACTTAATGTAACAAGCAACTGGTTGAAAAATTGGAATATAAAAGTGAATGCGGAAAAATCCAATCACGTCACATTTACACTGAAAAAAGGGGACTGCCCCCCCGCTTACCGAAGTCCGATCATGTAAAATATTTGGGACTTATAATAGACAAACGCTTGACTTGGAAAGACCATATAAAACTGAAAAGGAAACAACTTGAAATTAAAACAAAAGAAATGTATTGGCTTCTTGGCCCTAAGTCCGAATTAAGTCTCAACAACAAGGTCTTGCTTTATAAAACGATTCTAAAGCCAATATGGACTTACGGAATACAGTTATGGGGAACTGCATTGATATAATTCTAAAATATCAGTCTAAAACACTCAGACTTTTAACAAACGCACCTTGGTTTATGAGAAACAACGCTATTCACCGTGATCTTGATGTACGCTTTATTAGAGAGGAAATTAAAAATTACAGTAGAAAATATCAACAAAGACTGAGCAACCACCATAATTTACTTGCGATCTCATTGTTAGATGATAGTTATGAAGTAAGACGTTTAAAAAGGTTACACATACTAGATCTCCCATTTCAAATATAACTTTCAGTTTGTAAAAGTTAATGTAAATAGTTTTTTGTTAAGAATTGTAAACATATAAAACAGTTAGATTCGTAGGAACCTAACACTCTGTGAAATTGTTGTATTAGCTATAAGTTTTGCTTAATATTTATTTGTAAATAGATTGCAAAAATAAAAATTTATAAAAAAAAAAAAAACAAAAAAAAAAATATTTAAATATAATTTTTCATTTAATTTTATTTTTGTTTGACATGTAAAACGAATTTTAAAAATAAATTGATATTTAAATAGAATTAGTGAAATTGACCATTAAAGTCGATAGAATGAAGATTTAATAAAAACAGGTTCAGAAACTATCTAACATCTATCTACAAAGCAAATTTCGTTTAACAGCAATATCACACAAAGAGGTCCGTCAAAATGCAAAAGGTCGCAATACGGGTATAAAAGACCCCTTCTTGATTCAGGAAAAACTGTCTACTAAAGGTTTTCTTAAAACAAGCAGAAGACAGATAATCGGGCCTAATTATTCATTCAATTCATCTTTGTATATAAATTTCATACTTAACTCTCCAACTCATCTCCAAATGCCATTTTGAGGCTGAGGTTTCTTAATTGTATTATACTTAAAAAAATATAACAAGACAAAAACTTGTCTTTTTTAAAGAAAATTTAAAAATTATTTAACACTCTTTTGTACAAAAAACAAGTAAAATGGTTTAATCTTATTCGATAGTTTTCTATATACATACTATATCAAACAGGTGATCGTTTATAGAGACAGAGAGAGATAGCGAGAGAGAGGGTTATGTTGTCTCTTTATTTTGTATGTATGTAGTTATTAAGGAAGTAACGATACGCTTTGTGGCGATACGATACCGATACCGATATTCAAAGAGAAATATCGCCGATACCGATACGAATAATTTAATTCAAACTCAACGTAAAATTAACAAAACTCAAGTAGAGTAATTTCTTTCTTATACAAAATTACAGTGTAAGAGATTTTTAGTATAAAATTATATGAATACAATTTTAAAAACAACGAATTGAATTTGAATTCATAGTAAAGTTAACAAAAAATTTATTATTTCTTAAATAAAAAAAAAGTGCAAGTATCTCTTTAATATTTGAAATTAAAATTTAAGTTTAAAAACAAAGTACTCTCAACTTTGGCAGAGATGCGTTGGAAAATAATCTCTCCTCAACAGAACTAAAATTTTAAATTTTGGGTATAAAACTTTATTGCTCCAGTAAGCAGGCGGATATGAGTCTCTAGAAAAATTTGTAGATCTAAGGTACCTCTACACTTCTTCTTAAGCTGAACCACAGCGTAGGATAGAAAGAGGACAATCCTTCGAAATTTGCTTATGAGATTTTCACAAACGCTCCAAACGTCAAGTCTGGTAGGCTTATCAGATTTTTAACCAGGTGTAGAGGTGACCGTGTCTTCAACACTTTCGGAATGTAGAGTCATGTTGAGTAGCTCAATAAAACGTTTTTTTTCCCAACTATTGTCTTTGAAATTATCTGGCGAATCTAGAGAATTGTAGATAAACAATAGATTTCATTAATATATAAACACTCAAATCTTTCATTCAGTGCTAATTCTACGTAAACCGCCAATTTTTGGTACTCAGAACTATTGTTCATCTCAGTTTATTCATTTATCGTATTTTCTAATAATGTTCTAAGACTGTTTACTATCGAAATAGCGTCAGAAATGTAGCAGTGGTTTTGCTTATGGATTTTTTGGTCTCTTTGAAGTAACCCAAAATTTGTAGCGATATGATTTTTATTTTCACAAAAAGCATTAAAATTAGCTGAAAATTCTTAAAACGTACAATTACATACAAGATTTTTTAATGGGAAAACGTTTTACCGTTACGGTGCAAAGCAAAACGGCTGATGCTGCAGGTCCACACCAAGCATAGAATGCGTCACAGCAAACATGTAAAATGCATATACGTATCGTAAGCATGAAGTAGGATTACTTTCTACCTTAGCATGCGTCTCAAAAAAGGAAATGACGCGTAGTGTGGACCGACCCAGCTTAAAAATTAATAGACACTATTAATTATTATGTTGGATTTTTTGTTATTAGTTGTTTTGCAAAAAATAAGCATTCACAATTAAATTGTTTGTTCAAAAAAACTATACGAAGCGTAAAGGCGTATCGACAGTAAAATATCGCCGATACCTATATATCGGTATCGGTATTCGTTACGTCCCTAGTAGTTATATTGTTACCTTAATATTGAAAGGCCCTAACTTGTTTTTTAAACGAGTTTTTTGCTTATTTCGTAAGATGGTGTTCTAATAACACACTGTTAAAATTTATGCGCTCTGACTAAAAATAAAAATAATATTAACATTTGAAAAAAGCACTAAATCATAGCATTCAACTAGTACAACTCAAATGTCAGTAATACCTAACTCATGTTTGTATTAGTGTATAAAACTATTTCCACCACTAAACATAGTTGCATTAATAAAATCGAATAGAACAATTTTTTTTTTCTAAAATAAAACTTTCTTAGTTTAATAAATTTTCAATTTATTTAATGTTGGCTGCTTTTATAAACTTTTAAAAACAATGTTTGTAAAATTTTCATTCTGCAATATCGGATAATATTGAAATAATTTATGATTTCAAATATTATTTCCATACCACAAAATGCTACTCTGCTGGCTTTAATAATATTAACAACAGAAAAAAATTAGTCAAAAATATTTATTTAAAAATTTTTAGTTTGTGAAAAATAAAAACATTTTGCAAAAGCAAATGAGCGAAATGTATTGGAAAAAATTATTAATTATGTGCTTGTGTCATAAAACAAACAAAAAGTGTTATATTGTGCAAAATTTCAAATTTTATTTTGTTTTTGTTGTTTTTATGTGTGTTGAATTCATGCAGAATGTATATGTGTGAAGGGTGAACTAAACAATATAGAACGCTCTCTCCAATTGGCGTACTAGTTGTATACTATGCCCTAAATTATTTAAATAATTTATTTTTCTATTTTTTTTTTAATAAAAAAATAGCAAAGTACAGCAGACGTTGATTTGTTTAACTTTTAAAAATGTACTCTTACATTGCGCAGATTTTTTGTGCCATTGTTAATTGAATTCCGGGCCTTACGGCCAATTTCACCAAGTCTGGTTAAAACTAACTTCCAGTTGACAATATATTTTTGACAGCTATAACTGATAGTTATTTACAACTGTACTTGCTGAAACTGGCCGTAGGAAAATTTGTTTAATTTAACGTCATCAGCATTAAACATTTTTAATTAGCTCCAAAATTTTCATTTAGCTTTGACCTTTTATTTAGCCCTTTTATAATTTTCTATCTTTGTTAAGTTTAATTTTAAAGATTTGAAAGATTAAACTTATTTATTTTTTTTTGAATTATTATGAGTTTTGACTTAAAATAGTTGCACTCAAATAGAAATTATGTCTGAAAGTGGATAATTCCTGTCTAAGTTACAATGGCCGCGTTTATCAACTTTAAATTTGTGTAGTTGCCAATAAGAATCAGCAATACTGATTTCCCAATTGTACACCATCTCTAACCCTGACATAGAACTAGGGAAAAGATATGGAACATATTTACCATTCATTTGTGCACCATATTGAGTGAGGACAACTTTTTACATTTTTGCATATATTTTTCTAGACCAACACTAAGCCTTATCACCAATAAACTGTTATGATATCCTTCACAAACATTTTTATTTTACCAAAAGTTATGTTTCAAATTTCGGTTAATATTTGTCTACAGCCCTCATACAAAGCCCACTCTCAAAAATCACAAAGAATAAGATGAATTGCTGTGCAAATAATTTTTTTTTTTTAGAGTAGGTCCAGTATTTACCAAAAGTAAAATCCTTTGTAAAAGCGTTATACCAGGAATAAATCTCAATCAAATGCTGAAATATGAATAAAATTTAACACAAATAACATTTACATAAATTTTATCCCTACAACATTTTTTTTTTTTTTTGGTGTTTGATCCATAATTCCGGATAGCTAAAAAACAAATCATATTTTTAAGGCTTGCGCCTTTAAACTGGGCTATTATCCTTAATGTCTGTATGCACTGTCAAAGCAGTGTTTTAATACTGTACTAGTTGCGTTTAAAGAGATGACTTTAGTAATGCCATACTTTGTCAAAGTTTTAGCCGCTGCGTTTGGGAATACGAGACATTGTTGCACTGCAAAGCACCATGCATTAAGGAAGGCAGCCTTCATCACAGATGACACTGGCTTAAACATTTAACTCACTAAGAAGTTTGCAACGATTGTCATCAAGGTAGTATAGCCTCGAAAGTTCAGTTCTACCTACATTTGTTGATATTTTTGTACAGTATACATTAAAGTTTTGAATATCTTTTATTATAGATCTTCTGTAGCTAAATAGATATTTGTTTGCATTTTTTTTTTTTAATTATGCTTATGCATGAATATGATTAAATGTTACGTAGGAATTTTTGCTATGATACATTTGGCTTCATTCACATAATATTTATAGCAATAGTTTATGGACACTCCCCTTTCCAAAAACTATTATTATTATTATTTGCCTTTGCATTTTATATTTTTGAATATAAATTGAAACGGTCAAATAGTTATATAAATGATATTGCATATATAGTTATTTTAAAATGTTACTATACATTTTTATATACATACATATATTTATGTATGTGTGTATTACATGTGTTTATGCATATGAGATTTGTAATATTACCTACCGCATTGTGGTAATATTTTATATCCAAAATTATCTCCCCCTCACAAAAATTTATTTGTACTTCTACCCATATTATAATAATAAATATTAAAGGTAGTTATTGGGTTTCTTTTAAATGATACAAAACCTTGACAATATTTTATATCTGTTTGTTAGAATGAAATGTCATCGTTAAGTATTGAAGCAGAACAAATATAAAAACACAATAGCAAAAAAAAAACAACTAACAAGTTTTCTCTTTTGTTTTTTAATTTGCAAAGTCAAAAGAAAACGAAAAGATTTTTTTTTGCAGTTAACCTTTACTTTTTGTATTTCTTTTACTTATTCCCAATTCAATTTTTTTATAATTCACAATTTTATTGTTTTTCATGATTTTTTTTTTCTTCTCCTTTAAATTATTATTATTTTTTATTAAAAAACATTTTGATTAACTTTTCTATATATGACTTTAATAAGTGTCTCTTTGTTTTTGGCCATTTTAGCATGTCAAACTTTTTATTCGGAATTTGTATTTTTTTACTTCTTTAATTTTTTTTTTTTTTTTTTTTTTTTTTTGTATAATTTATTAATATAATAATTCTTTGTTTTGCTTTTTAATCCAGAAATGTAACAATTTTCGTGACTTGACTGTTGTTGCAAAAACAACAAAGACATTTTTCAAATAAAGTGTTTTTAAACCGGGCGGTATAGTCACGTTTCTTAAATATTTATATTTTATTGTCTCTAACATTTTTGATGCAATGATTTACTTTGATCAAATGCCATTAATATTAATTTATTTCTTAAATTTTAATACGTTTTGAAAATAAAGTTGCAGAAATAATATTTCAAATAATAAAGTAAAATAAAGGAAAGATTTAAGAAACGAACTTTCTGTAATTTTTCCCAAGTTTTTTGTTTTGTTAAACAATCAACTAAGTAATCTTTTTTTAATTTTTTTTTTAAATTTTTTTTAACAAAAATATCTTCTTTAAACCATTTTATCGTTTTTCAAAAAGTAGCAATTTAAAAAAAAAATTAAAATTTTACAGTGACTCACAGCGAAATTTGTCCAAAAAGTCAAAAAACCTATGAAAAAAAGTAGAAATTCGTAAGTTCATTTAAATTCCATAGCAGATACAGGAAAAAAATTACAAAATGCATAACATTTTGCAAAAAAAATATATTAAGCAAATTATTAGAAAATGTATGTCACAATGCAAATGGTCCGCTTGAAATAACGTATATTACACAAGGTACTAAAATAAAATTACAAAATTTTTAATATATTGTGGGATAATATTTCTTTCTGTTTAAAAACAGATTTGAGACGTTTTGGAATAGATTCTAAAAGTTTTTGTGTATTCCGGGCTTATTTTACTTTATTCTTCCAAAAGGTTCGTTTTAAGCTCATTTTGGTTTAAGGTCTGATGTTTTCTTATTTCCATTTTCAGTTTTTGCCACAAGTTTTCTATTACATTCAAGTCTGGTGATTGAAGTTTTGAGTTCTCGAGGACAACGACAAATAGCCATTCCTAAACAACACCAGAAGTATGTTTTAGATTATTGTCCTTATGCAGATGAAAAAGGTTTTTTATTCCAAGTTTTGCACTTTGCTTGAGGTTATTTTTTAAACATGTGAGATCAATTAAAAATGGATAATCATTCAATAAGCAAATTTCGATCTACCAAAAGGTTAAAATACAATTTGGTTTAAGGATTAATGTTTGACTACTGACGTCAGCAGTCATCGATGGCTGCGAGTGTAAGACGGCAAATCCCTTTGAGAAGACCTAGTGGTTGAGGTCGAAACATGTCAGGGTAACCAGCCGCCTGGGTTCGAATCACACGCCAGCCAGCCTGGCTTCGAATCCCAGGTCAGTCAAGAATGAAAATTATCAATAACAATTTTAATTAATCTTCCATGTTGTAAAAATTCCTTTCTTCATAAAAATAATTTAATGAAAATTAAATTTAATGAACTTAAGCCTAATTAAATAGTAAAAATTTGGATTAAAAACCATGAATAGTTCAACAAAATAACCACAATACTAATTATTTTTTAATATATTTAAATACTTCATGTGCAGTCCTACTGTTAAATGCATTCTTTCGAAGTATTTTTCGGGTGGTTTCAGGGTTACAGCTTAAATTAAAATGATGTTTGACCGTATCCCGTAGTTTGGGTGCACTCAGCCTTGGTTCCATCTTGATTTGGTTGACAATACATATTTTTTATTGCGTTAATAACTTTTTGTTGCTAGTTTTTGGCTTATTTTTTATTCGTGTCTCTTTTTTATAACTATTAATGATATTTGCTATCGTAGTGGGGGCTTTCTTAACAATATTTTCAGTTTCTCTCTGACTTTTTCCACTTTTGTAATGGTAAAATTTATATTTTCACACTTTTTATGGCGGCCCATCTTGAAATTTAAAATTAACCCACTATTGTAACTGCCATTTGTTGCAATTAATCACCTAATAAGTAATTTGAAATAAAAATCAACACAAAATATTGAAAACTTCCGTAATTTTTTATGATTTTTAATCGTGGAACATTTTTATTGTGACATAAATTTCCTTTTATTTTGCTTAATATTAAATTTGTTGCACAAATCTTATGGAATTTTATAACATTTTTATATATTTTATAGTAACTAAAGCAAAACTAATCAAGCACTTTTATTTTTCTTCAGCATTTCATTTAGTAGAGTTTTTATATTTTAAAGTTCTTAGCACATGTGGACCAATTTCACTGTGATCCACTGTACTAAAACGTATTTTGTCACGCAAAGAAAACACATTTTTCAATATATTCACCGCTAAAAAAACTACTTCTAACGAATAACTTGCAAGCATATCATGGTAAGTTATAAGAAAAACCCTATTCAGGCTTAAATATTAGGGTATTCATTTAATCAAGCTTTTGCTTTAATCGGTTAATCGCTCGATTAGGTATTTGTGGGATCGGTTGATTTTGTTATTGATCGGTTAACCGATTAATAAAGTTTTTTTTTATAAATTAAGTAATTCCAATATATAAAAATGCATAAATTTTTTGTTATTTGGAGCTTATTAGTAAAAAACAAAATTATTACAAACATACAATTCTTAAACTAAAACTAGCAAACAAAAGAATAGTTAATAAATATGTAATTTGTACATGTTTTTTAATTAAATTATGTATTAATTAAACAATAAACTGTAAGATCATATTATTAGTTAATTCAGTAGTTAAAGAAAATCTTATAAAATAATCTGTTATACACATAATTTGACTTAAGTGCTTAGTATTTCAGCGTTTATTTTCTTTGGTTTTGATTAAATTTGACTTTGAAAATTTTTAAAAATTTTTCAGACTTCGCATTATTTCGGGTAATGTTGTTTAAAGATTGATATGAGAAGATAAGAGAAGCAACAAATAACTAAACGCATACATATAAAAAGTACGCGAATCAAAAAGCTGTTAACAGCAAACACTTATTTAAAATAAAAATCCCTGAACACCTTCTTTGTTTGTATGAAAAAATATTTTCTAAACACATGCTTTTTGTATATGAGGCAAAACAATTAATTAAAACCATAAAAAATATGTAATTATACTACAAAAAGTTAAAAATTTTGATACATCGGTTAATCGGGTAATCGATTGAAATTAATTAATTTATTAATCGAAAATAGACAATTTTAAATTAAGCGATTAGTTAATCGGGTAGAAATTAATGGGTTAACCGAGTGAATACCCTACTACATATGCTTCACTTGTGCCGAAGATATTCTTACTAAATTTAATATAAATAGTTGAAAAGTATTTATTGTTTAAGTTTAAATTATATAAAAAGCATTAATTGTAAGTTTTATTAGTCTAATTATGTTATGGATATTTGTAGTTTTTACACTACACTATGCCTAAAAGTAGTATCATAATTAGTACAAATATGCTATAATTTAAGAGAAGGCACTCTGGCAGAAGGTTTAGGAATCAACCAGATGTTAAGATAAGGTATAACTTTCGGACATATACTAAAAAACGATGACAAAACCATGGATAGATAGCAATGGAAATATTCCACTTGTTGGAAGATGTCGAAGAACAAGACTCGATATCGAAAGAAGAAATAAATAATGCACTAGCTAAAATGAAAATTTAAAAACCAACCAGTCATGATAACTTTGCCCCGAAACTCCTTCGATATACGGATAACGATGGAAATAAACGTCCGCTAAGTATAATAAATGTGACATGGAAACTAGCGAAAATCCCCAACGACTGGCAAGTTGCATTAGTCAACCCAATATTCAAAAACTTCAACTGTATCAAAACTATCGAGGCATATCCTTACTAACGGTAGACGAAAAATTGTACTCTCGGGTTCTTATGAATAGGTTAAGATCGGAAATTGAACACCAACTTAAAGAAGACCAATGCGTTTTTTGACCGAAGCGAGGAACAAAGGATCAAACCTTTAGGATGCACCAAATAACGGAAAAAGTTATAGACTTGGAGAAACCCTTTAATACAGTTACATGTCAAGAAATATGGTTGGCATTGCAAAGTTTTTGTGTAATATGCCGAAACTATGTGAAAACAGGGAGTGCACCATCCAGAAAATTCATAACAACGCCTGAAAAAAATAGCAGAGGGTTTAGCATTAACGCAACTAAACCAGAAACTATGATAATAAGCCATAATAATGGAGTACACAAAATAAGCATATAACAATGAAGCTAGTAGAAGAATTTCATTACTTAGGAGTTACTATAAGCGAAGACGGAAAATGGGATAAGACCTTAATTCTAGAATATCAGACACTTCTTTCTAATTTTTAGTATCCTTTAAACCGAAACTTTATCAGGAAAAGAGAGTTCGCAAAAACAACCAAATTAACAGTCTTTAAATCCACATACATACCAACCCTCACGTATGGATCTGAATTGTGGGCGCCCACAACAAAAAATAAAAGAAGGATACTTACCTCAATTTCGAACGATGAATAGCAGCAAAAAAGCGAAGAGATAGAGTAAGTGACGACACCGTACGATCAAATATGTCCTTAGAATCACTAAATAACAGAATAAAGGAAACAAATTAAGATAATTTGGACATTAGAGTGGTCCAAATTTGTAATGCCATTTTTCAAAGGAAATTCTAAAGTGAATGAATGGCCTAAGTTTGGTCCTTTATATATAAAAACATTTTATATGAAGTTTGTTGGCGATTGGATAATGAAATGTCGAGAGGGAAATCGATTGAAAATTTAAATAGTGAATTAAAGGCGAAAAGACACTTTTTAAATGTCATAAATGGCCTTGTTCCAAGGAAATAAAACAGGTTTACAAAAGGTTTATGGAGCGGATTTTCTATGAAAATTTGATAAACCCCATATAATCCCATACTTTTTCCACAATAAAAACGAGGTTTCCTTCAAATTTCTTTATAATTAAAGTTACAATTTTTAATTACAAATAGAAAAAATTACAGAATTGTGCTTTATGTAGATTTGCAATATAACCTCCACACTGAAAGGTAATTAGAAGTCTGGAATAAGTAAGTTAGTAAGAACATCTATTGGGTCAGTACGGTGGTAGTGGTATACTTTTAATTGAGTATTTTTAAATGAGTTCGTAATCTGACTGAATTTGATAAAAATTATCAAATCAGTGTGTTTTGTTTATCAGAAATTAATAATTCGTTTCTGAACTCAAAAGAAAATTCTATCTTTTAAAATTAAATCCCCCGAGGGATAAAAAAAAGTTTTTAAAATCTTGTTGGCAAAAATTCAAATTGTTTACTCAAACTCAGCGAGAACTTTTTATAGAAAGAATATCGTTTGCAAAAACATAGTTTTTATTCGCAAAAGAACCTGTTTTTAAAAAGTTTTTTCATTAATAAGCACCTTTTATGAACCTTTAAAAAAATAAAGATGATCAATATTGTCTTAATTGTCACAATAAAATTGTGGTATTTTACACCTCCTCTGGGTACCTTATCAAGAGCAATTGCTCATGAAAATATTTAAAAAGTGTTGAAAGTGTCAACATTGCTAACAAAAAAAAAACAGATTATAATCTCATCACATTTTTATATTATTACCTTATGATTGCGTGTGTTATCTATGTATTTAATTATTTATTACTAAAATAAACACAAGTGTAGCATGTTTGGCATAATGTCAAGTTATTTTTTGTTTTTTTTTTTTGTGTGTTTAAGATCCATAAAAGTGTAAAACTTTAAAAAAAAACTCACACAACATCCCAAACAATTCGTAAACTAAGTGACAAAGAAATACTTTTCACTTTTTTCAAACATTTACTTTTGTTTTGCACTATTTTTAAACTTAATTTGGTTATAATTGTAAAAATTGTCACGTGTTTGTGGCAGTTGTGTTACCAAATGTTGCATAAGAGCAAGTAAATTGTTGGTTGTTGGATTGATTGTTGTTGAGCTAAACTTGTGGTGGCTGGTAAAGGGCGTTGTTTTTGTTATACGAAGGTAGACTTGTTCATATTTGTAAGGAAAATTTATAAAAAGATATGGTCAAATCTATATAAATTTCAATATTCTGGTCACATTTATCAATTACCTAATTTTAATTTGTTTGAATTGGTTACATAAGGAGAAATTCATATCGTTACCTAAAACGCAAAAGACCCTAAATAACATTTTGAAATTTTTACAGGAGAAGCAAGAAACTATTTAAACTGCTTAAGCTATAAATTGCCTTAAACTGTTATTAATTTTTTTTTTCTTAAAAAAACCTACCAGTTGCTTTGACAATTGACAATGATGCATATTATGCAAACGTTTAGTTAGGTCTATTAGCGTTTTTCATATCATTTTTGTAGATTGGGCCGTTTTTTTAGCTTTTGTGGACATCAGAATCAACGGAAAAGTCGATTTGTAATTTTTGGTAAGTTAGGCCCTTTTGCGTTTAAAGAAACGATATGTAGGTATATATGTATGTATGTAACTAAAAAGTAAAAAAAATAATTGATTAAAAATATTAAATCTTAAATCCATACATAAGCCTTCAAATGCAATTTCTTTTTCATTAAAAGACAATACAGTTTTATTAAGAAAATCGCAAAATATAAATTCGATGTGTTTAAACTTCGATGATCAGTGAAAATAAAATTGGAATGAATTCAAAAAACTGCCGAAAATTAAATTAAAATTACAGGAAAATCGTCAAAATACAAAAAAAAAAAATTTTAAACAAAATGCGAAAAGAAAAACATAAAATCAGAATAAAACAGCAAAATCATATATTATGTGACCAATGAAAGTGCTATATTAGAATTTGGTAAATCTTATATGCACGCAGAAAAGCATATTAGGGTCACCGCTATGACCACAAACACTCTATTATTGTTGTTGGCATTACAATTGTAGCGACCAAATTATGGTTGATTTCAGGCAAATTGTAGTTAATTTTAACCATATTATATTTAAGCATACAATTGTTATCTGCAAACATAAACATTGTTAAAACTCAACCATAGTATATTTCTCCTAGAATATGGTTACCTCCAACCAAATGTTTTCTGCGTGTAGTTACTAAATCATCAGAAAATATGGCTTGAACCAAGAAAATGTTTCATGATTCTCGTCCAAGTCAAACATTTCTTATTCTAAATATGTGTGTGGCTTGATTTAAGCAAAAAGTTATTACTCAAAGTGAACAAAAATTCAGTCGAATACAGCAAAAAAATGCATTTTAATTCTATGGTTACTTAAATCAAATTTTCGTTGCTTTATATTTTACAAAATAGCCAGAAAATGCTAGGAACACAACTATAAAGAACGACGAAACGTCGGCAAAAATAAAACATATTGGTGTATATAAAAATACACACAATCATGGGGTCGGCCGAAATTCGTCATCCGAAGGGACTTTGCAATAGATTTATTTTTTATTTCAGACGCGAACGACGATCAAATTAGTACTAGATGACCATACTTTGGTTTAGTTGCCAAGTAGTTTATTAAATGAAGTAACTTATAATTTAAATAATTGTTTTATTTTTGATTTATGTCATGAGAAATAAATATACAAAATAGTTGGCTATAAAAAGGGTTTGTAGTTGTGATTTTGTTAATGTTTTATATTTTATGAATTATTTTTTTTCATTTTTTTGTTAGTTATTCGTCGTTATTGTGCTTCATAGGAAAAATTTACTCAGCGAATTTTTACTGAAAAATTCGTCGTGTTGGGCGAAATTCGCCGTTGTGTAATTTAAACCATCTGTTTCTCGAATTCAAACATGTTATTTGTATGTAGGTATATGCAGAAATCTGTTTTTGAATTAAATAAAGCTTTAATGTTAATGCCTTCAATTCTCAATCAAAAGTTTCGCATAATACATCTAACACCCAATTTTTTACGATGATTTTTTTCCCCTATTTTTAAATCATGTCTTTTTTCGTTTGAAAGCGAGCGGGATAGAGAACTAAACAGGGTAGAAAAAAAGACATGAATCGTATTTTCTGTTTTTCTTTTTTGACATTCCTCTTTGAACTTATTTGGGTTTTTTTTAAATTAATTTTTTATTCTTATTCCAAAGTGACAAGTACTTATTAAAATATAGAAAGAAATAAATAAATTTTATAATAAAAATTTCCAAACATATCAAAATTATTGCAATATAATTTATTAAGCTTGAGGTTTTTCTTTTTTATATAAAAATTTTTATAAATTTATTTCAACTCCAATATTTCGATACAGCAATGTGTATCATCATCAGGGAACAGATTAAACAAATAAAAATAACGTTCACAAAAAAATAATGAAAAAATAATAACAATTGTCAAATAGAAAAAATTATTTACAATTACAATTTTTTTTTTTTTTTTTTTTTTTTTTTTTTTTTTTTTTTTTAATTTCCTGTTTTGTTTTTATAAACTAAATTTCTATAGTTTTGTGCTACATTTTCCGTGTCCGATCTAAAATTAATTCTTAACAATTCTGGTACTTTAATGATTTGCAACATTTCTAGCATTAAGCGTCGTTTATAATTGTTTTCTGTGTTTAAAACTGATACATTCTCAAAGTCCGGAGAGTGATTTAAACTGGCACAGTGGGCTGTTAATGCTGTTTTTTGTGATGAAATATCCCTAAACTTTTGATTTGATTTGTGACCCGAAATTCTAGTTTTCAGTTTGTTCTTTGTCGTACCTACATATACTTTGTTGCATTGTCCATTATCATTTCCCTTACAAGGTATTTTATAAACCACATTCGACATTTCCAATTTATGTACTTTATCCTTAGTCCTAGTGAATAATTTACCAACTGTATTATATGATTTATGTGCTATTTTACATGTCCTTGTGTCAAATATTTTCGACTTTTCTAAACGTTCCGATATTTTAGGAATATATGTTAGTGATTTGTAAATTTTTGGTTCTGCAATTATATTCAAGTTGTTTGCCCTATGGTTATTGCATTGTCCTATTAAATTTGATATCAGTTCCATTGGAAAACAATTATCCCTCAAAATATCCCTAATTCTTTTTAAATTCCTGTTATGAAATTCTAAGTCACTTATTCTCAGTATTCTTTCTATAAGATTTTTTGCAGTATTAATTATAACCCTCTTTGGATGTTTTGAGAAATAGTTTATAATTCTACCAGAAGAAGTTGGCTTTTGGTACCAATCCATTAATAATTTATCCCTTTTTCTTATTAACAAAGTATCTAAATATGGAAGTTTTAAGTTACACTCTTTCTCAATAGTAAACCTTATGTCCGGATGAAATGAGTTAAAAGTTTCTAAAACATTTTCTATTTCCGATTCTTCAATAATGCAAAATAAATCATCAACATATTTTGTCATAACTTTTGGTTTAATAGTCAATTTTGCAATACAAGTATCTAATAATTTCTCCATAACTATATCCGCTATAATTGGTGATGCTGGGGATCCCATTGGAAGTCCCTTTTGTTGGACATATATGTTATTCTCCAATTGAAAGTATCTATTATCTATTATACAGAATCTAAGAATACGTAAAAACAGTTCCCTTTCAATTTTTGTAAATTCCTTAATTATATTCCATTTTTCCTCTATTATATCTATAGCAAGATCTATTGGTATACTCGGAAATAATGAAATCACGTCGAAAGAAACCAATTTTTCATTGTTAAATAACCTAACATGTCTTATTTTATCCTTAAATTGAAGAGAATCCTTTACATTATATTTAGAATTTATTGTTACATTCTTAAGAATTGTTGTAATATATTTACAAAGGTCATATGATGGAGAATTGATACTTGAGCAAATAGGTCGTAATGGATAGTCTCTCTTATGAATTTTAGGAACTCCATACAATCTTGGAGCAATTGCCACGTTTATTTTTAGTCTGTTCCTCTCCGTAGATGTGATTATGTTCTTATTGAAAAGTTCCTGAATAATATCATTATTCATCTTTTGTAATTTGTTTGTGGGATCCTTATTTAATTTCCTATATGTCAAATTATCCTGCACAATACTATTAATCCTCATATCATAATCACATTTGTCCATAGCTACTGTAGTATTACCCTTATCGGCATTTAAAATAAGAATGTCATTATTAAGTCTTAAAAATTTTTTCGTATCTCTTACTTTTTCCAGAATGAATTTGTCTCTATTATTCAGTCTTATTCCATTAATATAATTATCAACATTTGTTGTAAATTTCATTCTGGCCCTTTCCTGTTCTTCTTTACTACTTAATGTCTGTACTAAGTCTTCTCCCTCAGCTATAATTTTCAAAGTCGGAAATTGATCCCTTTTAATTGGTAGTGAATGTTTATGTCCTAATGAAAGAACCCACTGTGTGTCTATTGGAATATTAACACTAGATTTGTTTACAAACCATTTTTTGTTTAATCTTATTCCTAATTCCTTCCTTTGTATATTCCTAAGTTCTTCAAACTTTTTCCTATGTCTATGCTTGACCCTTTCATTGAAATTTGTTGCCAATTTATCTTCGTGTTCCAAAAAGTTTTCAATCTCCTCTTCATTAAAAAATATTCTTAAATTATTTACAGTCATCATTAATTCATTTTTAATGTCCTTCATCGATTCATGCTTCTGTTTGATTGTTAAGCCTAAAATTTTATTATGTAATTCTTCCCTATAGTTGGATATTCTTCGTGATATTCTCCATTGAGATGATTGAAGATGCTCATTTTCATGGAAAATATTAAATATATTTTTAGTAGAATTTCGTATAAATTTTGGTATGATACCTACATTTCTGCAACGAATCAAAAAGGTAATTGTAGCCTTAGTTTTTATTAACTTATTCCTAACAGTCTTGTATCTGTTAATAATTCTTCTCACTTCCTGCGAAATTTTAAATATTTTTATACGAATAAGCAACTAAGAAAATCAGAAAAAAACAATTCTGACAGAAAAAAAAGGAACATGGTGAAAATTAACCAAGTTTTTGGAAGTTTCTTTAAAAAAGAAATACAAAAAAGTCGTGTCTTTTGAATCATCGTGAAAATTGGGTGTAAGTAAATTGCTTTAGGAAAATATTTCTTGAAAAACTTAAGAAATTATAACTCGATTCAAGTAAATAAATTTTAAATTTTCTAAAAAAGTACGAATTACTTACTCAATTCAAACACATGTTTGGTATTTGAATTTCAACCATATTCAATATTAATTATTAAACACCAGCATCAAGCCAGACTTAATGTATTAAACTCAATATAAACTAAGTGGGAACTTTTGCTGTTTATTTTACTTCTTAGACATGAAAATAAAAAGCAAATGGTTTTTTACCTACTTGTGTGGTGTTATATATTAATATGAATTAAGAAACTTTTGATAGATTTTCTTGATACGTCGATTCAAATAAAACTTATTTGAATCAAACCAAGTTTTCTTAAGTATTTTCTGAAAGTATTGAAAAAAAATCCCCAGCATTTGTTTCTTAATGCAAGAAATTCGAATTCAATTTAAAAATCAAGAAACCCAGACTTATATTAAATAAATGCAGCTTTCTTATTTTTAATAAAAGCCAGCTACTTTTGTGTATCTTGTTATAAGAAACTTTTGATCATATACCGAATTTGTGAATTTTATGATCACGAGAAAATGTTTCTTTATTTAAGAAAATTTACTAAATAATATGAAAGAAAATAGTTAAATCAAGAAATTATTTTGGATTTTCTTGTTTTAGGAAAATAAAGTTTTTTCCGTATTCTCTTTCTTCACCATAGTGAAGATTTGGGTTCAACAGATCTGTGTTAAAAAAATAGATATTTTTAAAAATATTTCTTCATATAACGGACCGTTAAATTTTTAACTCAAATGTACTGAATGACATTATTAAGCCCCAAGAAATAAAAAAAACCAACATTCGAATAGGTTTCTTATAGGTGAACATTAAAAACCAAGCTCAAAGCTTAAAATAAGGCCTCAAAATGTGAAGTTTATTTTTAAAGTGAAGTTTATATCTTCGCCATTTATAGACACATCTCACTGAATTTCAATAGTAAAGTTTTTCGGACTAAATGGTATATAAAGATATGACAATGTAGTCAATATCGCAGATGGGGTCTGCAGATAACCTATTTCAACCAGCTCACGGATGGACGGATATAATCGAATGGACTTCGCCACTCATAAGGATCTAGAGTATTTATACTTTAGAGGATTAATTACAAGCGGAATGACTTATTCCAAAAAACTATATATACCCTTTCCAGGTGTGATGAAGGGTATAAAAAATATGATAAGTGTTTAAAAAAAATGGACGAAAATAAGAAATTACGTACTATATAAAAATGTTTTTGAAAAAAATCGTTGGAAAAAAAAAGTTGTAATATTAAAAAGTCAAAATTATAGTATAAAGCTGAATTTTGTTTATATAGTAAATGTTAAAAATACACATCGCACTTAATCAACAAGAAAGTATTAACTCAAAATTTTTAGTTTTTCCCTCTTTCGAAAAAAATCGACACGATATATTCAAATCTACCCGATGTTAAAATATCGTGCTATTTTGTCTACTTTTTGGTAATTAAACGGCTGATTTTAAAATGGTTTTCATATGCCTTCAATGTTGAAATATAAATTGTTTTGCTTCTACTGAAAATTTTTAAGTTTTGAGTTAATGCCATCATCTCGTTGATTAAGTGCGATATGTTAAATTTTAATTAATTTAATTTGCTGCGCAATATGAGTAATATTAACCTGGAATTGAACCTGCAGACCTCGCATAGAACAACTCACTACCAACTAGTCTACCGGGGCAAATTTTTTTTTACTTGAAACCACCCTTGTTAGCATTCGTTGTTTTAAGTTCGCACATTTTGTCTTTATACATATACCACAATAGTGGAGACGGTATTATGCGTTTGTTCTGATGTTTGTTTAAAACACATTAAACATTAAACAACATGCAGCCTGCTGGCTGTCCATGTAAACCTTGTGCGCAAAGCACAGGTCGCAAATTTTGAGACAATTTTATGAAATTTGGTACAATTGACCAAACCTATTGAAAAGCTTGAGACCCGTTCCATAGTTTCGCATAGCTCCTATTCAAGCTTATTTCTGGAATAGAGAATTTGTGTCTAACTTATTTTGCTGTTTGTAGGTATAAATGGCAACATATAGACCTACCGTACCCAATCTGGTACAGTAACTTTGAAAAATCATTTCGATATAACCACTAATAATTTTTTTTTTAGTTACAGGCATAATATTGAAGTGTTGTTAATAAGTGAAAAATAATATAAAAAAAATTTTATCCAGCTTTTTTTTGAAAATTTGAGAAAAATACCTCGGCAGAAAAGAAAAAAAAATAATACAATGTCTTTCAAAAGGTAAGTTTTATATTACTTTATTGGGAATTCTAATATTTGTGTGTATTTTTTAAAAAAAGGTGACTACAGAGTTTATTATTGCCTCCAAACAATAAATAATTTGTTGTTTTAACAAGAAATACTATGCTCTAAAGTATGTGTACCGTATGTGGTACAGTAGGTATATGCATGAGCAAAATATACAAATAATTTTTTTTTCTTTTGCTTTATCGCTTATAATATTGGTTTTTGTGTTTCAGGGCATTGACGCTGCACGGCATCGCCACAATTCTAGAAGAAGTTGATGATTACGACAACCATAGTAAAGATTTAGATATTTTTGTACTTCCACCTGCTACCGCCAATGATGATCACACTTACAAAGACTCCGGCGAAGAAGATTCTTTCAGCATACATAATTTACCACCAAACTTGCTTCGAGCTCCAGCAGATTTCTGCACGTACAGACGCACTACCAGAGCTTCATCAGGATGAAGATACAGAGCCAGATGAATCTCAAAAGCCTCTTGTGAAGCGTGCTAGAAAGTAGGAATGGAAAAAACAAGATTTGCAAGTAAAGCCCATTACTTGGCCACTACCTTTTCATGTTTCACTTGAACGAACTCCAATAGAATGGTTTTCATTATTTTTTTCTGGAGACTTATTTGAACTGCTTACGACTGAAACTAGCAATTATTTGTCACGCAAACTGCTTCTCGCAGACGTCAAAACGGAAGAGTTGAAATGTTTGGTTGGAACTTTGTTGGTTAGTGGCTTCTTTCAAAAAATTATCTTATCGCTTCAGCCTTATCAAGAGATAGATTTTCCCTGATATATTCCAATATTTATGCCGCTGAGAATCATAGCATTGATGAGGCAATGGTTCCATATTTCGGTCATCAAGGGTGTAAACAGTTTATTCGAGGTAAACCTGTTAGGTACGGTTACAAATAATGGGTTGGTCTCGGCGCAAGTGTGGTGCTGACTTAGGATATGGCAAAAACTACTTTTTGTAGACAATTTCTTCACTGGTTTGCCTTTATTCCATGAGCTCACAGAGAGGAGGTTGCGTATAACTGGAACTATACGAGAAAATAGGACTGGAAAATGTCCCTTATTGGACAACAAAGAACTAAAAACTAAAATGAGAGGTTTCTGCGATTATCGATTATCTGATGATGTAATAATTTGCAAGTGGCATGATAATAGTATGGTTTCGGTATGTTCAAATACGGTTGGTATAAATCCTGCCCACAAAACTGAACGCTATTCTCGTCAACAAAAAAATAAGATACAAGTATCTCAACCTCATCTTATTCACCAATACAGCAAAAACAGGGGTGGAGTAGATTTATCGGACCAGAACATATCTTCACTACGAACCAGCATTAGAGGAAAAAAGTGGTACATGCCTTTGATTCTCCACTGCATTGGCATATCAGTACAAAACGCATGGTTACTTTATAGGCGGAATGGGGGTAATTGGGGTATTGCAAATGCAATTATTTAGGTTAATAAACAACGTGAAAAACCAGGTCGTAGTCGTGCATCTTCTATAACATCTGATGGTCGATATGACGGAAAAGATCAGTAAATTACCAAGTATAAAAAGCGAACCAGGTGTGGACAATGCCATAAACAATGCATTACTAGATGCATTAAGTGCGACGTTGGTATCCACGTGGAATTTTTTCGTATATATCATACAAAAATAAATAAAAACTTAATTTTAAGTTTTAAATTTTGTCCACAAAAAAAATGTATCATGCTTAAAAAAATAAAAAAAAATATAAATAATTATTTTTTTGCATATAAGACCTACTGAACTCTATATGTCATGGTCCCTATATTGCCACCTTAAGAGTAGAGTCAACAGAATACGTAGTTATTGTAGTCGTTGCAATTGAAGTTGAAGCGCAAAGTTCGAAATTATGAACTTGGTTGCGCTACAGAGCATTCGTTAGCTTCAGCTACTACTACAACTACTTTATTATGTTCCAGGCCTTAATGCCACGACTTCATTATAAATGTTGGTATACCCAGAGAAAAACTATGCTTAAATATGGTCGCCTCCTACAAAACTATTTTTAAAGAAAATTGTAAACATATTATTAGTAATTTAACCATATTATTATCACCGGCAACCATATTATGGTTAAATGTATCCTCCATCAAGAATGTACAACCATATTATGGTTGCCTCCGAACATGTTTTGGTCAATAATAACTAAAATATGTTTAACACTTATAATAGCATGGTTGGGTTTCAACCATAGCATAATGCTCTTGGAGAAGAGAATAATACTATTCAAAAATTTTTTTTTTATTTATTCAAATTTATTCTATGAGTTAATCTTCAGCAGGGCTGCCAGAATAGACGATTTATCGTCATTTTGACGATTTTTGGTTCCAAAATTAGCAAAGTGCCGATTTGCTGATTTTTTTCTAAAAAGTGACGATTTTATTCAATCTTCAAAGTAAGACAATTTTAAATCTTTTAATGTTTGTTATTAGGCAGCACAGAAAAAAAACATTTTTGGTTCTTTTTCATAAAAAATTTTATGAGCAAAAGCAAAATTTTCAGTCAAGTCAATTTAAGTAAAAACTCGTACCAAAACCTTGATTGAGATTTTTTGAGCTATAGACCGATTTGGCTTATTTTTAAAATTTAATACTCTATATATGTATATGATACATTTTTAAGTCAAATTTTATCACCCTAGCTTCATGCCAAAACTATAATTTCGTGAAGAAAGAATATTTCAGGTAAAAAAGAAAAAATAATAATAAATTTAAAGAAGATATAAAGAAGTTAAGGTTAACAGGTCAAAATGAGAGATTTATGGGTATAAATTACAGGCAGTCGTGGTTTTTTGTTCATAACTTTGCATTTGTAGACCAATCTGGCTGAAATATAATAGAAAACTATTCCGTACTATATCTAATATAAATGTATAGCAATGTTTATATACGAGTATTCGGAAATCCCATTTCAACAAACACATGGTTAGATTGACATCGTTAAACCAACTTTGCTATTCATAAGGATTCACCATATATATACATACATATATACTTTATGGGGCCTAATATTAATATTGTAGCCATTACGAAGGGAATGACAAACTTATATAAGAATATATACCCTCTGTTGTGAACGGTATACAAATTTGAAATTTTTTAGAAAATGGTCCGATTGAAAGTATCTTTTATTCTTCAGACTTTGGAAAAAACCTTAGATTAATATAATATAGTAATTAAAGGTTTACAAAACAAATTTTTTATGAAAATTTTCCTTAAGAAACGTTTGTTAAATTTAACAAAGAACTTTTCCTGATGATCTGGCCTAAGCAACCAGAGAAATGCGCATACACAGAAAAGTGTTTTATCAATTAAAAAAATGGTTTAAAAAGTATTTAAATTTAATTAATGTGATAATTGAATCATTTATTTTTTTTGTTGAATGAAAATTAAAAATTTACTGCCAGGCCCACAATGTCGACAAGAACATTTATTTCGCATTTTTATATTGAAAACAATAATAAAAAACTAATACTTGTTTTTGTTTTCAATATAAATATACGAAAGTAATGTTCTTGTCGACATTGTGGGCCAGGCAGTAAATTTTTATTTAATTAACATATTAGTTGTTTTGAAATAAATTTTCAATTAAAATTTTAATTAAATAACAAAAAGTCTTAATTGACTTTTTTTGTTTAAAATAAAAAAATTAAAACATGTAGAATTGTTGTTGGGAATTTTCAATATTTATTTAAATAAATTAACACATTGTTTGAAATGGCAAAGTTTTTTGATCACTTTTTTAATTAAAATTAAAAATATCATTTATCGAAAAAGTTTTTCAAAATTTTAAAATTTTTAGTAATCAATATAATCATTTTGGTAATAGGTGCAAAATCAACAACTTGTTTGCTTGATATTATGAATTTGGAATAAATTTGGTGATTAGAGAAATTTAATAATTTTTTCTGTGTAGGAACAGCTTATCCTCCAACAATAAATTGCAGTATTTTTATCAATTATTTAAAAAAGGGAATTAAGCACAACAAACAAAATCTTTTAATAAGTAATTGTATTCCCAAAAACAACTTTGATAATTTAACAAACAATTTCATTAACATACGGGGATATATGTGTGTATATAATATGTTTTTGTTTGCTTGTTTTTAAATAAAAATCGAACAAACTTTGTTTAAAATCTAAATTTAAATTATCCGATTTTTTTTGACGATTATTTAAACAGAAAAAGATGATTTTTTTATTTTTTCTCAGGAAATTGACGATTTTTTCACAATTTTTTCTGGCAGCCCTGATCTTCAGCCAAGATAATAGTCTGGTAGTGTATAACGTCATTCCTTAAATTTGAAGGAATAGAACTATTACAAAAAGTTTTATAAAAAAAATACAAAACTGAAATTTAACTCGTAGAAAATAAAAAAAAAATTTGAATATAATAAAGCAACTTTTGAAAAATAAATAATTCCCATATTCTAATTGGAAAATACTATTGTTAATTTAAAAACAAATTATTGTCATATTTACCCATAACATGTTTTGAGGCAACCATAATTTGGTTGTGGCTTCTTGATTGAGGACTATTTAAAAAATAATATGGTTGTCGGTGACAATAGTATGGTTAAATTTTAAATGTTGTCTAGAAATTGTTTTGTTGGAGGTGACCATATTTAAACATGTTTTTTCTCTGCGTGTATTGACATTAAATATGGAAACTGTAAATTTGACTGAGTCATGGCCAGATATTGTAATAAATGTCCAAAATTGAACATAGCTGCTATAAAAGCCTCCTCTATAAAATCATTTAAAGTCGAAAAAGTCTCATAAAGATGAATATTTCTAATTAATATATCTAATATATTTCCGAAAAGAATTTCAACATCAATCATAACCTCATAACATAATTTTTTTCTGGTGAGGTCATGATTGCCCATGGATCCACAATAGGATAAACTCTCGTAAGTTTATCCCTTGGCATTGTGGTATTATATGGTTAGCCTTGACTAACTATAATTTCTTACTTGTTTTGTGTAGAATATAATCTAAGTTTTGCAGGATTAAATTTTAAGACATATGCTGTAATTCAAAAAACCCCCCTCCATAGAAATACTAATTAAGAAAAATATATTCATTTTAATAAGAAAAATGTGCGCTTGATTTTTATTTTGTATAAATTCATAAAATTTAATAGAAGTCTCTATTAATTAAAATTAAACTATTTTGTTAATTGATTGTTGATTTGAATTTATCGTTAACAACAAAATCTACGACAATGTCTATAAGATTTATTTATACATTTCAATTTATTATAAATAGTGTAGTAAAATTGTTTTAAATACAGATTTAAATTAAATCTACCATTAAATATTTTATTGATAGTTATTTTAATTTACAAATGAGCTAGAAAGGAAAACATATACAAAAAATCAAGCTACTGGTTTTTCTAAAGAGCTTTCAAACAGCATAAAGATATCCAGCAACTATTTATTTGGAAAAAAAATTATAACCCCCAGCGATTGTAATCAATGCTCGTAATATTGGAAAACCACTAAGAAATTGATTTTAGATGTTTTTTTTTAATTTTTATTTTTTAGTTCAAATGATTTTTTTCCCTTGAAGTCGTAAAATAAATTGTTTTAATAAATCCATGTAATTTCATAGTTTAAGGTTTAAAACAGTGGTGGGCAATAATATTTTCGCTTGGGCTTGCTTTTTTTTTTTTTTGCTTAACTAACTGTAAAGAGCTAACAACAAATTGATAGCAGAGCGAAAAATAAATTGATTATTTTGTAATTTAAGTGAAAAACAAAGAGAAAAGAAAGACGCACGCGTGTTATGAAATTAATAATGTGCCCACCATTGCACGCTGAGACAGACCTAAGAAATCTGCAGACAATATTCCGAAATCTAAGTTGTAATCCAACTTACCACTGCAATCGAAAATGTACTGTTCTGAAGGTTTCATGCACCTTGTTGAACAGGTAAGTTGAGCAAAGTTGAGTATTTTTAAACACCTGCATTAGGGCTAATTTTAAACTATTTTTAGAAGATGTGCATTGCATGAAGGCTATGCCTTACGTAGTTGTAAACTTTATTCATTTATTGTGTGTTACAAGAGCTACGAACTGTGTATTAGCCGATTGTAAATGTAATCAAATGCAATGTAACGTACCGTAACGTACAGTAAGATACTTTGTGCACTTAAAGAACATGTAAAAACGTGTCATTTGTGTTTTACAAACATAAACAAAAACGCATTAGTATACAAGAAACAACGCACATAATGATGGGAAATAAAAATGTTAAAATTGTGACCGCTGTACATAAAAAGTACCATTAGTCAATTCACAAGGTATCCTAACATGTCATATTGTCAAAATGTCCTAATATTTCACAATGGTTTAAAAATATTGTTGTTGGTTTGTTAACAAAAAGTGTCTTAAATAAATAGAACGTTGCTTGCTATGTTTATTGTGCTGTCGTAATTAATCAGAAAAGTCCAGCGCTGACCGGCTGAGCCGTACAACAATATTTTTAAACCATTGGGAAATATAAGGACATTTTGACAATATGACATGTTAGGATACCTTGTGAATTGACTACATGTGATTTAAATGGTATTACAACTGTATTTCGTCTATGTATAAATACATAAACAATTTAATATTTTATATTTATATTGTATATGTATCTACAATAAACAAATATGTATTATGGCGTATACATACAAATGTACATTAGTGTGTACCAAAAAAAAATATTATTTTATGCCCCACCTTTTTTGAAAGCTTATAGTGTAAGTATTTTTGTGATTTTTTTCAGATTTTTCGGAAGAGGTTTAGAGGTCGCTAAAATCGAATTTAGCCCGAAAATCGGGTTTTCTCGACTTTTTTGAATTTTGCTGATTACTCGGCCCATTAGCACGATTTTCTTTGTTACTAAGTCAATTTTTTTAAAGAAAACTTCTAAAACTATACTTCTCTGTGCAGATATTAAAAGTTTCGATTATTTTTTTGCTCATTTGGGTCTCCTTAATCACATTTTTTTTTGTAAATTTAGCATAAATTTGAAAAATAATGCTTTGTAACTTTTAAATATTATAATGAAGTTAAAAAAACTAATGATTAAGTTTAAAAGGTTGATAAATTCTGAATTAGGGTACCTATAAAAATCAAAAAAAAATTTTTTTTTGGGAAACACTAATGTACATAAGTATATTATTTTACAAATGTGCATACACAAAATAAGGTTTTGATACCATTAAAACCCCTTTTATATTTCTATTTTCTACAGGTTAGAACGTTACGGTTAAGTGACACAACATTCAGTTAAGCATTTGCATTGCTTTACATATAACAAAAACGAACAGCTGGTAACATTACATTTACATTTCTACATTTACGGACGGCTAACGCGGCCTTTAAGTGCAATGAAAGAACTTGTTTAAAAAACAAAAGAATTCATATAAAAAATTGTGCGTATAATACCAATAAGATGTCGGTGTATGGAATGTACGACGTTACATGTTTGAAGCACGCCACATTGGGCGTTCTAAAAAATGTGTTTCCGATCTACATAAACGGTCTAAACGACGCAGACTTAAGGAGCCGAAAAAGTCTGTGTCTCCTGAAAAGGCCTTACACTAAACAAAAAGAAGAAAAAACTATCCGCCTACGAAGAAAAAGGAATGTGTGAAAATGCAGCGGAAGAGCGCGAGAAAAACAGTGGAGCAAACTATAATAAAAACAATGTTTGTGATATAGATTTTCTTTAATCAAAGAATGTTTTTTAATCCGATATAAATCCTTTAAAGTAACGCCACAAATTCCTCAAACTTTGTTTTTTATAACCCCTAATAAAGTACCTAAACCAATTTAAAATGTTTAAACTTGTAAAAAAGAACTTTCTATGGGAAAAGGTACAATTACCCACGCCATTTTCCCTTTGGTTGTATATAGAGATTCTGTTCGTAAGCATATGAACATATTTTTTTTAAATTTTACTGCCCTCGCCCCTCTTCACGATGGTCAAAATAATAGCAGAAATCAACTCAGCACCCTCAAATATCCCCCGGGTAATGACTTTGATAAGTCTAAAGTAAAAAACAAAAACGATTTAAAGTTTGTTCAGTCATTTTTTAAAGCTGTCCCAATGTGCACTGGTTGAAAGTCTTAAATCTTAAAAAATTTATCTTGGTTGCTATTTCTTCCACTAATCTTAAATACTTCCTTGGAATTTTCTTAATTTTTTTTTTTTGTTTTTGTTACATTTTAGTTGAAGTTTTTCTTTTAAAATAGTTAATTTTATAACTTATTATTAAATTTAATTCCAAGCTCATGCAACAATTTTCATTTAAGATAACTTGGTTACATACATATGTATGTAAGTACAAATGAATTCGTATTTACTAAATATATGCATCTTTGGCACGAGCTTTTCGAAAGATAATTGTTTTTAACTTTAATTTTTATTTGGGTTTTAAAGTAGTTTTTTTCAACTTTTTTTCGTTTTAGAAAAAAACGTAGCTGATGAGGCAGCACAGTGGGATCGCTGAATAATGTTTTTAAAAGAAAATTATAAGAAGATCATGAAATTTTTGTCTTAAAATTAAAAGTTTCAGTAAATTCTCAATTGCGACTCGATTCGGTAATGTTGCCGACTTAACTTTCATATGGTTGTCCGATCTGACAACTTTATTATTTTGTTTTTTCCGTTTAATTTGATTTTTTTAACAATCAAAAATAGAGTAATGTACAATTTTTAGGAAAGTACTTAATTCTGTATTTTGCGAATTTTCATATAAACGTATATCGTATTTAATACAGTTTGATTTTTAATTTTTATTAAAATAGTTTTTTACAATTAAGATAAAAGTATGGGAGCACTACTAAATACGAAAAAATAATTGATTTGCCCGTTGTTGTTGTATTGTTGTGATATAGCAATAGAAACTTAGGCCCTCATCATGTACAACGCCAAACAATAACATTGAAAGCACAAACAATGTCATAAATATTTTGTAATTTTGTTGTTGCTTTTAACAGAAATTCATGTACCGTTTTAAAATTTTCAACGACACAAGCAATGGAGCGTTTGAAATTTTAAGACGCAATGTGAATTTCTGTAGAAAGCAACAACAAACTTACAAAACATTTATGACATTGTTTGTGCTTTCAATGTTATTCTTTGGCGCTGCGTTAGTTCTGGGGCGTTGCGATGCGTTGTACATGATTAGGGCCTTAAATTGAATACAAATGTACCAGCTTGGTGAATTAGGTTTCACAGAATTTTGTATTTAAAATGGTTTTAAACATAAACATTATTTTATATCAAACCTAACAATATGCCGTTATAGCCCTTTCAGACCTAACTCTAAGCTACTGGGAATTTTGTGATCATTTTCGGAATATATGGTCTTTATATCGCATTAAAATATAATCAATGTTATGGTTTTAACATTTGTATATCCTTCAAGGATTTTTAGGACCGGCACAATTGATGCATCTCGTTAAAAGTTTTAGCCAAAACGCTTTTTATTGCATCGAATGACTTCAATTAAAATATAACATTTTGTTCAGTTAAAATATGCCCGCTTCACTATTTGTAAACGATAACTACTGTTGTAATTGAAAACACAACTTCTGCGACTCATTTTGACAAAACTGAAGTAACGGCGAATAGCGGCATAATGGGAGAAACAACGATAAAGAACAATCAGCGCAATCGATGCATGGCGGTCTATTTGACATAGGTCAAATAGAATCGAAAATATTGAGACGGAAATCCACTCTCACAATCGATGCATCTCGGTCTGGAAGGGATAGCACGTTTACATTAGAACGAAATATACAAGAATTGATTTGAAATCCTCCTCAAAATCTAGTGCGTTTACATTGTACTTTTTGAGATTAGCGAGATTTTGTTTCATAACAAAAAGAGCTGACTAAAAGCTTTTTGTGTAAAAAATACATAAATATAAAGAGGAGCATTTAATAATTTGTATTACCTTTTAATTATAATCAACTGCACTTATTTCATCAATATTATTTATATATTCCATTTTTTTTTTTTTTTTTTACTATTTTCTTACAATATTTGAATTTTGTAACAAGCCAACATTTTTGTTTTGTATTAAAAATGTTTTTATACAGGGAAGTATTTTTTAGTACTATATGGACAAAGCCATAGTTGCCTCAGCCAGTACTACCAGATTTTGAGTAGATTTCCTCAAGAAGTAGATTTGGTGTGTATGTAAAATCTAGTGAAAAACAAGATTTTGCTCAAAATCTCGTAAGCACTAAATCAAACCTGGCAACCGTGAATTTAATTGGTATGCATTTAACATGCACATCTAGCCAAAGTTGGTTTATGGGCCATTATTTTAAACTTGCCCATAGTTAAAGAGGTATGATTTTGTACTACGCATAAAAAGTTTTTCACTTTTTCAACTTTTCTTTAAACTAAAGTGAGCAATTTGTTAGTTCATCCTACCGCGTAGGCCAAAATAAAGGCGAATAAACCTAATAAACAACTTTGTATACGTCCGACAATCCCCTTCTTTTAACTAACGGCAAGTTTAATTAATAATGGCCTTTAATTTTTTTTTTTAAACTGGCAATATTTAGTTTTGAAACACTGTAATGCATTGAAATTGTATAAGAACAAACTTAATTTCCTAAAATATTTGGTTCTCTTCTACGGTATTTAATTACAATTTTCAAATCAAAAGTTAAGAAATTATACATTTATACAAATTTGTATAGGCGTGGCCCACTGTGTAGTGGTTGGTGGGCGTTGAACTTTAAATGTGAATTGGGTTCATGTGTTTAAGAGTTTATTGAATAGTACATACAATACTACAACAAAATAGATTTAACTAGCGAAGGTTTTTTTAAATATCCTTGCGTTTTTAAAGAAATTTTAAAGGAAATGCTGAAGTGACCGTATTTACACACCACAAGATTTCTTGTTAAGATCTCAAACATGCCTGTTAATAGGTTGATTTTTTCCCCTAGTGCGAAGGTCATCTTGCTGGCGGATACCACCAAATACTGTTGTTATACAATATATATAAAACTATACTGTTTGCCAGGGACGTTAGATAACTCCAGATCCTTAGAAAAGGAAGTTAATGTCAATCTAACGATTTTGTTCCATCTTGAATCAGACAAACTCAATATTTAAGCAAGATAACTTTTTGTGTGAAATAGCAAACCTAAAATGTTTTTAAAATTTTAACTTGGCCCAGTTTTTGTTTAGAAATCTATAAACTTATTTTTCTTATACTTTTTTGTTAAACTTTTGTTATTATATATATTTTTTTTAAAATGAACAAATTTATTTTCAACTAAAATCTAAATTCATTTATAAATAAATCAATATAATTTAAGTAACTTTTTTTGCCAAAAGTTTAATATAACAACAATAGAAAATATTATTTAACTACTTGTAAACACATCTGGTCACTTGTTGCATGATGCCGTTGATAACATTTACATTTGCAACTAAATTTAAAACAAAACAAAAAAATCACAACAAGTACTAGGTATTATGCCACAGTTATGACATAAAGATAAAATAGGCATTTGACATTAGCTTAACTAACTTTTAGAGTCTTGAGTACGAGTTCAGTTTTGAACTAAATTTTTTAAAGAAAATTATACAAGAAATTTTTTGCAAAAATAAAAAGTTGACATAAATGTTAGTTAGAAAAAAAAGTTTTGTTGCCATAAAATTATTACAACTTTAACATGCAGCATGTTGCACATACAATTACAAACACTTAGATAATCTTAAATTATGTATAATACAAGGTGACCCACAATGAGCTATATAGTTAGAGCTCTTTATAATAATTTTGAATTATTATTTTTTTCTTTGTTTTTGTGTTAGTATTTTGAGAAGAAGGAATCTGCAGGAATCTAAAATGGAGCGACGTTCAAACCAATAATCCAATGTGTTAAAACAGCGTTTATGTCCTCGTCATTTAAATGTGGGGATTGTACCCACAGCGTCAACAATAAACCATTTGGTTGGAAGTTTTTGTCAAGAGCTTGTGCAAGAACTGAAGCCGATACACTACCAGCAGCAGTTTGGTAAATCCATTCGAGCATTTTTTAACTGGCCCTGATTTCACAGATCCTGGCCGTTATTTTTGAGGATGTTCAATAGATGCAGTTTATTTAACAACCCAAGAACCATAGGTTAGGTTCCATGGGCAGCCATCGAGAGACAGCTCACTTGGGTCCTTCAGCGGTCCCTTTGTGATACCCAGCGCCAATGCCCATCCTAAAGAGCAGTTACGCAGATGGCGTCACTGCAGAGTTGAGCCAAATCGTCTTCCTAATGAAGAGAAGAAGCAATCTTAGTTCTATTTTAGATAGATCCTCCAAGCAGGAGCCAAGAACCATCCGCAACTAAAAACCAATTGGCCGCTAAATCCGAAATTTTACAAAGACTTATGGAAATTATGTTACAAAGAGTACCACCACTTAAAGCATGTCATTTTTTTTTTAAACAATTAAAATTTTATATCGCATTTTGAGCCACCCAGTATTGTGTATAGTATTATTGTAATTTTTTTTCTTTTTTACAATTATGGAATTTATTTCAGAGACAAATTACTGGTTAAAATGTATTATAATGTTTTTTAATAATAACACATAATATGAGCATTAAAATACAAAAAAAAAAAAAAAATACTAATGTTTATTTAAAATAATCAAGAAAACAAACGACAATTTTGAATTAGTAGAAAAACATAAAATATTATTAACATAAGAAAACATTATACGATGTTTATCTAGCGCTCAAATTATATATGCAACTATTCAAAATTCAAATTAAGGGGAATAAATAAATATAATACGAAAATTAAAAAAAAAATTATTAATAGCTGCTTTAGACTAGTCTTACGTATTTTGAAAAAAATACAAACCTGTCATGATAAGTTATAATTGTTTTTTGAAAATTTTCCAACATTAATTAGATCAGCGAAGCATTTTCGAAAAATACTTAAGACTTTGTGGGAAAGTGTATAACGGCCTTTAGCAAAATAATTTTTTTATGGAAAATGCCGGGTTTCATAAAAAAAACTCTGAAAATGATTTTTAACAAAACATAGTCGTCTAAAGTTTCTAAACAGATCGTGAGATTTAGTTAAAAAATCAGATGTTTTTAAAAGCTGTATTCAAATTGAAGTTTAAAACTTAAAGCTAATAGGTACATATCGTCGGTCACAGGTTGACAACTCTTAACATGTTTTTTTTACTTTTCAGGAGACAAAAAAAAAACGTTATTACTCCGTTACTAAACCGTGTTGGAAGTAAATAAAAAAAAAACCAAAATTAGTAGGAGATATTTATTGTAAGATGGTGTAAAGAAAACAAAGGTATTGAAATTAAAAAAAAATTAAAATAAATAATACGAGTTGACAATTTCAAAAAATTTAAAAGTGAGTTAAGAGTTGTCAACCTGTGACCGACGATATGTACCTATTAGCTTTAAGTTTTAAACTTCAATTTGAATACAGCTTTTAAAAACATCTGATTTTTTAAAAAAAGTTTTAGATTTTTACAAAGCTTTAAAATAGAACATCGGGTTAAACTGAGAGTTCGATAAAGATACAGGTTCTAAACATATTGTAAAATTTAAAAGAAGATATGGCATGTTTATACAAGAAATGTTAGGAAATTTCACGGTCGGTCACTCGCGGATTTGAGATGAGAGTTGCCTTGTTAATTGCCTTTGCCCTCCCGGGTCCACGGATTATGCGGTCACTAGGGTTGACTTTGGGCATTAACCATGGGCGAAAGTGCCGTCTATGTAGAACTGTTAAAGTCAGGGCAGATCCCGGACGCAGGAGTCTGCATTGATGATGTTGACATTGGAAAGTCATATAGGCTTCCTTATGAATGCGGTATTTCTGGCGGAGGTTCTACGGATTTTGAAGACCGTAGTGATAAGAGCTACTGCTGCGGGCTCGGAGTTCGCTTTATTTGTGGATATCCACACGTCTCTTAAGTCCTTGATGGGCTAATTTTTTGAATTCTGAGCCTATGAATGATTGTAGAAGAGCTCTTAATCTTGAGAAGTATGCAGTGTGGCTATGCTGGACACTGCAACAGCACCAGTAACGAAATGGTCGATGAGTTGGTGAGACTGGGCTCGGAAATTGATAATCCTGACTGTGTGGAGGCAGTCAGACCTCCAATGGGCTCCTATCTAGGCAATATTAGGGAATGGGTTCTAAACGGGCCATATCGGGAATAGAAGAATGAAACGGATTTAAAAATCGTGGACGTTATGGCCGGCGCTAAAGAAGACCGATTATAATCCACTACTAGGGAGGAGTAAGGTCTGCGTTAAAACCATGATAGGTATTAACACGTTCCACTGCATTAACGGCAGAATGGTGATGTAACTACGACCCGATCCGATGAGCACATTCTGTATAACTCCTACGTTCTAGAACATCAAGCTGCGATTGGAGGGTAGTAGGCTCATAAGCGTAATCAAGAGATGTCTCGGGTTGTACTCAAGAATCTGTCGGGATTCATTATGAGCATGACCGGCCGGCAGAGCTGTAAATGAATCATTAATTTTTGCATTAATTCGCGAATCATTCATGCACTGAATTAGCAAATTTTGAACTAACTGTTTTCACACTAAAAAATGAATTTGGTAAATATGAATTGCAATTCGTTTCTAATTCAAATGAATTTGTCAAATGAATTGCAATTCGGTTCTAAGTCAAATGAATTTGTCAAAGTGAATTGCAATTAATTTCGGATTCATTTGTATTGAATAGATTTTGAATTAGTTCAAATGAATTAGAAAAATGAATAAGCAATTCATTTCCAACTCATTTGAATTGAATTGATTGAAATTTGAATTGATTTTGTTAGTAAATCTACAGTATCTACAGCATCACTGCCGTTTTGTTATTCAACTAATTTTTTATGTAAAATACAGCAAGCAAGTTTGTCGTTCGGTGGTCGTGGGTCACAAAATTTCAAAAATTATTAATTGCTTCTTGAATATTAAATGTGGTTTGTCGTTCAGCGTATTTCAAAATAAAAATCAGTTCTTCTTGAAGAAACAAACTCCAAGCTGCATGTTATCTTTGATCAGGCGCGGATCCAGGACAAGGATTTTAAATTTTTTACTGAGTATTTTCATTATGGTAGAAGAAATTTCCATTTTTCATTTTGGAACTCATTTTTTATTTTATTCATTTGAATTACAATTTATTGTTCTAATTCATTTAAATGAATTCAAATGAATTTGTAGAATGAATTGCAATTCACTTCAACAAATTCATTTGAATTGAAAACGAATTTCAATTAATTCATTTGAATTGAAATCGAATTGCAATTCGTTTTACAAATTCATTTAAATTGGAAACGAATTGAAATTAATTTCTGCCTAACACGTTTGAAATGATTCAAATTCCATTTAATTCATTTTTGTTGTGAAAAGAACTAATTTAAAATTTATCTAATTCGTAACGAATTAAAATCAAAAATGAATGATTCATTTACAGCACTGCCGGTATAACGGACGGCTCGGAAGTGGACTTATATTGTCCATTTGGTCTTCTTTTCCTTCCCGGCCGATAGTATGCTTTCCTTTTTTCTTCTTAGGGTGTGTGTAAAACGGTGGCAACCCAGCTAGCATTTTCAATCGTGTAAGAGCCTTCTGCGACAAGCTCATTTTTTAATCATAGAAGATTCCTCGCATGGGAGAAACTGTTACACAATCTTATTCCTCGGTGAGATACTTCTATAACTCAGCGAAAGACGCTTATATTAATCGTATAGAGCTAAATAAAAATGTCAAGCGCAATTTCATGTTAAAACATCTCACTTTCATACATTTTATACGAATCAAATCCTTAGATTGCGAATTCAACTCCATCCGGTTGAAAAATCTTTTTTGGCAGATCCTTTGTTGTATTGAAATTGAATTGACAATAGAATATTTATGTTAAAAACGCCCTTAATTAGCAAGCTCAGTAATTGTTATATGACTCATACAGAGAGTCGAAAAAAGTTCATTCCAAGATTAAAAGACGAGTGTGTCAGAAAATGCATAAAAAGTAATTAATAAAAAAAAAAACATTTAGATGTTTTTGTTATTGTTACTAGTCAGATAATCATCAGAAGATTCTTTTAGGAGTTGTAAATTAAGCATAATCCTCTAACAAACAGCCTATGCTAGCTGGGAAAGTTATATTGTGAAATAAAATTTGTCTGTGGTAGAAAAATTTCATGTTCGTGCTGTGTGAAATTATAAAATTTTTGACAACGTAAAATTTTGACATAAAGAAAAGAACAATTGTTTGTTGACATTTCTTAACAGAAGTCTAAGTCGACAAATTTGTTGGCGGCAGCGGTTCAGCAAAAAGTAGCCGGTAGTGGATCACTTGACAAAAGAATTAGTTATTCAAAATGAAGAAAATTATCTATAACAATTTGTTATTATTTTAAATATATGTGCACTCATAAAATTATTGCAGTAACTGCTTATGGGTTAATTAATTGAATAAGAATATAGTTATTTTACAAATAACTTTATTTTTCAACATTTTTGTTTGTTATTCAAAAAACAAACTACCAAAAAATAAAGTTTTTCAGTACTTATATTGTTATGTAGTTTGATTTTTTGTCGGTTAAAATATATTTTTTTTTTAAGTAACAACTATTAAATTTTATGGAATATGCTGTTAAATAAATAATAATTAATGTAAAATTAATTTGTTTTAAATGAAATGTAAATGATCCGTTTTTTAAATAAATTTTTATTTGTTTTAAATGAATTTTCTGTTTAATTTAGCTACTTAATAGGTTGAGTGTATTTGTTATTAATATAAATACATTCAACATTGCAAAAAAATTTCTAATAATTTGATATATTTGAAAAAAAAAGGAATTGATATGTCATTAGACCAATTTGTATTACCAACAAATTGTAGAAAAATAATAGAGAAAAGTAACTTGCTGTACGAGCGGAAAAGTAAAAAACGAATCACCATTAATTTATTAGTACTCTGGTGAGTACCCCGGACTCAAGAAATCCAAAAACTTCAAGAGTCCAGTCATTTCGGAAGGTTTACGCTTCCATGGTAATCAAGAACCATGATCACGCTCCATAGATTTTCAAGGTCGAGTAGAATATCGACACAACATAAATTGTCATGCTCCTCTAGCCAGCTTCCATATCTCTGTTCTAAAAAAACTCAATTGCAGTACGACTATAAAACGGAAAATTAACCGATATCTCCCGACGGCTTATCTATGCTGCGGTCCTGTTACCTGGTTTTTGGGCAATTGAAGGCATTGACTAAACCTTTTTTACCCGAAAAGATGTAATATCAAGAGGATTAAGTTCCTCAGAATAAAAGTACAATAGCACACAAATGGACAACTTTATACTGTAAGGGCAAGAGACGCCGTAGAGATCGCAAATAATCCATTGTATATTTTATCTCATAGTTACACTTGTACGGAATTATTGTAGGCCAATAAATTTATAAAAGCTTTAAGCACTTAATCTACGGATGGAGTAAAGGGAGACTCGACAATAAACCTAGATCTATATTGTATAAAAACATCAAGCTTGCTACTTGGAATAGCTATGATTAATGACCAATTTAACCAATTTATTTAAGTATCAATTCATATTTCAATATAGTTTTTCATATACATAATTTTATTTTTATTTGACATGAAAAACTTATTTAAACATAAATTTATATTTCAAAAGAATTGGTGAAATTGGCCATAAAGGCCGTTTTTTAGAACCCAGATAATACTCGTATATGAATAAATGTTGTAAAAAATATTTGTTTGTACCAAAGCATAACACGTGTATTATCTTATGTAAATCTTTTTAATTTTTTGTAAGAACAAATTTGTCAGATTTAAAACTTTTTTTATGACAACATAACTGGTAGAAACACTTTTACTGCCAGCTCCACAATGTCGACAAGAATATTTCTTTCGCATATTTATATTCAAAACAATAATAAAAAACTAGCATTTGTTTTTTTTTTTAATAAAAATATACGAAAAAAATGTTCTTGTCGACATTGTCAGCCAGGCAGTTAATTTATTTTTTTTTTTGAAGAAAGGTCGCGAATAAGCCAATCAAAAAAGAAAATTACATGACTTTACACTTGTTTTTTAATGTTGCGTTAGGCTCCAGTGCACCTCTGGTGTCCCTGGTTAAAACAAAAAATTAATTTACATTTAACATGAATTCGAAACACATAAAAACTTATAGTCATGTAAGTTTACAAATTACATATCTAAAATTTTTACATTCAGGGTATCAAGATGACAACTCATGTAGTTTATTATTGTTAAATATTTGTTCAACTTAAACAGAGAGATAGATACATTTTTAGCAAATTACAATTGCAAAAAAAAAAAAAAAAATAAATAAATCAAAGAAAGAAAAAAATTACAGGTTACTGTTGCATTACATATTTTATTTTTATAGTTCAATATATTAACTATTCAATAGATAATCGGAAGTTTCAAACGGATTTTCAATTACAGACCAAAAAAAATTAATTAATTATTTATTTTTAAAATTGACACGTGTGTTATGGAGAGAACAAACAATTTGCTACTTGTTTTCAGATCAATTGATAATAAAAAATCGTTCGATTTGTTTTGTCTATTTAGTTTGATTTGGGATTTGAAATAATCTTTCTCGGTTGGTGGTCTTGTTTATTAAATCTGTTTTAATATTAAATAAAATCTAAGTCAAATTATAATCTTAAATATTAAAAACCTTTTCTAAATAAGACTGGACTTTTATTGTAACGTTTTTGCTTAGTGGAAAAGGCATGATTTTAAACTTTGTAGACGCAAGATATAGAAAGGCATTTAAAAAATAAGCCATGCCTGTTTCCCTAAGTCATTGTAAAAATCAGGTCTTAAACACGTTTTCTTTATGATAATCGCAAAATTATTTCAAAACCAAAAATTAGAAAACAAATTTTTTTTGTTAAAATTTTGTCACTGTCCCAAAGTACAGAATACGCGGGTAATCTCTATTGCATTTTTCATCTTAATTTTGTTGCTAATTTCTAATTAACATTTTATACACATATTTTTTTTAATTCAACAAATATGGCCATGATTTAAAATTGGTCCCCAGAAAGAAATCTAGTTTAATGTTCAGTTAATCAATTAATCGATTAACAACATTTTTTCCGTTGATTTAATGAAAAAAATTTTTTTTTTGCACGCGCTGAAATTGCTTAATTTAATGCAATACAAATAAATTTAATTGATTTGTTAAGTTTTTGTTTGGTAAGTGGTCCACTACCAAATGTGGGTGACAGAAGTGATCGGTTCAACTGTAAATTTTTGCAACCAAAAATAGTTGATTTGTTAATGATATAAAATTGTTAAGTCTATTTAAAAGTGGTAAAAGCAACAACAAATTGTAGAAAAATAATAGAGAAAAGTAACTTGCTGTACGAGCGGAAAAGTAAAAAACGAATTACCATTAATTTATTAGTATTAGGTTTTATTTTTATTATACATAACAAAATATTGTAAAAACATTTTTATTAGATATTAAAAAAATAAAAACAAATCAGAGTGGAGTGAAATTCCATAAATAGATATTCTAGCTCGAACCGAAAACGATTTGAACTAAAGGTATTTCTCGAACGGCAAGAGTTTGAGACAGATTTAAAATATATTACGTACAATAAAAATAATATTCCAGTTAACGTTAGAGTTAAATCTGCATTTGATTTCGCATGGCACATTAAATAAATAATAATTTCAGCAAATGCTAGAAACTAAAAACTTTTTGAAGCCAAGTCTTTTCTCAAACCCTTTTCTTAAAAGTTTGAGATTGAATTGAGAATTTTTTAAGAACAGACCGAACCCTACTCCCGGTTAACGCAAAAGATTGATTTGAGTTGGAGTATGACTTAAATATCATACCTTTGAGAAAAAAATGTTAAATCATATGTATACAAAATCAAAAAAAAATTATTTAATTAAATTGAAAAAAGTTATTATTTCTCATAAATCCTTCCCTCAAATTTAGAACAATAAAAAGTTAAACTATTTTTCAAACATTTGAAAGGATTAAAAATGAAAAGGAATTGAAAAAATGCAATGCCATCAATATTTGTGCAAACACAAACATTTGATCGTAATTTAATTACCAAATGGCATACGTTTGAAGGACATTTTAACTCAGTTTGATAATAAATGGTTTTTATACAAAAAGACAAAAAAGATTTATCAAATTGTAAAACTATAAATACTTTTCTTTTTTATGGAAAATTTTAAGTGAAATGTAAATAACTTAAAAAAAAATCAATAAAGAACACAAGTTCAGTAGATACAAAAGTCCGATATAAATTTAAAAAGGCTTTAAATTCAAGGGGTCTATTACGCTAAAAATGCTTAACAAGCATGTACATCGTATTAGTAAAAATTTGTAAGTATGTGTGACACCAACAATGCTGGATGGAAAATCAAACCAATTAAGATATTAAGTCAAGCACAGGCACTCAAGCATAACATCAAGCATTTTGATCGTGTATGGACCCCTTAAAACCTTTATCGAGTTTCAAACGTTTTTCCATAAATATGTAAAATATTTCTCAAGATTGAAACCTTATTTATTTTAAACTTAAACTTTTCTTAAGCTAAAAACAAGTTTAAGGCAAAGCCGCTCTCAACAACGGTAAAATGTAAAACGTTGAGTATTACATTTTATTAAACATTTCTAAAATATCAAAGGCTTGAGAAATATTTTAAAATAATAAGCTTTCGCAATGAAATCTTTTTGTAATTTATTAATTTTTAAATTAAGAACAACTTGAGGTCAGATGAAAAATACTCGAGAAAGTTTCGAATACTCTCGAGAAAGTTTAATCCAAAGCTTTTCTCCAAATGTTTTTGTGAAAGCGAATGTTTTTGTGAAACGTATAATTCTATTAAAATTTTCATATAATTAGGTTTACAATGAAATATGTTTTTAAACGTGAAATATTAACAACCATTAATTCTAAAACTAAGACCAAATTATTTCTCAGCTAACAAACTCTCGCAAAAGTTAAAAAATTTTTTTTAGAACAATAGGTTTGCCCACAAAATGGCATAATACCTTTTATATTTAACCCTACGAGGTTCAACCAGGTCAGTGAATACCTTTTGCATATAAATGTATGTATAACTTTTTTTGTTTTGCCTGCTTGATATACAGTGGCTGTCACCTTATTTGATGCAAGCAAATCTAAAAAATTCAAGTCGTAATAATTCATAAACTAAATAAGATTTTGAAAAAACTCAAAAAACGTTAGAAAAATTAACCTTTTTATTTCAAATTAAAGTTGAATTTTATTCATATTTCACGTTTTTCTATTAAATGAATAACAAAAATAAAAAAATAACAGTTTTCAAATCTAACAGCTTATTTGATGCAAGATATTAAAAACCTAAAAAATAACTTAATATTTAAGACAATGTATTTTTAATATTTGGTGTGGTAGCCCTTTTGGCCTATAACAGCTTTTAACCGATTTTGCATGGATGCAACAAGTTTTTGTGTAGTTTCTGGCGTTATTTTATTGCAGCAATGCACTTTTTAGAGCTTCTTTGCTTGAGATGTGGTGGTCTCTGATTTTATTTTCCAATAATGCCCTTAAATTTTCAATGGCGTTTAGGTCTGGAGACTGAGCTGGTGGTTCCATCAAATGAGGGCAGTTCCATATGAGCCAAGATTGCACAACTCCAGACTTATGTTTCGGGTCGTTAATTTGGTAAAAACGGAATTCGGTCCTTAGACCGTGTTTTTCAGCACTTGGAAGTAAGTTATCTTTAAGAATGTTCAGATATATTATTTTAACCATGTTTCCCTCTATAAATACAAAATTTCCAACGCCCGTTGCTGCCTTACCTGCCCACACCATAACGCTACCACCGCCATGTTTAATAGTCGCACGCAAATTCTTCAATTGAAGTTCTGTATTAGGCTTCCGCCAAACGTACGACTTTTTATCCGAGCCGAATATATTAAATTTGGATTCATCTGAAAAAATTACTGTTTTCCAGAATTCTAATCCCTTCGAAATAAGTTTATTTGCGAAGGCTAATCGGCTGACATTATTTTTCTTGTTAATAAAAGGCTTTTTTAAAGGTACTCGACCGTAAAAGTCATGTGACCGGAGCACACGGCGAATCGTTGCTGCACTTCAATTTTTGTCAATACCATTATGTACTTCATCAGCCAATTTTTGTGCTGATAACCTGGGGTTTTCATTAATTTTTCTAATGATCCATCGTTCGTCACTTGGGGTCAGAATTTTATTTGGCGCAATTCTGCCCTTGTCCTTCACCCTGTTCTCCCTAAAAAGCGCTCTATTATGCGTTGCACTGTAGATGATGGTATATTATCAATTTCTGCTATTTTACGCTGTGGTTTTCCAATTTTAAAATGATGAATAACCAATTCCCGTTGTTCAACTGTTGTGCGTCGACCCATATTTAAAAATCTTTGTTATGACACATGTACTTGCAAGATCACACTTAAATTATGCAAAACGTAATAGTTAAGACAAACATTAAAAGACCTAAAAAAATTGCATTCTATTTCGGAACATAACCTTATCAGTATCACTGAAAGGTCATTGCATCAAATAAGCTGATCGATTTGAAAACGCTGTTTATTTTGTTTTTGTTAATCTTTTTATAGAAGGAAGGAAAATAGAAAGAGAAATGGAAACATTTTTTTAAGTAAGAACGTGGCTTTTTCAAATCCCTTTTAATTTTTGTTTACATTTGGTTTTATTCATAAGCAAGATGGTTTTTATGATTTTGGTTTTGCTTGCATCAAATAAGCTGACAACCACTGTAACCCTGGGCATGACTTCCTAGAAACAGATACGGATGAGTCAAAATCAGACCGCTTAGGTGTTCTTGTTCGGTATTATGTGCCATAACAAATGAAATGGTTTATGCGTACCAAGCAGATATGCACAGTCCTGCTTTCAAGTTAAATACGGTTTTCATGACAAAAAGTTGGCGTATGTTGGAACCACGCGCAAAGATAAAGCCTACATATCGAAGAAGATGTTGGATTGAAAACGAGATGCAGTTAGCACGTTATTCGGTTAACACAGCGGTAACATCGCACTATGCTCCTAACTATGTGCATAGAAGAAAAAATGTAGTTCTTATCAGTTTTACGCCTGGTACTCTGTTTAGTATTTCGTGCGAAGTGTTTTAAAACTCAATATAAAAAAAAATTTCGAAAAAATTTTGATAGAGTTGCAGTCAAGGCGAATTCACTAGAAGGTGAGGTCAACTCTACAACAACACTGTTTCTGTGGTCCATCTGTCAAAAATATTGCTAGTAAGAAAAAATGTTTGTTTACATAAAAAAAACTAGTTCGTATACAAACTTTGACAAATCGACCACCGAAAAAAATAACCATATGCTGACTTGACCCCACCTTCTAGTAAATTCGCCTTGGTTGTAGTCTATTTATATTACGAAAAATATAATGAAATTTTCTAGCAACATTTTTTTTCGTGCGAAACAAGTGCAGCTCATGTTATTTCGCACGGAATTTTAAGCAACAGCTTATCATTTTTTGTAATTTTTTATGTTGTATTATTTTTTTTTTTTTTAATGACAATTAAAATAACGTGATTTTTTTTACATTCTCAAAACAATGTTGTATACTTGAATCTAATAAAAACGTTAAGTTTTGAAACATCGCAAAATAGAATGTTCCTGAACATTTTTCGCATGTTTTTTATATAAAATAATGGACTGTTCTTTAAGATAACCACAACGGTATGCTCCTAACTGCCAAAAAAAGAAGAACACATTTAGGCCCTAATCGGGTAAAACGCAACGCAACGCCAAAAAATTACATTGGAAGCACAAACAATGTCATAAATATTTTGTAATTTTGTTGTTGCTTTCTACAGATATTCATGTACCGTTTTAAAAATGTCAAAATTTTAAAACGCAATGTGAATTTCTGTAGAAAGCAGCAACAAAATAACGAAATATTTACAACATTGTTTGTGCTTTCAATGTAATTCTTTGGCGTTGCGTTGCGTTTTACATGATTAGGGCCTTAAGCCTATAGTACACGGCATGTAAAAAGACACATGCGCATGTGGTTCTGACGTAATTTTGACGTCAATGCAAAGCCACAATAAACATTGCGTGTTGTGTGATGACGTCAAAATTACGTCATAACCACATGCGAATGTGTCTTTTTACATGCCGTGTACTATAGGCTTTAGTTCTTATCAGTTTTAAGCCTGGTGCTCTGTTAAGTATTTCGTGCGAACTGTTTTCAAACTCAATATAAAAAAAAATTCTGTGAAATACAAACGAAAATATGTCGATAGAGTTGTACTCTATTTTAATTGTGAAAAACATTTGAAATTTTCTAGCAACATTTTTTTCCGTGCGAAACAAGTGCAGCTCATTTTCTTTCGCACGGAATTTTAACCAACGCACAGTGGCGCCCGTAGAGCAAGCGAGGTTGCAAAAATCAAAATTTTCATGAGTGCCGACGAAGTTTTGAATAAACCCATGTTATAGGAAACTTTTCAACGATTTCAAATATGCCACTCTTAATAATATCACATTTTTAGTTTAGAAGATATAACCGTTCAAAGTTGACCGACTTTCGGTTTTCAAAAAAACACACAATTTTTAGTCAATTTGTTGTGTAATATCACGAAAAATAGGTAACGAATCGCCTTATTTTTTATTTGTATTGATTGATGTATTTATTAAATGTATAATGATAAAAAAAAAATTAACTGTTTGCTTTGTGTTTCTCCTGGTAAATCACTATTTAAAAACTATCCGTTTTTTCACTATTTTCCAACTTTGACGGAAAATAAAAAAAAACTATATTTTTCTATATTTGCCATACGTGCAAAACCGGTTCTTTGATTATTTATTTACATAATTCAAAAGATTTTATCTGCCCGTACGTGCCCGTTTGGCTTCTAGAGGTAAAAAAGTTCAAAAAGACATGGTTGCAGAAATTGTATGGCGTCCATCCCTTATATGTTTTGACTGACAGTAGTTTGATCTAATAGTTTGAAAAAAACTACTCATTGAAATTAGCAGGTACGTACCTCACATAAACAATACTTTGGCGTACAAATGGTCAGGAACAATATTGACTTATGGTCCCTACAGGTAGGCACAAATCTTATTTGGACACGTGCATAATATCAAAATTGCATTATTTAGCCTAAATCCATATGTATGCAGGGAACAGGTAAATTTTTAGGCATGGTAGCATAAGCCTATATATTGCAAAATAAGCATAATGCCTGGATTAGTCTACGCCTGAAAGTTGGCGCAACAATTACTGAAACCATTAAACAATTTAAGTACTGAAAACATGGCGTTGAACAATTTAAAATTATTTGAACTGTTTAGAAAGTCAACCACACCAAAGTTTTTCACGGAAGTGAAAATTCTTCCTGAGAAGTTGACATTGATCAGCAAATGGGGCTGCGATGGATCATCCGGACAAAGCGTTTATAAGCAAAGGATATCTTTCGATGACGCTACAATATCGGACGGAAATATGTTTATGGCATCTGTTGTTCCTTTGCGGCTAAAATCGGATGATTCCCTACACTGGAAAAATCCACGTCCGTCATCAGTGCATTATTGCCGACCAATAATGTTTCAGTTTGCAAGGGAATCGGCAGAACTCATAAGGACTACGGTGAAGGACATTGAAGAACAAATAAGCAAGATTAAGCCTACAAAGCTGCAAATTGGAGAAGGAAAATATATTGAATGCAATTACGAGTTCCACCTGACCATGGTTGACGGAAAAGTCGTAAACGAACTGACAGGAACAACCTCAACAATGTCATGCCCGATTTGCAAAAAGAGTCAGAAGAACTTTTTTCAATTCAATTCAATTTATTTCATATATAATATGTTACATCTCAATTTTATATAATTAGTTGTAAAGAGTTTAAGATTAGTATCTTTTTCTGCTTAATTATAATATATTTCAATTAGTTTTCATAGACAGAATTATATTGGAGGTAAAAATTTAGCAAAAACCTATCTAAACCCCTTTTTTCGTATTATTTTTATATTTTTTTTATCGATTTTATATTATTATTTGTCAGAAGAACTTTGGTAATTTAAACGATTCTACAAATGAGGAGAATTACGAATATGGAATGTCACCATTGCACGCAAGGATAAGGTGTATGGAATTCTTGCTAAAACTGGCATATACCCTACCACAAGAGGAGGAAAACTTCGATGAAAATACATCAATAAAGGATAAGGAAAAGATCAGAAAGAAGCAAATACAGGATGGTTTTTTTGAAACAAGTTGGACTAAAAGTAGACTGTCCCAAGAACGGATACGGTAACTCTAACGATGGAAACACTTCTAGGAGATTTTTTGAAAATGATGAGGCAGTAACTAGAATCATTGGAATTGACAATCAAATCGTGAAAAGATTGGGAACGATCTTGGATGTTTTAAACTGCAAAGAAAATGTCAATTCTACAAAATATGGAGAATATGCGTCGAAAACTGCATCTCTTTTAGCAGAAATGTATCCACAGAAGAAGTTGACCCCGACCGTCCATAAAATATTGGCGCATGGCAAAGATATAATTGAGTACCAGCCTTTGCCAATTGGAGAGCTTTCTGAAGAAGCACAGGAGTCTCTTAACAAATTTTATAAAAAATAAAGATTGCAGAACACATTCAAAGCATCAAGGGTAAGGCAAAATAAGGACCTCTTCAACATGTTGGCAGCATCTTCCGATCCACTTATTTCTTCCCTGCGGCATGTGAATTCACGAATAGAGTTACAAAATAATTATAGCTTAGAAATTGTTAGTCTTTTAGATATACCTTCTCTTACGAATTGTGATGAATATTTTACAGAAAATTGAAAAAATAAATTTAAAAAAATAAATAATTTTTTTTTTTTAATTTGTTGGGTAATAATTTAAAACATAAAACCTTAAGAAAAAAAATAAAAACAATCTAAAAATGTAAAAATAATTTTTTTTAGTTACCATAAAATTGATTTTTCTACTAATTTTAACTTTGATAACCCATAAGTAGGCCCCTACAAAGCGTAGCACCCTTTCCAAACGCTCATTTCATAGGCTGAACAGTTATCTATCATATGCTGTTTAAACTGTTCAATTATCTTATTCGGTTCAAAAGATATGATTTTTGCAACGAAAAAACTCAAATGGCGCCACTGTGCAACGGCTTATTATTTTGTGTAATTTTTTATTTTGTATTTGTAAAGTAGTTTTTACAACAAGCGTTTCACAAAGAAAAATGTAGTAAAGTGCTAAAATCAATAATAAAATAAAAGTTTTTGGTTTTTGATTTAGGAAATTATAAAAATAATATTGTTTTAATTTTTTTAATGACAATCAAAAAAAAACCATGATTTTTGTTTACCATCCCAAAACAAAGTTGTAAACTTGCATCTAATAAAAACGTTACATTTTGAAAAATCGGAAGATAGATTTTATTGATAAATATCAAAATTTTCGTGAGAAATTATTAACTCAATATTTTTCGCAAGTTCGAACAGAGTACTAGGCTTTAGACACAATTTTGGACATCTGCTTTTTTTTTTTATTTCCATACAATTCCCACGTAGGTCCGGCCAGACCTAGTTGTACATACCACTTAGCGCCAAAAAAAATCCTTGAACATCTTATGGCTAAATTATCGGCTACTTTACAAGAACATTCATATTTATTTACTTGATATTAAATCAAGACGAATTCATACTAGGTAGACTCGCCTTAATTCGCTTTAGAAAATTCCTACTTTGGATTTCCAAATCTGTTGTTGAGTCAAACGTAAACTTCAAATATTTTTAGCAATATCTATAAATATAATTTCCTTATTTGTGTGTTCCTCTCTTAAGCGGAAAAAGTGGCGAGGCAACTTAATGTCATAGGAAGCTAAAATTTGGCTAGCATGTAGTCCTAATAATGGAGCATAGCATGAAATAGTCGGATCTAAGATTTTTGGATTACGGGCGAAAAATTGAGAGGAAGGGGGGCTTGGCCAACTTGTGTTATTTTCATTGCAAGTATATGGTGCTGATGTTGGGGCTTACCTTAAAGTAGTTAGAATTAAAAATTTTGGACTATGGCTGGAGAATTAAGAGGAAAAATGGGCATTTTTCAGAGTTAAGTCCGCAGATGACGTCAGAATAAAAGTTATTCATGAAGATGCATTGCGGGGATGCGTAAGGACAAGTCAGAAGTATTTACAAAAAAATTGCGTATAAAATTTTTTTTAAAAGTTTGTTGTTTCGTTTATTGTTCGCAGAATTCATTTATATTACATTTAAATAAAAAAAATATAAAAAAAAATTTAAACTAATAAATTTTTGTTCTATTTCGTTAATAAATTATTAAGTTCATTTCTATTGTACATTTCTTTGAGTCCTAAAGTTCGCCTATATAAAAAAAAAAGAACAAGGTGCTTTTGTAAATTGATTTTTTTTGGTTTTTTCTGCCAAGCAGATTTTCTTTTTCTTCCTGCCAGGGACAGGCTTAACAGCTAAATACTTAAGCAAGAATATTATTCATCCTGCAAGAATATTATTCAATTTTTAAAAAAAAAATGGCACAATTTAGAACAGTTGATTGCTTTTTGGGAGCCTCGCTAGCCTACCGTTGAGCTTGTCTATCAGTGCGAGTGTTGTGGGTTCGATTACCGCCAGAGACTCTGGTCTGGTTTACTACAACGGTCTAAGTTACTATTTCAATTAAGATAGAATATAATTTTTTATTGCTTTTTATTCTTAATAAAAGAGAAAAAAGTTGCTTTTTCCACCTACAAAATTAAATGAATCGGAAACTTATTTTGAATCAAGAAGAAGCGTAAAAACAAATTATAACACACAAACTAAATAAAAGCAAGGAGCAAAAAATAATCACATGACCTGTCAAGAACATGTGAATTATTAATTAGCTTTAATATAAAATGAAGTGAATACCAATGCGAATTCAAACATATGAATTCATGCAAGGCGAATTTAAGTAAATTCATATATATGAATTCGCTTTGGGTAATAAAATTTTAATATTTTCAATTCGATTACTTTTCTTGATAGTATGAAGCACCCTGTATTATAGAATTAAATACTTTTCAAATTTTAAATTAAAAAGTAAGAATAATATCTTAGTTCTAACAATTTACTTTGGTTTTAACAGTCAAAATCGATTTAAAAAATTTAAAAAAATTCTTTTTTGTATATTTCTTATTTTTTTTTTTAATCTATTTTACAATTTAACAACGCCTAAATTCAAAATTATTCCCTAGTAATATGAAAATCCGGAAAAATCATTTAGGACTTATTATAATTATAATTTTTATTTTAAGCAACGGTAAGAAAAATATTTCCCAAATTATTCTCGAAAATATAACAATTATATAACAATTATCTCAGTCCCCTCCATAAGTGCGGATTGTCGGTATCATGAAGGTTTTATTCAAAATGATTGGCATTTCGTGCTTAAATATGAGGATGAAAAATTAGAACCACTAAGAGATACGAATATTAGAGAAGGAACTGTTTTATATATGGTCTGCAATAGTAACGATATTACCGAAGTGACATGTGAAAATCGTAATTTTTCTCCACAACTGCCACTAAGCCCTTGCGTTAATCGTATGTTGCCCCAATTAAAGTTGGAAAATGACAAAAATTTATGTCAATATAATTTATACCGATTGGGTTATCAGATTCATTGCCGTGATAAGGATTATTTTTTCGAAACCTATAAAGTATGTTTCGACTTTGATAGAAAACGAGCGGTGTTCACCATAAACGAGGCGTATCCATTTGGTAAATATATTTAGTTTTTTTTCAAAAAGGTACTTTTTTGTAAAATAAAAATGGTTCTTCAGAAATGCACTTTTTATAGAAATACACTTTTTACGAGAGAAATCTCTTTTTCATAAAAAGATACTTTTTAACGATTTATTTCTCTGTTATTAAGAAAGTAATTTAAGCGAATAGCGCTTTTGCAAACAACTACATTTTTTTTTATAAAAAGGTACGCTTTATAAAAATATCTTTCTTTGGCAAAAAATAACTTAAAATAAGAGTATATTTAAAAATTAGAATTAATATTTTTTTATTAAAAATATGACCATGCCACACATCAAACTGAGTCAGAAAACTAACACTGAGTTTGTAACAAAAAAACTCACACGTATGGTTTGATGTCAGTTTGGCAAAAATTGAAATACTAGAGAAATCGATCTAAGACTTTTACAGTGGGTAGATATGAACACTTGTTATCCTTTTTCTTGGAAAAATTTAAAATGTGTAAATTTTGATTTGACTCGGTTTGGAGGAACCAGTGGGATATGTATATTTTTTAAAACAAAAAACTTTTAAGAGATAAAAATGTTTAAAAAAAAAGTTGAGATCGATTTCAAGTCAAGCTCTTTTTCAAATATTTGACGATTAAAAGTGATTTGAAAATAATTTTGCAAACAAAATAAAAATTATTTCTGCAAACTGCAAAGTTTGATCTGAATTTAAGAATAATTATGCTGGTCGGCAAAAAAGCCAAAATATATATTTTTCTATAAAATCCGAACATAAGCTAAAAATAAAAAAACCCCAAATAAGGTTTTGTTAGTTTCCATTAGTACTTCGAAAAATTCTACACGAGAAGGAGTGTGCATTCGATGACTTTAAAAATGTTGCACTGTGATATTAAATGCGTATTTATTATGAAAAAAGAAAAACACGTTATACACAAACGACTTCTATTATATGAATTGAAATCTAAGATTAATACTTAAATAACATTAAAAATAAACCACTATTTGGTAGTCCGCTTTCTTTTATAAATTTTTTCTGCAATTTAACAATTGATTTCCCAGCAAAAATTAGCTGACATTGCTGGGCACCACTTGCCGTTAAATCCTTTTTCATGTGCGTAATATCTTGATGGAACCTCTCATCATGCTCATCAGACACGGTACCAAGATTTTCAAAGAGAAAATTAAATGCGAGTGCAAGAAGTATTTTCAGTGACATGTTGCATCCGAGTTGTAGGTCTGACAAAAGAAGTTCTTGTTCGAGTTCTTTGTAATTTGCAGCCCTTATATTCTTTTCCCACGCTCTTTTTTTCTTTATGAACCAACTATGATTTTAACAATTGGTATTTAAAGGTGTATCTTATTTGGGGACCAATAAATATTCCTTCCTTCTATTTGGCCTCGCTTATACGAGGAAATATACCTCTTCATCTAAAATGGCTCTTTATATCTGCTCTTGCTTTCAGACTAAGTTTGGATGAGTCAATGAAAAGTCTCTAAGGACCATTATTACAACCTAATGATAAAGTTCCTGATAGTTAACGTGAACAAAAAATTACCAAAAAGTCTTCTCTTATAGTTTCAAAATCACTCTGGACTCTGCATGTTGAATTTTTTATTTCTAGGGCTAGTGTGAATAAAAATTAAAATAAGAACCAGTTAAAGAGCGAAAAAGTACCAAAAAGATTTTTACATATTTTCATTCACTCAGGACCTTGTATGTTTAATTTTATGTTTCTATCAGACCTGTTCTGAAAATCACGTGATTTCAAGCACGTGCTTTTGAAATCACATGTGCGATTTTGAGGTGTTCTAAAAATCATACCGTTATTGTGTTCCTCGGTGTTCTTTCGGCAATTGAAAATTACAACGAAAAACACAAAAACGGAATACCACAATATCACACGTGTGATTTTTAAAAGGCACATGTGATTTGAAATCACGTGATTTGAAATAAAGTGATTTTCAGAACAGGCATGTATGTCCAATATTAACAGAAATTCAAAAGGTACCAGTTGAACAAAAAAGTACCAAAAAGTTTCCTCTTATAGATTCTCATCCACTCAGGACATTTCATGGTGAATTTTATGTTTCTAGGTCCAACATAATGAAAATTCAAAAAGTACCAGTTGAAGTTAAAGTTGTTGGAAAGTACCAACATTTTTCTTCTTAAGGGTGCCCCAGTATGCTAGTTGGTAGTGAGTTAGTCTATCAACGCCGGTGTTGCTGGTTCGATTCCCGGCAGAGATTCTGGTTTCTTTCCTGCAGACAAGCGCAGAGCTTCGCGGGACTAGCATATGAAGAAAAAAAAAACACTCAGAACACTGCACCTATAATTTTATGTTTCTAAGCTAAATAATATAGAAATTAAAAAATAACTATGCACCCAGGAAAAGAAAAGATAGAAATTTAATTTCCCGTATTTCTCCTTTTTGATACTTTTTTCTCCCCACTGAAGTATCAAAAATTTCAATAGTGTAGTGGGAGCCAACTAATCTATTGTACCACTAATATGTACAATTTTCACCCTTTCGAACGTTTAGAATTTCGAAAAATTAACAAATTTCAATATACAGATTAGACAAGTTACGAATTTGGTATAATCTTTATTTCTATGTTATTTTTATTTATTGATTTAAAAGATAGAATGGGTTGACAAAGAAGTTTCAAAAAACAGGTTATATCCGTTTACTCCCTAAAAGTGCCGAATTTTAAAAAAGTATCAGGCACATGTCCGCAAATTTTTTCAATGAACAACGATAAGTATTAAATTTTTTCGTATCTCTTTTAGTTAAGAAGATATCAGGTTAGCGAATTTACCCTTTTAACCCCCTCAGATTTTAATAAAATGTATATTGTGAACTTCTGTAAGTAAATACCTTTCAAATTCAAATCGGTTGACAAACAGTGCAGAAAAGTGTTCTTAACTGTTTTGCCTTTGATGATTTATATATAGATTGATTGCCATCAAGAGAGACTCACCTTCAACATAGGGAAAGCTAAAGTTTAGGTTGGCAGGCATTCAATATCTTGTTTGATCAAATTTTGAAAAATGTTGTTCCTGTGTACGAATTCGGTTGGTAGCAAATTTGAATGTTCAACAACCCAGCTAGCAAATGCTGTTTGTTAGACAAGTATGTTTAATATACAACACCTAAAAGAATCTTCTGATGATTATCTGACGAGTAACAAAAACAAAAGCATCTAATGTTTTTTTTATTTATTACTTTTTTATACATTTTCTGAAACGCTCGTCTTTTAATCTTGGAATGAACCTTTTGCGACTCTCTGTATGAGTCACATAACAATTACTGAGTTGCCTAAATAAGAGCATTCTTTAAACATGAAAATTCTATTGCCAATTAAATTTCAATAAAGCAATTGGACCTAAGGATCTGCCGAATAAGATTTTCCAACCGGGCGGAGTATATTCGCAATCTAAGATTTGTTTCGTATAAAATTGTATGAAAATGAGAATGCGACTGACATGAAAAATGCGCTTTATGTTTTATTTAGGTAGCTCAGCTATGCGGCTGAGCATTTCACGAGTTGTACGAGAATAGCTATATGAGTCTCATACGATTCCTAGCATGCTTTCTGAAAGCCTCGTTAGAAAATTTTTACACACATCGCAAACGATTCCCTCTACGATTAATATAAGCGTCTTCCGCTGTGTTGTAGAAGTATCTCACAGAGGAATCAGCTTGTGTAACAGTTTCTCCCGTGCGAGGAATCTTCTACGATTAAAAGATGAGCTCGTCGACTATCAAAAACGCTCTTCGTGAGATTCCCAAGAGACTCTTATACGATTGAAAATGTTAGCTAGGAAATGTTAATAAAATATATGTATATTGTGCACTTCTGTTAGTAAATAAATACTAGGGTATTCATTTAATCGGGCTTTTGCTTTAATCGGTTAATCTCTCGATTAATTAACAGAAGTTTTAGTTAAATCGTTTTGTTATTGATCGGTTAGCCGATTAATAAAATTTTTTATAAATTAAGTAATTTCAATATATAAAAATGTATAAATTATTTATTATTTGCAGTTTATTAATAAAAAAAAAAACAATAACCTAAGAAATATAACAATTCTTATACTAAAACGAGTAAAAAAGAATAATTCATAAATATGTAATATATATTTTTTAAATATAAAAAATAAACTGTGGGATCTTTTTATTAGTTATTTCAATAGTTTAAGAAGATCTTATAAAATAATTGTTTATAAAAAATAACATGGTTAAAATAACGACTTTCATTACGTCATTAGAGCTCTCTTTTAAGTTTTTTAAATGTTTAGCACTTCTAATTGTTTCGGTTAATTATGTTCAAAGATTGATTTGAGAAGATATGAGAAGAAACAACTAGCTAAACGCATACATATAAAAAGTACGTGAAACAAAAAGCTGTTGACAGCAAACACTTATTTAAAATCAAGATCGCCCTTCTTGTTTGTAAGAAAAAATATTTTCTAAACACATACCTTTTGTATTTGAGACGAAACAAAGAATTAAAAACACAAAAAAATAAGTTTATAGTTAATCGGTTAATCGACTGAAATTAACAGGTTTACTCGTTAATCGAAAATAGGCAATTTTAAATTTACCGATCAGTTAATCGGGTACTAAATAATCGGTTAACCGATTAACAGTTAACCGAATGAATACCCTAGTAAGTACCCAATACAAAATGGAATTTCCAACGAAGCTGGATTGTAAGGGAGAAACGTAAAAGTTTTGCCTGCCATATCGCTTACGGAAGACATGAATTTTATATGCGAGTTCCCACTTTTAAGCAATATATTTTTGACACAGAAAGCGCTTTTTTCAGCGCATATAAAAATTGGTGAATGTAACGACCAGCTTTGCACACTGGATTTTTTTGTTGCCGTCATTCTTTTATATGCTCACTTACAAACCTGCTTAGTTGCAAGGAAATGTCGTGGCTCTTCAAATTTGTTATATATATTTTTTTAATTTGTTAAGAATTCGATCACTTATCTTACTGCATCTGTGTATCTATAAGACGCGCTAGATAAATTGTCAATATGTACCAATTTTACCTGTTTATTCTCATATTTAGATCGTCATACAGTTAAGCAAAATTAAAACACAATTTAAGAATAAATGAAACTAATATTTTTAAATTATGAAGCTACAAATTAAAGTCCAGCCCTTTCTCCAACGATGTTTTTATTAAGAAAAATGTTCTTTCTATTTTAATTTCAGAAAAAGAACTTTTCAAGAAAAATGTGTTTTTAAGTTAATTTTTTAAAATAATTTTGTTTTTGATAAAACATATTTTTGAAAAACTTCGTTTTATTATCCTCAATTTAATTTTAATTTCCAGTTGTAGCACGACCCTTTGGCATGCAATTTGATCCCGATGAAATATTTACTATGAACATTTTCTCAGCCTACAACAAACGTGATATTTATGCACAGTTCCAACGAATTTTGGGTGTGGGACAAACTTTTATGCCAGACAATGCCGGTGATACTCGAATCGATCGTGGCCATTTGACTCCCGTTGCTGACTATATGACCTACCCTCTTATAGCCACCACCTTCAAAATGGTCAATGTTATTCCACAATTTCACACTATCAACGATGGCAATTGGAAAAGAATGGAAGAGTGGACCAGAAATCCCATCAATGCACCGGCAAAAGTTTGTAGTGGTGCTCTTCCCTGGGTTTTGCAATTGCCCGATAGTCAGGGTAATATGAGAGAAATGTATTTAAGAGGGAACCAAATTCCAATACCATTGTGGACTTATAAAATTGTACTCAATCGTAAGGGCTTAAGAACTGTTTTCCTACAGTACAATAATATTCATGACAGACAAATTCCTCAAATTCCCAATGGAATATGTCATGAGGTGCCGTGCCCATCAAATATACAATTGACTCGGAGTAATTATGAAGGTTATACTTTTTGCTGTAATCCAGACCATTTTATGGAGAATGTTGTACGAAATTTGAGGGGTTATTGTTAGATCTTAAGTGAAAGATCATTACTAGATTGCTGAGATCTTAAGATCTTAGGGGAGTGTTTTTGTAAATATTTCAAATTATTATAAATGTTTATATTAATTCGAATGTTTAGAATACACAGTGTATAGAAAATATTCAGTGCATAGAAAATATTCCTGGATTATATTGGAGGAATAAGAAGACTATTAAACTATGAGAACTTTGTAAATTGTAATTTGACTTAGAATACACATTCGAATTAATATAAAAATTTTTAATAAAAATCAAACTTAACATGAGAACTAAAATTCGCAGATTCTATTTCAAATTATTTTAAAACATTAATCTCTATACTTATGATCTAATTTTAATGAAATATCTTAAGGTTATTCAGACAACTTGTAATAAATAATAAATGAACTTGAGAGTTTTTATATTTTTTTGCCATTTTTAATTGACGCACCTACGAACGAACTTCTATTACCCTGTATAAAAAAATTTTTATTATTTAAATTTTTTATGACAACAATTTTATTGCTTTTCAAATTAATAGTTTTTAATACTTATTGTTTTTCTTTTTTTGTTGCTATAACGATTTATTTTATGCCCAATTGATTTTCTAAAATAAAAAGAGTCAGTAGCAAAAAAAAAAAAAAAATAGGCAACTGTTAAAGTGCAAGCGGCATTTTTACTTTTACAAGCCATATTTGTTTAAAAAAAATACTCATTCCGTTTTGTCTACAAAACCATAATTTATGTGGGAATTTGATGATATTTATGGACAATTTATAAAGAAATAAAAAAAAACATTTAGTTAAAAATTTATTTAAAAAAATGAGAAATTTGTAAAAGTTTTAGAACTCCTAGGCAGGGTTGTCAGATTGATTTTGAACTTTTTCGCCAAAATCAATGTCAAAAATCGCCAAAATCGCCAAAGCATTTATTTTTTAGTTTTTGACAATAATATATGTATTTTTAGAATAATTAAAAATATTTTTTTATAAATCCCAAAAAAAAAAAAATATCTTCCGTATCGCTAAAATCCGCCAAAAATTCAAAAAAAGTCGCCAATATATATTTTTTTTAATTTTATTTAGAACAAAGTAAAAAATAATTAGTAAGAACAAAATGCAATGTTAAAAATATTTTATAGTAGTCTACTCAAAGCGACAAAAAAAGAATTTTTGCGGTAAGTATTAAACAAATATTGGATATACAATACATTTGTATGTAGTTGCAGTTCTATGATATATCTAAAACGCTATATACTTCACCGAGAAGACTCCCTTTTTGTGTTCTTTTTTTGGAATACATTGTGAAGGAACAAAAGAAATGCAACATGTACTGTTTACATTCAACTTATTACTCGTTAAAACGTATCGAAAACTTCATATCGCTTTCTACTTCGAAGGCGAATTTTAGTGGTATTCATTATTTCAACACAGGCATTACTAGTTGTAATAACCAGAACAGTCAATGCAAGTTCCTTTAAATGGTACGTAGGTGCCGTATCCTTGTAGCTATAAATTGTTGGTCTAAACTGATTTAAATTAGATTGAATATCATCATTAAAATTCTCTTTTAACAAACGGTATTTTTCCATTGTGTTTCATTAACATCCAAATGTACGTTAGGATTCATAAAATTTTTTTAAATATCTTTAACAACAACGAATTTTATCAGTGATAATTTGTCATATTTTATAATGGAAAAATGTTCATAAACTTTAATTATATTAATTTTTTAAAGAATTCTACTTATTACTTCCTTCAAGAGCACATTTATATGTGAAAAAAAAAATTTCTCGAAGATTTTCATTATCTTCATCAGCCATTTCAATATAATTTAGTTTTAAATACTGGTCATACATATGAATGCATCAAATTTCATACATTGAAATACTAGAATAAAAAAAATTTAATATTTTCCTATTGAATTTAACAAATTTCAAAACAAATTCATGGCTCATCAAAAATAGCCAACAAAGTCGCCAACTATTTTATAAATCGCCAAAAAATCGCCACGTCGCCAAATCGAAAATTAGGTCGCCAAACAAGTTTGAAAATCGCCACGTTTGGCGAGAAATCGCCACATCTGACAGCCCTGCTCCTAGGATGCAAATAGTCTGAATTCATTCTTAGTGCTTTCATAAGCTAATGATTTCGGGCACGAAGTAGACATTTTTCCCCTTTCGGGATTTCCGGGAGTTTTAATTGTTTATAATTCCATCTTTTCACGGAATTTAAAGCGTGATTTCCGGGAAATTTGTTAAGGTAAAAATTAAGAAAATGTTGGAAACATACTTTATCTCCCTTTTACATAATCATACTTATTATGAAAGTCGACGGTAGCAGCACAATAATCGTGTTTTCTAAGTTGTTACTAACAACAAACGATTGCTGGGGACAGTAACTTGGTATTTTTTAAAGCGCTTTAAAGTCGACGTTGAGTAGAATTGACTTTGTTTTAGTCAACAGGATATTTTGCGACACAGAATACTAAACAGAACTGTAAAAGGTAACGTGTAAAAAAATCACAAGTCAGTTTCGAGGGCATCTGTCGAAGAAAGAGACAAAAAGCGTTTTTTTGGTAGTGAAGTGGCAATGTGTAAAGAAAGGCCGCTACAATCAACACAAATTGCGTGATCAAAACAAAAATAGCAAAACACAAGCCACGTTAAACAAAAACATTAGCTCAACAAAAGTTTTGTTTTGTGCAAGAAAATTTATTTAGTAATATTCAGGTATGTGATGAAAATCGATCGATTTCAAAACGAATGTTTTTAAGAGGTGGGATGAATTTCGAGCGATTTTAAAATCCATTTATGACTTATAGTCTTAAATTTTTTTTCAGAATACATTTCAGTTAACTTATATAATATAAAGTTTAATAGAATAAAGACAGAAAATAAAAAGAATATGCATTAAAAATCCATTTGAAAAGATACTGAAAACGATATTTTCTGTTTGAAATCGTTTCGTTTTTAAAATCGAATTCCATCGCATACCTGATTGTCTTGTTTTATAATGTTATTAACTTACTTAAATATTATTAACTCGTGTTGTGGTAAACTTAATAGTTAATTTTTACAACAGTTTTGCAAACAAATCGCAACGTAATATATTTGTGTTCATTGTATTTCGGCATAAAATATGTTGCAAAGAGAAATACAAAAGGGGTAGCTTTCTTAGAAAGAGACAAAAAAATTCAAAATCTTCCATCTCGTGACATATCTGTGTAGTAATCTGTGATTTGCGACTATGCAAATGAAAGCTGGGGAACTTTACCATTATATGGGTGAATAGTGACTGCCCTTTACAGTTTTAGACAGGGTAACCGTTAGGAATTTTTGAAAAGTCGCACAAAAGTTCGTTTTATAAAAAAAAGTCGTACAAAAAAGTCGTTTGAGAATAAAAGTTGCACATCTTTTTTAAACGTTTTTTTTTATTAATAAAAAGCATAACAAAAAATTAAACAAAACAATCATTTGGATTTTTTCATTTTCAGAAGCCTCATTTGCATTAAGAGTTTTCATGATATCGCTTAAAAGTCTCGCAATCTGTGTATTTTTAAACCCTCGCAAATAAACTGTCAAAATTTATATGAGAATTCATTAGCAGTTGTGCATATTCAAGCAGATTTTTTTATGATTACCGTCGTTTTCAATGAAAAATTCAACAATTAAAACAACAGATTCTTGGAATAATCTGAGCAAGTTAGTCTTTTTGGCTTTCTTTAGATATTTTTAAGCACGAATTTTACTTTTTAGACACATATTTCAACTTTTTTATATATTTTTTATTTATTTTTGTATTAGCGTTTCTTAAATATTGACATTTATTGTTAAAAATTACACAAAAGTTCAAAAGGCGATTACTGAAACGAGTCTCGCAATTTTGCCCATTTGCCCACATAGTAATTACAAGCGATTTTCATTGCAAAAAGTAGATTATATACGCTTAATTTGTTAACCTTATGGTAATAATACTAGAGAGCCCTAATAAGAGCCATTGTATATTCTAATCCTTGTATTAATAACTATTCTTTATTGTAGTTATAACGTATATTTTTTCCAAGCAATAAACGAAAAAAAAAAGTAATTACAAGCGATTTCACGAAAACCCTTATTTTTGCTGTGTTTTTTTGTTTTTCCATATCGCTGAATATTATTTTTTGGTACACTGCAAAAAGGTCGCTTTGACTCCATGTCCTGCTGAAGCCCTTTATACTTCAGTTCCCAGTCTCTCGAATACTTGCAGCGATGTTAAAGTTATCCGTCTCATACTCCGTGGTTTGCTCTGCCTCTGAACACATATTTCTATGTCTATTTATTTTTTCGTTTTCAGATTTTCTTTTCTTTTTAACAAGAAATCTTATTTCAACGAATAAAATATATTTTATTTTTTAAGATAAAGCAAAATATTCTCATGTTGGTACATAATTGTCCGTGGTTTGCGAAAACTTCATCTTTCATTGACTCAGCGGCTAAAAATAATTTTGTAAAGTAAGCACTGGAATTTTTATTTTAAAAACCCCTCTGGAGAGATTGTGTGGTTACAATCGAAGCTAGTCAGGGCAACCTGTCCGTGAAAACCTGGGTTCAATTCCCAGTTCAGTCAAGAATGAAAAATTATCAATAAATTTTAATTCATTTCATGTTGTAAAATTCCTTTCTTCTTAAAAATAAATTAATGTAAATTAAATTCAACGAACTTAAGCCTGATTAAAATATCGAAATTTGGATTAAAACCCATTAACAGTTCAATAAAATTACCAAAATACTAATTATTGTTAACAGCTAAGGCACGAGCTAAATGTTTGCATTTGTCCTTCAAGTTGTGCTGAAAAAGGTCAGCAAGAAAAAAGAAAGACAGAAACATGAAAAACAAAAAATGTACTTTGGATTTCAAGAAAAATTCTTGGCAAAAAGTACGAAAAACAGAAGTAAGGAAGAACATGTTATTCAATTAAAATAGGTAATCATTCATTCAAAGCAAATTTCGATCTACCAAGGTAAAATACCATTTGGTTTAAAGATTGGTGTTTGACTAATGACGTCATCCGTCATCAATGGCGGTAAGTGCTAAATTTTAAAAAGCTTTTTGCTAACATGTTTCTTTGGAACTTTTACTGAAAATTTGCGTAAAATTATATAACAAATTAAATATTTCTTGTGAGAAAGTTTACAAAAAAAGGGTAAAAAGTCGCAATAGAATGAAATAAGTCGCAAAAGTCGGTGATAAAAAAAGTCTCACAAAACGTCGCAGACCTCTAAAAAAATGGTCACATTGCGGCTTTAGTCAGGCAAACGGTAACGCTGGTTGTAGAACTAAATTAGGAAAAATACAGTCGCCTAAAATCATTAAACGAAATTTATTTACTAAAAAAATAAAGTACACGAATCTAAAAAAAATGTATTTTATTTGAAAGGTCAATACAATATTTGAAAGGTCAATACTCGATATATCGGAAGCGTAATATCGAATTTTACAGTTGGTAATACTGTCTATTTCTGGCGACGAATATGCATTGCGAATAATTCGTCGTTCGTCCCAGTTGTGTTTCTAGCAAATTACATGTTATGCGAAGAAAATGCTCACCACTGATTTACAGCAACAATTCTTTTCTTTGGATGTCACTATGCAATGTTTTCCGTATTATTATTTACAGCAAGTTTCCAAATGTAGGGCCCCTAATCGTATTGAGAACTGCAGCGGTATTTCAGGAAATTCCCAAAAATATTCCTCCAGTTTATAAATACCATTTTTTCCCCGGGCTCGAAAAGCAAAAATTGGTAAGAACTCTTATTTAGGAGTAAACAAGAAAACCACAAACCTTGCTTGTAATTAAAAACATAAAAAACGGGTTAATTTTTTTTAATTAAGAGTGCATTTCACAACACATTTGGTTTCAAGAAACAAAAAATCCTGATTTCACAGTATTTTGAGATTTAAATCAGTTATTTTTTTCAAAAATAAAAAAAAAAATTGTCCAGCTTTTTTTCTTTAATTTGAATTCACTAGTACCAGTATTTTGCTATATTTACAATTTAACGATTAAAGCTAGAGGCTATTTGTTATTACTTTTTAACCATAAGTATAATAAATGAATTAATTCATAAGTATTATTGTTTAAGTTTAATAACTTAAGTGTGATTTAAGATTTCTTTCTAACATTTCATACCACATTTATTTCCAAAAAAAAAATCTGATTGCATGCAAGAATTTCGCTTTTTTGTATTTAATAAATTGTTAGTGATTTCTAAATTGTGTTACATAAAACGAAAAAAAAATAAAATACATGTAAAAAAACCAATGAACCACATTAAATTAACCAAATATACAGCACGCTATAATCTGTATCTATAAAATTCATTGAAAATATGAAAACAAAAGTTAGAAGAAAAATGAGAATTAATAAAAGGAACAAAAAAAAATAAAAACAATTACACTAGAAACTCTTAAAATAGCAAAAAAAAAAAAAACTACAACTTTAATTATTCTAGTTGATTTTTTTTTTAAGCATTCAAATTTAGTAATCGCCGTATTTCAGCTTTACCCACCATGTAGGGAAGGCTATTGGTTTTCTTCACATATATAATAGGAGTTTCAAAACTCACATATTAGAATGTTTAATAGCCGAATAATAGCGGCTATTCCATAAAGACTGAAAGAGGCTAATGGCAAAGTGAAGCGAATGCAAATATTACATTTGTATACATAGCCAATCATTTCCAACTGTCAACCTTATTCAATCAAGACTTGGTGCCCTTGGACACGCTAACGAGGCTCTGATGACTAATTGGGGGCGGTATAACCCAATAAGCAGCACGAACTTAATACCTCCTGCAGCACCTCAGCACGTTTACATGCAAAATTGACAATCACAACACTAGGATCGAACGCTCGTCCCTAATCAATCTTTGGTTTTTAAAAAAAACCCCGATTATCGAAATCGTAACAAAAAGAAAAATGACAGCACCATGCTCCTCACAGGGGTAAAGGGAGCCAATTTATTATATAAAGACTACATCATAGTACAATTATTACAGGTTATATTACAACAAATAAAACATCCGGGCTTTTTATTGTTGCATTGTGATGATGACATTTTAGTATTTTCAGTGCTGGATTTGACTTCTTCATTTGCAAGAATGCATTAGGGCTTTTTAAAAATATGCTTAAAGGTATTTAAGCACAATTTGTTTAAATGAAAAATTTCTATTTTATAGGAAAATATGTTTTTTATAATAGAAACCCCAACCTTTCAAAAATGTTTTTTGTTTTTGTCCTGTGGTATTGTAAATCAATCAGATTGTAATTTTTTTTTTGCATCTGCAGAACATTTTAGCATACTTTTTTGTTGGCATTTTAGCACTTTATAAAATCCACTTTCTGCTTTTTATTTTTTTTTTTTTTTATTATTCCTACACTTAATCCCGCGAAGCTTTTCGCTTGTCTGCAGGAGACCAGAGCCTGGCGGGCATCGAACCCGCAACCCCGGTACTGATAGACTAGCTCACTACCAGCTAGCCTACCGGGGCACTTTCTGGCAAATGTCAAACATCTTAAGACCTAGTACACTAGGACCACATTGGGTGCTTAAGAACCATTTCGTTACAAGTTCGAGCATATAGGAAAAATTAGCATTTTGCATTTTAACATTTTTTTTTTATAATAAAAATTGCATAAATAAATGATTTTAAATCAAATTTAAAAAATAGTATCAAAATACAAATATGAACTCGAATTTTAGTTTTGTTACACAAAAATTGTATCAGTATTCAAGTTGTGCTCTTGTACTACATCAAGTTCTGGTACGCATAAGCACTAGTATTTTTATATAAAAACTCTAACCCCGTTAGCACTAGTACCTTTTGTTCTAGGAATTGAACTACTGGCATTTTTACAATTAACTCTTAATCTCCTGCAGGGTTGATAAAACATAAAAGCAATTATTTTAATAGTGTGTGTTGGTAAAACATAAAGAACATTTGACAGATCACATCGAGAAACAACCCACTAAAAAAGTTATCAGCTGGCCCTAAACATTATTGTACTATGGACTATATAAAGGCGTACAAACTTGTAAGGTAGCGGTAAAAGCTCAGCTGATTTTGACAGTTTAAATGGTTGACATTCTATATAGTAAAAGCCAACAATGCAATGAAAAAAACTCTTACAACAACATATCGTTACCTAAATCGCAAAAAGCACTGTCTAACTTTTTGAAAGTTTTACATGAGAAGCAAAAAACTATTTCGAATGATAAATTGCTCTAAAATGGGGGCTTATTCTGGCATTCGTGTTCGAATACTTTTTCGATTCGAAAGCGATTTTTATTTCTAATTCCTTCAGTCGCCAATGAACGAATTGAAATTATTTTTTCTGTGTTGTGAAAGCTCAAATAAATGCTTTACAGCACTGGAAAAATAATTTCACGTCGTTTAGTATCGACTGAAAGAATAAGAAGTACTTAAATTGCTTTCGAATTGAAAATTCGATTACGACTACCAGAATAATGGTTGTTTACGTAAAAAAAAAAATTATAAAAAAAGTTTGTATTTTTAAAAATCATGAAAAATCCAAAACGGGAAAAAGTAAAAGTCTTGTTACTTTCACGTAAAGTCACATAACCCATGAACAAAATGAGACATAGACCATAAAAATCGATGAACGCATTTCGCTTTTATACACAATTAAGTAAAGGCACCTCATTTTTAAGTGAAGTAAAAATCTCCATACATAGAACAGCAGCAAACACACACACACATTAAAAACTGTTTCTTTTTGTATGGAAATCGCTATTTTTAGTAATTCAGTTTTCTCAGTAAATTGTAAATAAAATAAAAAGTTCTGCACCGATTATTATGAAATAAGGCTCATTTGCATCGAAATATATTTTATTGGGTTTAGATCAAAACTGTGATTTTTGTTGCAATTGTATTTTTTATGAATTTTTAAACAACAAAAATTTTATTTTTTTTCAATAATGTTATTTTTTTAAACTTCAATGATATCTTTGAAACTACTGGGCAAATTTAAAACCAGTTTAAGCACGGCATAAAGATAATATTACTGACGAATTTTTAAGTTTTTTTTTATATATAGCGGAAGTGCCTCAGTTTTGAACATAACGGTATATCGCGAAAAGTTAAGCAGGTAGAAAATTAAGTGCAGTTATGAATTCAGCGTCCCAAATAAACTTAAAAGCAACATTCAGTTCCCTTGTATAATTCATTATAATATTGTTTATTGTTGCTTCTGCGCCTTAACCCATTTTCGCCACATTCCCGTTAATCGATGTTGAAAATAATAACGAAATAAGATTCTAAGAACTTATAGAAAAAACATTGAAAAAAAGTTAATTAGACCTACATTAGATACCCTTGTAATTAAATGATTTTCTCTTTTTATTAAAATACTTCGCTTTGAAACATTACGAGACGCCTTTCAGTAGTCGAGAATCATTGGATTTTAAAATATTTAGAATCTAAGCACAACACAAAGGCCTACGAAACTTAAAGCAAGGAGAACATCCCACAAGTAAATTTTCATTAAAAGCATTAACATTTAAAACGCAATTTGTTTTTACCTGACACTGTTTTCAATTCATTATTATAGTTTTTCAATTTTATGTGGCAGGTTGTTTTGTTTTCTTCTTCCATTTTTGCTTCTAAGTTTCTTACCATTTCAGATTGAATGTGAAATCATTTTTTTCTTTTAGTATTTTTTTCTTTTTCTTAAAGGTTTCTAACAGATAAAATTAATTGGAGTTTTAGCACAATCAGGGCAAAAATATCTAAACTTAATTTTGTTTTAAAACAAATCTGTTTAGAAACAAAATTAAATACGATTTTTTTAAAGGGTACCATATTTTTAGCCAAATTATATTGTAGGTGGGGCACATTTAAACAAAATCTCGTTATACAATTTACAATTAAGACATTAAATAGTAATTCTACTGGTTTGTTTATAGAAATAAGTGAAACAAATTATGTTTGCGCAATATTTTTTAACGTTTAATGATTTTGAAAGGTAACTTTGGGATTTAATACTTGGCTATTTTAGATTGGATGTTAAAGAAAAAAATATTAACAAAATTATTATAACTTATTATTGGTAGATTTTGTTTTTTTTAGCACAAGCTCAGTAAAATCAAATTTATTGGAAATCAGTTTTTATTAAACCTTTAAACTCAAAGAAATATGTGATTTTATATTCGTTATTCCTATTTTAAAAATTGTAACCAAAATAAAAATACATTTCTTTTTATTAGCTATGGTTATTCTTTTTATTTCAGTTCTAGTTCAGTTGTACTTCACTTCTAGTTCAGTTGTACTTCACTTCTAGTTCAGTTCTAGTTCAGTTCTAGTTCAGTTCTAATTCAGTTCTAGTTCAGTTCTAGTTCAGTTCTAGTTCAGTTCTAGTTCAGTTCTAGTTCAGTTCTAGTTCAGTTCTAGTTCTAGTTCAGTTCTAGTTCAGTTCTAGTTCAGTTCTAGTTCAGTTCTAGTTCAGTTCTAGTTCAGTTCTAGTTCAGTTCTAGTTCAGTTCAAGTTCAGTTCTAGTTCAGTTCTAGTTCAGTTCTAGTTCAGTTCTAGTTCAGTTCTAGTTCAGTTCTAGTTCAGTTCTAGTTCAGTTCTAGTTCAGTTCTAGTTCAGTTCTAGTTCAGTTCTAGTTCAGTTCTAGTTCAGTTCTACTTCAGTTCTAGTTAAGTTCAGTTCTAGTTCAGTTCTAGTTCTGTTCTAGTTCTGTTCTAGTTCTGTTCTAGTTCTGTTCTAGTTCAGTTCTACCTCAGTTCTAATTTAGTACTAATTTTAATGGCAAACAGCCGATTATTTAGTATGCTCCAACAAAATTGCCAATTAAGGCGTTCAACAAATTTAAGCAACCTTAACGTGTTAGTACACATGGAATTTTCTTAAAAGTGGTTAAAAAAATTAAACAAAATTATTAATAAATTGCTGTGTTTCATGTTAATAAACTAAATAAAAACAGTTAATATACAAAAACAAAATACATCCCTACAAGAATTAAATAATTTTGGCAAAGTTTCAAAAATGAGTTTGTGTGACCGATGCAACAATAATTTACAATCAAAACTTTGTAAAATGCGACTTATAAAACTCTACGTTCCATTTCTCAACTCGCTTTCCTCTGCTGAAAAAACATTTGCTTTAATGGGTAACGAAAGAAGGGATGATTGGTGATATCATAAGAAAAAAGAACGTAATCAGGCCTGCCATATTTGCCGATTTATAGACATTTGCTGATTTTTGGCTATATTATCAAAGTGCCGATTTGTCTATTTTTGCTCCAAAAAAAAAAAAAAAAAAATGAGACAATAACTTTTTGTTTGTTTTAGTATTATTAAATAATTTTGGGAGACACTGAAATACTTATTACATTGAAAAGATACAACACTTTTATTAAGTCAGTGCCTCTTCTAATGCAGTGTTTGCAATGTGTGTCTTTGGCTAATTCATTTTTATTTAAAAAATATTCCCCTATAAAGAATAAAAGACCAAAACTAGAAAAAGAGAAAAACATAATTTTAATTCAATTAAATTTTCTTTTTTTGTAAGGAAAATATAAAATACTTTATAGTTGTGTTTGAAATTAGATAGATAGTTACAAAACAGTAAAGGTAAGCTAAATTTATACAAACTCACTATCAATGAAAATAATTAAAATAAAAAAATTTTCATTAAAAGATTTTGTTTGTTGTGCTTAATTCCCTTTTTTAATAATTGATAAAAATACTGAAATTTATTGTTGGAGGATAAGCTGTTCCTATGCGCATTTCACTGGTTGCTTAGGCCAGATCGTCAGGAAACGTTCTCCTAAATAATTTTAGAAAAGCCAAAGCTATCAGCAAACAAAACTACAGAAGGAATGAGAATTACCTACAATACCCTCAAAAAGTTTTATTTACAACGATATCAAAGCTTAAACAAAATACCAAACAATAAAACAGTGATGATTTTTTTATCTTTTCTTACATTTCCCACTACAATTAGTTAGAATTCTTCCAACATTAATTGTAGCTGTAAGTGGGTAAAGAAAAAACATATTAAAAACAAAAACAAAGTACTTTTAAACAATAAAAGTTTAGTTTTGTTTGCTGATAGCTTTGGCTTTTCTAAAATTATTTAGGAGAACGTTTCCTGACGATCTGGCCTAAGCAACCAGTGAAATGCGCATAGGAACAGCTTATCCTCCAACAATAAATTTCAGTATTTATATCAATTATTAAAAAAGGGAATTAAGCACAACAAACAAAATCTTTTAATAAATATTTGTATTCCCAAAAACAACTTTGATAATAAAAAAATTTTCTTTTAAGATTATAACGCAATTGAGGACGATACAAGTAAATCAGATAACCAATCATATGTAAGGAAGTTAAGTAAATTTGCAGACTTTTATTGTATTTTCTACAATTGTTGATCCTTCCATATTCTTCCTCAAATGTGAAAAGAATTCTTTAATATAACAAAATTTTGATGTTTCCTGCAAAAAAATGTTTGCAAGTTTTTTCTTTTTTTATAGGGACAATTTAAAATTTAATAGATCAAACTGTTTTCATGCTGGAATTAAGAAGAAATTAATGAAAATAGTTAACTCAAATTTGTATCTATAGGATGTACTTAGGGCCTAATTGCGCCAAAAATGTCATTGAAAGCAAAAACAATTTCAAAAATATTTTATAATTTTCCTGTTGCTTTCTACAGGATTTCATATTGCATTTGTAAATTTTAAACACTTCATATTTTGTGGCATTTAAAATTTTAAAAAAAATATGAATTTCTGTAGAAAGCAACAGGAAAATTATAAAATATTTTTGAATTGGTTTTTGCAGTCAATGAAGTTTTTGCGTTGCATTGGGGTTTACACAATCAGGACCTTAAATATAAAAAAGTTTAAAAAAACTTATTTTAATTAACTACTATTTGTTTTTATGTTTTCTTATTAATTCTAAACATTAGTTAATTCTGAATTGTTCTTTTTTGTTAAAAATAATAAGTTTTATTGTATGTAAAAAGGGTATTTTTATTTTAATTTTTTTTTTATTTCGAGTGCCGGTAACGCCGATTTTTTTTTTAAATATGCCAGTTTTTTAGCAAAATTATCTGGCACCCCTGCACGTAATCCAAATCCCAGTTTTTTTTTTATCAAAATCATCTGCACCCCTGCACGTAAGGAATCCACCCACCAGCATCAAAATTTCATACCATATTGCTATTTATATGTAACAGATGAAAATAAAGAGATATTCAACAATAACCGTTTCAAAGATTTTTTTTATGATCTAAACCGACGTTAGAGAACTAAAAACTGATTTATCATCTATTAAGAGTGACATTAGTGATGTAAAAACATCAATGCAAGAACTTGCATTGACAATAAGCCAAAACAACTCTCAGATAAATAAAAATTTGCAAACAATAACAAGCTCACTTACTACTCTTACCTCTCAAGTAAGTGATCATTGTGAAAGTAAAAAAGAACAATAAAAAGAAATTAACGAGCTGGATAAGAGAATAAATTAATTAATTAATTGTGTAATCCCACTTCAGTTCTAATTCAGTTCATTTTCAAGTTTTAGCAAAACTTTAACGAAAAGGTAAAATTCCTCTATACATATGAAAGATTTTCAAACAAAAATTGCTTTTATTAAGTAATTTTAAAATTTTTAAATTTCAGTAATCAAAACAAAAATTTCAAATATTTCTACTAAAAAAATATCTTTTGTTTTCAAAACTAATTTTAATAAAACATTAAAGTTTACAATCCAAACAATAGAATTGACAAATAAAAAACATTGACCATTTTTCTTTCCTTAATTAGCGGCTTGTTAAAATTTTAAATATTGTAAAATTTTTTGCATAAATATAAACGTACAATAATAATTTCAAACGTTTTTTTTTTATCTTTTAAATCATTTCAAATATTTTTGTAAAATGTTCAGTTATTTCTTGTTGTTTTGTTTCTGTTTAATTAACAATAAATATGGTAGAAAAATAAATACAAGTACTACCTGTATTCTGTTAGTCACTTTTTATTTGAAAATAATTAATCTTAAGAAACAAAGACTTGTGGCTGCTACGGCAGTGTAAACGACAGTAACAACAACAGTAAAATATCAAAGCAAACAAAAGACTTAAGCAACAAACTTTGACATTATTTTGTTTAATACTTCTCTTGTCTTCCTTCTCAAACCATTAGGAATCTATTGAAGTCTCTTATTGTTATACTCTTTGAATAGCAAAATGTTTATTTGAAATATTTACGCCTACACTCGCCACCCGGATTGTGACAAAATTTTGTTGGTTTGGAAAATCGAATGGAAATTAAGTTAATTTTTTTTTACAAAAATGTTTTACATCCAACACTTCTCAGTCTAAGACAAAAACAAGTTTAAAATAAAATAAAAAAATAAAGTTTTTCTTTTAGCACCATCTAAGTCAAAGTTTACATTTTAGCATTGCTTGTATAATGTTTTAAACATGCCTTTGGTGCCTGAAGTTTTTTTTTTTATTGGAATATTTTCTTAATAACCCTTTTGTAATTTTAAAGTAACAAACGATTTAATCTATTATTGATTGTACATTTCAGCAAAAATTAAAGTTTCCATTACAAATTTGTTAACAGAAAAAAAAATTATAAACAAAAAAAATATTTTTTACAAAAAACCAACACGAAAATAAATTAAGCAATAATTGAAAGGTAAATTCTTTCATGTAGAAAAAGAAACGAAAAACAACAAGTTTCTGAGAATAATAAAAATAGACTAAATAAAATTTAAAAGTAGAAACATACATATAAAAATAATTTTTAAATAAGATTGCAAATTTTTTTAAATATTCTTATTTTAATGAACATTTTCAGTTTATGCAGGGTGGACCACAAGTAACGTACTTTATTTATAAAATTAATAACTTTTTCTTTCTGAGATAAAATAATATCTTATAACTGGTGCTCATTGTTTGCTTCGACCTAAAGTACTCCTTCTAGAGCATTTCCCATAACTTTTTTTAGAATTGCAGGTCCTGGCGCCCTTACTTCTTTTCGGATATTTGCCTTAAGCTATTGGATGGATCTTGGCTAATTGCCATATACCCTACCCTTTATGTGACACCAGAGAATAAAATCGGGAGCCGTTTAATCGGACAGTCGCGGTGGCCAGTTACAATCAATGAAACGCGATTATATTCGATCTTCAAAAATTTTGCGTTTTGTGAAATGTGGCTTTAGCTAGTTGGAACTACAATTCTGGGTTATTCTATACCTCGGGCCTTAAAAAATGTTCAATCATTACTAGGTATTGAATACCATTTATATTAACCGCAACTTGTTCGTCGTTTATAAAAAAAAAATTGGTGAAATCAAGGAGGTGCATTTGATATTTAACAACTATTCTCTGGATTTGAGGTGCCCCATATTCTGCAATTTTGTTTATTCACGTTACCAGTGAGGTGAAAATGGGCCTCAGCGCTCATAATTCGATATGATCTTTGTGTCTGAATACTCAAATGCAGATTTTCAAAATAAAATTTAATAACTTTGGCTCTTTGTTCTGTGCTGCGTCTTTCCATCATAAATTCCCCAAGTTTTCAAAGTTAATTCGGAAAAAAATTAAACACAAAATTAGTTCACTTATTAAATCATGTGCCACCCTGTACTAAGATCGTAGAAAACCCCAGAAGGCAAGCACTGCAGAAAATAATTATGAAAACTACAAAGCAGCAAAAAAAAGAGATATTTTTTAATGCAACTTCAGTTATCGATTCTTTCCCGATCAGTTTTAAGTATTTTTTTAGTTCTAGACTATTTCTCGATCAATTATCTTAACCAATTATCGATTAGTTGTACGTCCAGTTTTCATATAGTGCCTAATCAGGGTAAAAAATGTTTTCGATTAGTTCTAGAATAGTTTTTATTCATCTTGGTTTTCCATTATATCTAGATCAGTTTTAAATAAGTATTACTTCACTTCTTCATCAGAACTTGATTTGTTCTCTACCAATTCTCGATCAGTTCGCTATTAGTGTGCGATGAGTTTTTAAAAAGACCCAAACAATTCTTGCTTCGTTTTTGATTTGCTTAAGATCGATTTTTGATCAGTAATCGCTTATTTTTTTCGGCAAGTTTTTGACCAGCTTAAGTTAAGTTTTCAAAAATTTTTCAGTTAGTTTCCAATTAATTTTCTTTTACTTTGGAATGACAATTTAAACATTTCTCAATCAGCTTCCTAACAATTTGTAATTACTTCTTGTAAATTGATCAGTTCTTGGTCTGATGTGGATTATATATATATTAGACCGACTCAAGTTGTATGGAGCGGAAAAAAGTGTTTTAGTTACCCCTCTGAAAATAAAGCTTGATATGTTTTATGATGATTCCCAAAATATTTTGGTTCTAGCGTTGACCATCCGTGAGCTGGTCCATTTTTAAAAAAGATATTTTTTTCAGATTTTCGAATATTTTTGTACTTTGCTCAAGACGACATAAATAAAATTTCTTATCATCGAAAAGGGTTTTTGAAGCAGCATCCAATGGTATATAAAACTTTACCACATGCGACATACTAATTGAGATATTTAACTAAATACATATTTTCGTTTCGGGTTTTCATACAAATTCTCCGGCTTTCGAGGAAGCATCAGTTTTAGCTGTGTATGTTCAAATATAAAAATTATAAAATTTGGTAAGATGATTTAGATTGCTATAAAACAATATAGTCAAATTTCATATAAATACTCACAATAATAAGAATTGTGGTTATTTTATTGAAGTGTTTATGGTTTTTAATCAAAATGTTTATTTCTTGTCAACATTGTGGGCCAGGCAGTTAATTATTTTTATAAAGAAAGGAATATTACAACAAGAAATGAATAGATATTGGGAATTATTTCTTTTTCATAAGCAACTTTATTATATTCAACATTTTTCATTTTTCGAATTTATTCTATGAGTTAAATTTCAGTTATGTATTTTATAAAGCTTTTTGTAATAGCTCTATTCCTTAAAATTTTTTTTTTTTTTATAAAGCTATTACAAAAAGCTTTATAAAATACATAACTCAAATTTAACTCATAGAATAAATTCGAAAAATTAAAAATGTTGAATATAACAAGAAATGAATTAAAATTTATTAATAATTTTTCATTTTTGATTAACACGGGCATCGGAATCCACGTTCACGGACAGGTCGATATGACATGTTTAGATAGTAACCACATTTTCTCGTCAGTAATCTTCGCCGCTTAAAACTCACCGCCATTGGCAGTCAATAGTCAAACATCAATCTTTAAACCAAAGAGTATTTCAACCTTTTTGGTAGATCGAAGTTTGATGTGAATAATTATATATTTTAATTGATTTACATGTTCTTCCTTCCTTCTCTTTTTTATACTTTTTGTCAAGAATTCTTCATGAAGTCCAAAGTACATTTTTTTATTTTTTTATGTATTTTTTTCTGTTTTTGTCTTTCTTTTTCTCGTTGACCTTTTTCAGCATAACTTGCAGTACGAATGTAAACATAGAGCTTGTACCTTAGCTGTTTAACCATAATTAGAATTGTGGTTATTTTATTGAACTATTTGTGGTTTTTAATCCAAATTTTTATTTTTGTAATCAGTTCATAAAATCTAATTTTCATTAAATTATTTTTATGAAGAAAGGAATTTTACAACTTGAATTAATAAGATGGTTTATGGTCAAAAAAAAAATATCCGGAAAGAAGTTTGTATGGGGCCTACGTGAAATTAAGGACCGATTCTCACCATTTTCAATTGGCTTGGTCCTTAATTAAATTAACATGGACAGCCAGCCAGTCGGACGGACGGATGGACATTGTTAGATGTATTCAAAAAGTGATTATAAGTCGATCGTTATACTAAAAGGAGGATCTAGAACCAAGAGCACAAACGCATAATACCCTCTCCACTGGTGTGGGTATAAGAAGAGACAAAATATTCCAAACAGAAAAAAGTTTAAATTTTAGAGTTAATAGTGCAAATTTTAGTCATCAAATCTGTGATTAATTTATAAAATTTCCTTTAGCAAATGCTAATCTCTCTGTAGAATATAGAAAAACCAAGCAACTTATTATCTAAAGCTTTTAAATCACTTCCTTTTCCATTTCCCATTTATCATTTTATAATCACTTTAAAAAAAAGTTTAAGTTCAAGGGCCATCATATTCTGCATGTTAATTTTCATTAAAACATTCGTTGAGCATTTCTTTGTACTTAATTAAGATTAAATAAAGGCAATTATTCTATTACTACAAATTACTTTGAGTTAAGAAGATTATTCAAATTAATTCAGATTAACATATTTATTACATTTCAAAAAACAATTATCACTCAAAATTTTTTTTTATAATTTTTCTATAACAATTTTTTTTCAGTTTTAATTGGCTATAAAAGTCTGAAATTCTTTTAGCTTTAAATTTAAATAATAATGAACTAGTTAATTTACGTAATTTCCACTTAGACTTCGTTGTATGATTATTATTTAATTATTTAAGTTTTTTATATTTTATTTTGAAAAAGTCTCACTATAAAATTGCTAGTTTCCTGTTTTTTTATTTTTCAATAACGTCTAGCAGTATCTATATCTGCATCTGTTTGTTCTATATCAATTACAATTTCAGTTAAATATTGAAATTGAGATCATAAAATTCTTACAATTCTAATGTTTATAATGCCTGAAGACCGTGGCAAAAATAATTGTTTTTGTCAAGCTGACGTTTTTGTTTTTTTAAAAGAATATTATGCAACTTGCCATATAATTTTATTAGAACATGAAGACTCCAGTTTATTTTGGATTTGAATTTGAATAATTTTGTTTATTTCGAAATATTTGTTTAAACAAATTTATAAAAAAAAAAACAAATAAAAGTGCTATATTCAGCTATGCCGAATCATATATACCCTTCACCATGGTGCGATAAGAACAGAAAGTTATATAAATAAAAAACGCCCACTTTTTTTCAGATGTCTTGTATCTGTATCGAAGCTATTTGAATTTGGCACTTTTACTGTTTCTGATGAATTTTGTATTTGTATGGGAGGTACCATGCTCACTTATCCAATAACACCAACTTTTTGAATGATTTTAATTTGTTTATTTGTATGGGAGGCGCATTACCACTTCTCCAATCCCGCCCATTTTTTTAAGAGGTTGTGTACTGATAACACAACTATGTGTACCGAATTTGGAAAATTTTTCTCTTACCGCTCTTTAGAAATAAATAAATAAATATATATTTTTAAACATTGGCTCTTGCCGCTCAATAGATATACAGAAGAAAGAAACAACAACAAGAGCCAATCGTAGTTTTTTGCTCATAACTCAGTAATCTGTCGACTGGTCTTTGTGAATTTCAACAACAAACTTTAACGGAGTATATGTGACAAAAAAATATATAACCACCTAGTCCATGTTATTGCTGGGCTCTTCGGAAAAGCCATTTCAACATAAACACGGACTTCGTCCAATCAACTGCGCTACTCATAAAGGCCATAACTCAAGTTATATGTAAAAGTGTGATAGTGCGGATGCAATTTGTTATGAAAATGACAAGAATTAACGTACGGTCAGATATGGCAAACATTTGCCGAAAAACGTCAAATATTTGTTTGCCGTAATGTGGCCACAAAATATTTATTTGCGACAAACAGGAAAACAGCTGATTTTTGGCTAATAAATTTGTTTGGTGTCAAACAAAAATGCTTTTAATTTGACCACTCAATAACAAATATTTGCCTGTATTTTGAGCAAACAAATATTTGTTCTTACAATTATTTTGTAAGACCAAACAGTAGCAAATAACTGCTGTTGGGAACAACTTAAAAAAAACCACTAAAATCAAATAAAAAAACACAAAGTATTGTAAAAATATTTTTGTAACATTTATCTAATTTATGTATTTAAAAAAAACATGATTTTGGAATTCCATTAAATTCGTTTTTGATTTTAGTATTTTTTGTTGTTGTAGCCAAATCGTCGTGCGGTTACTGCCTTGGATCAAAAATAAAAAAATTATCTAATTATTGTATAAAACCATTTTTTGAGTAATTACCATTTTAAGAAATCAAAAATGGATTACGAAATATAAAAAGAACACTGAAATCATATATAATCGATTTAAAACTCAATCTTTTTAAAAATGTTTAAGCAATTTTACACGATATGTATTTTGCGGTGGGTTTGTCAGATGTAAAGTCCATATGTTATTTCTCATGTCTGTCAAAATTGACAATTACAGAAGGTTAATCATTTTTGCTTTCACACGTTCCTTTTTGGTTTCACCTGACCTAACCTAAAAACATTCACATTTGCAAACTATTTACTGATTTATATTTATATTCACATTTTATTGTATTTCAGTTAATTAAAAATGTTGTTTTTTTTAATAATATGTGTAAATAAATAGATTTTAATATATATTTGCCTCCACAAACAGACGACTTGCAAAACAGCTGATGTCAGATGGTTTGTCAGATCAAAATAGAACACGCTCTAAATGAAAGAAATTCCTCTATATTTTCCATCACAATTTGTATAATAGTGTTTTGGCAAATAAATTTATATATTTTGACAGTTTGATCAAATTTTTTGCTTCGGCAAATATTTTTTTAAGTGTGACCATGTGGAAAACATGTTTGATATTGTGTGTTTGCCGCTATTTGACATCTGTTCGAGCAAACAAAAATAAGCAAATAAATGTGCGTAGTGTGACCACAAAATGAAACCTTCATTGTTTTGAAAAAAATTTTGCCAAATAAAGGCAAACATATTTGGGGCTAATATTTGCCATATGTGACCGTACCTTTACAAACAAAATTGACATCCCATACGACTTCGTCGTTTTTTGAAAATTATCTAAACAATAATACTTCTTATTGGATTAGGGTTGCATTTTAACAATAGCATGTTCATGTGTGATAGTGTGAATACAAAATGTAATGATGAATTAGATTGTTTGACAGTCGAAACAAAACGCATTAGATTTCTATCTCACAAAGTATTATGGAATACGTTAGAATATATATTTTTCATAGGGTCGATTATCAATATTGTAGAAATTACAAACGGAATGATAGTCCTGCTACCTTATGTAAATGTACTTTCGGGCAAAGATAAATAACTAGATATGACATACTGTCAAAAGCCTCAGTTTGTTGTCAAAAAAAAACTAATTATATTTGAAATATCGAGTGGCGGGCGCTAAGTTTCAGATTGAATATTCGTTTTCGCGAATATAAAAAAATTATATTCGTAACATCACAATTAAATACTTGTTATTTTGGTTTTTTTTATATAATTTTGTAAAATATTTAATGACATTAAATTTGAAATATGAATTAAAAAATGATTAAAAGAAAAAACTCATTAAATTCCTAGAATTAAAATCCGATAAGTTTATATGAAACACTTACCTGGTTCTTGAATATCCAGGTATCAAAACTATAAACGATGCTGTATCAGACTCTGAAAATAAATAAAGGAAAAACAAATTTTAAAGATAAGCGAAAACAATTGTATCAATTATCTGTTAATTAAAACCAATCGAAATTGTATTCAACTATTTTTTTTACCAAAATTGTATAGTTTACTATCATGTTGTTGTAATACACGTTAAATTTAAAGTATTTTTTTCATCTATTAAAATTTAATTAACATAATCTATATTTATGAAAATTAATGTATGTTTGTTTGTCCCTTATAACCGCCTAAACCTCTGACCCGATCTTCATGAAACTTTTACAATATATTACTGATGGTCTGGAAGGATCTATAATGGATTTTTTGAAATTTTAAGTGGGTGTGGCACCTCCCATACAAAGACAATATAAATTGCTCTATATCTGTAGAACGGAAAGACCTTTAGTTTCCAAATTAAGTTCAAGCATCTTATCAATACACAACATCTGACAAAATTTTTGGCGGGATTGGATAAGTGGGTGTGGCACTTGATAGATTTATGTATATCTAAAGAACGGACATAGAAAAATTGTCCAAATTTGGTACACATAACTGGGTTCTCAATACACATATTCTCTAGAAAAAGAGACTGGACTGGACAAGTGCGCGTGGCGCGGCGCCTTCACATTGTCACTTAGACATTATAGATTTCTGAATGTCTGGAGAGCGGCAAAAGCCAACGTGTCAAAATTAGGTACAAGCATCTTATGGCGATTTCTTTTCTGAGAAAAATGTTGCATAAATGGTACATGCTCTACACAAAAGAGATAGAGCATGTACCATTTATGCAACATATTTCTCAGAAAAGAAATCGCCATTAGTTGTTAATGCACAACATCTGACAAAATCTTGGCGGGTTTGCAGAAGTAGGCGTGGCATAAAGTTGATTTACTTATATCTAGAGAACGGTAAGGGAAATGTTGTCCAAAAATAGCTGGACTATCAGTGCGCAACCGCTCTTGGAGAAGTGGGTGTGGCATCACTGTGGGGGTGGATAACTGGCCATGGTACCTCAAATACAAAGGCAAAAGAGATTTCTGTTTTTCTAGAGAACTAGCTAAAGTTTCCAAAGTTGGAGCAAATAGATTGGTGATTAGTACGCAACATCTGTAAATAAGTGGGCGAGATTAGATAAGTGGGCGTGGCACAAAATAGAATCCCGTATATTTTAAGAACATTAAGTGTAAAATTGTCCAAATTTGGTACAAGTACAATGGTGCACAATAAACAGACAACATCTGTAAAAAATGTGGGGAATTGAAGAAGTGGGCGTGGATCAGACTAGATTTCTGTATATCTATAGAATGACCACAGCTACAATTTAAAAACTTGGAACAAATAGCTTGGTTATAAATGAACAATATCTCTAACAGTGCCTTTTTGTAGACATAGGCGGGACAGCTTCGAAAGAAATGACATATAGATTTCTGTACAACTAGTGAATGGTAACAGTAAGAGTATTCAAACTTGGTACAGATAACTTCATGAGCCATGCACGAGATCTGTATTGAAAAATATTACATATTTTGTTTTAATGAGGGTAGCGAAGCGCACTGGGTTAAGCTAGTAATATAATAAAATCCTATTATTAATACTTTTAACACAACTATACCCACATTAACATAAGTACGTCCGTACTGCTGTGTGTTAAACATAAACATAATGACTCTTTCCCCATTTTTCTTATACCAATCGAGTCTGAATCACGTCCTAAGTCCATCTTACGATGTCAGTTCGTCCGACTTGCAGTCTAGGTGTTCATGTAAACCAGATGTTAAAATTGTCATTAGAACTAATCGTATTGAAAATAGTGGGAATCGTTCCATAATTTCACATGGCCGATATACAATCATATTTTCTACGTAGAATCTTTGTGCCCATTATTTATTACATTCGGCTACAAAAATATTATTTTGCAACCTTAATGATCTTAACAAGTTTTATTAGAATCGGTCCAAATGTGGCCATAGCTCTCGTATAAATAACATTCCCCTAAATAACTTGTAGCACATAAGTTTTTTTTATCAAATTGGTGGCTATTGATGTAACATTTAGCGACTATAGCTTCTAAGGGGATGTTTTTTTTTTAGATGCATGAGAACCTTTGCTATCGATCACTTTGGTTTGAAAGCTGAGAATGTCAAACTCAGTTAGTCTTGAGAATGTCTTTTCAGTTAGGTTTGGCAAGTCATTGTTTAACGCTCAAACAACGCTTCTAAACTGCGGAAATTTACTTTGAAAAATATTAATCCGTTCGGAAAGTTCAAAGACCACTTCGACTTTTTTAAGAAGCTCATTTCAAGTTATTTGGAGCGAAGACAATCCTCAAGCGGTTAGCGTATCACCATTCATGCATTAAAATGCGGATTACGCAGTGAATGGCGAGTGCTATCGAGCCATATGCTGGCTGAATTTTTGTTTAAAAAAATTAAGCACTTAACCTTCCAGGACATTTGGTTTCAACAGGACGGCGCAATCGATTTATTGCAAAATCAATTTGGTGATAACTTTAGAAGTGGTCCTGTTTACTGGCCTCTCGTTCGTGCCATTTAACGCCTCTGGATAACTTTTTATGGGGCTATGCTAAGTCATTGGATTATGCCGACAAGCCACGAACTCGTGAAACATTGGAAGCGAAGCCACCATTGACGCCATACGGACAATTTATTAAAAAAAGTTGCAAAAAATTAGAATGATTGAACCGTGTAACTCGAAGCCGCATCGGACGTATGCCGGAAATCAAATTTAAAAATTAAATGCCATGAAATAATCTACCAGATTATAATAAAAAATTTTAATCCAACAATTTTTCTGTCTTATATTATAGCCTGAGTTTCAAAATGTCGGTTGCAAAGCAACTCTCTTCTTTAAGTGCATGCTACACTGCAACCGTGTAGATTATGGCAATGTTATTTGTCCCAAAGTGCACCAAAAAAGTATTCGATATGTTCATAAAAACTGAGCTTCCTAAAATTGATGACACATTTTTGACTTGTGCTGCAAAGTATTATGATGTTTTGGAACTCAGCCATTATTTTAAGTCCTCATTCAGCTAAAAAAAACATCATACATAATAGCTACTACGTCATGTGATGGTAGGTCCAGAATCTACTATATTTCCAATACAATCCCCCTTCGTAAAATTACTTTAAGACGAAAGAAATAATAAGGATGTAGATAATATACGGCACCATAAACTTTTTAAAGACTATAAAGTTTTGGTTCGCCAGGTCCGTGATTGCCCACATGCCCTAAATGCTCTACTTTCTTTCTTATTTTTGTTAATTTTTTTTATTTTTTATATTAAAATCCTCGACCTTTAGCATTTGTTTGTTGACACCAAATAATTATTATAATTTTCATTATTCTAATTAAACTGTATTGTAATGTAAATCAAAAAAAAAATGTTTGTTTCTACTGAGTTTAGTACGTTGTAAGACAGTTCATTAAATAAACTAAAGTTTGACCTTTAAAAACAGAGTTCAAATATTTAAAATAAAAAAAGCTTACAAATTTATTAAAAACACAATTAATGCTTACATATGTTTGCATATGATTAAGTATATATAAATATTTCTTTCGAATTAAAGGTACAATTTCAAATTGTAGGCCTTTTTGAATTAGTTTTATTTTTATGAGTAAAAAAATTTAGGTCAAAATTGTAACAGCGCAAAACAAAAAAATTTGATTGTAAAATAAATAAATCAATTTAATTTTTTGGGTGTCGGTTAAGCAAATAAAATTGCGTTTTTTTTTTTTTTTTTTGTTTTTTTTTAGAGTAAACTAAACAGGTATATGCACTCGCCCAACTGATCGTTTTTTATTTAATTACTTAGTTACTCTAAATGTCAAAATGCCATAAACAAAATTGACAGCCATAATAACCTTGTCTTGTTTAATATTGTTTTATATTTTTTTAATCTCCAAAAATACATATATAGAAAATTGCATGACTGGATGTTCTGGGTCTGGTTAAAAAATTACAAACACGTTCATATCAATGTGCTCACGAAGATGACTGATGATTTTCAAATACACAACACGAATGTCAAAAATTTTATTTCTAAAACTATCCTTCTTAATTCGAGTTACCAGTTAAGTGGACCTGTCCTTGAATTGGGGATATCGTCATTTATTTGGGGTCGGATTTTCTTGGTGGGAATTTTTTAATAATGTAAAATTATGTTTTATTTATTTATTTATATTAGGGAGGTAACCATATCGATACCAATATATCGGCGATACTTCAGGTTTGCCGATACAACGGTATCGGCGATATTTTACTGTCAATAGGACGACACTTCTTTAATTCTTAAATAATAGTAAAAGTTTCTCTCATTGTTAAATTTTGTATGTAGCCACAGCTTAAGTTCGTCAAATTAAATTTTCATTTAAGAATTTAATGAAGAAAGGAATTTTATAACACGAAATTAATTAAAATTTATTGATAACACTTTGCTAGAAGTTGACAATTTTTTTGTGACAAGCGGGGCACCTGGCATTTTAACTTAATAAGGCTACGCTGAATCCACTGGTGCTAGCCGTTTTTTTAGGTTAGCTGTCTGTCGTATTTAAAAAATGGAGGAGGTTGCACAACCTTTATTCGTGTAACTCAACAACGGTTTAGTTTATTGAACAAACTAAAAAAACGAAATTCCGCAATTAAATTTCCTTTCAGCAAGGCTAAAATTTTTTCTTTTTTTTTTTTTTTTTTGGCAAAACAAAACAATTTTTTAGCAAAATTTCAAAACTTTTGTTTTTTAAAATTCTTGAAAAAGTGGAAAATGCAGCTAAGTTTTTAAATTTGTCTACACGTTTAGAACATTTGAAACAAAACAAGCCATTAATGATTGTTTAAAACTTTTTTTTAATTCACCAAAGATAAAATTAAATTTAAGAATTTCATAAAACGCCAATATTTGTATGGGAGCCCACCTAAGAAATGAAGAACAAAACACTAATGGAGGCAGGTCATACATTTGACCCACCTGGGAGTGACTTCTTGGCAGTTATGGGGCTTTTTTTTAAATATATTTATAGTCGGTTTGAAAATTTGGTATGGGAGCAACCTTAATGTTATAAATAAATGATGGAGATTAAAAATAAAGTGGGGTTTATCTTACATTTGACGCGTCTAGGGGCATCCTAGGCTCTGCAGGGGCCAAATTTAAGAATTTCATCCATACAAATATGACGGTTTAATGAAATTCTTAAATTTGGCCCCTGAAACGCAAAAAACTTGACGTTAAGGTGTGACTCAGAATTTACATTGTGTATTATGGTTGGACCACCCTTTACAATTACAAATTAAACTGTTTTCCTGAAAAACTTAACACAAAATATTGATAAAATTCTGTTAAAACTATTATAACACATTTTTATATATTAATTCGTGTGTATTCTAAGTCAAATTACAATTTAAAAAGATTTCATACTTTTTATTTTAAAGTGGAAATGTAACTTAACATGAGAACTGGAATTTCCTGATTGTACTTTTATAACACTTTTATAACAATTGATTTTCCTGTTAAAATTGATTTTGGTTAAAATTAGGGACAAACTGTTTACAAACCTGTGAAAGAAATTTAATAAAAAGTATTTTTGGTAAACAAAAGTTCTAAACTGTTTCTTAACATTCGGTTTACCCTAAGCTTTACTTACAAATTAAATCAAAGTTTTTAAAATAGGTCTATATGCTTTTTCCTAATAATTAATAAAAGTTAGCTGCTGCTTTTTTAAGTTCTATCAATAAAGAAATTTTTCCTATTTCAAAAGCAGTGTGTTTATTTTGATACTGCTTTTGAAATGTGCGGGCTATTTAAGTCTTGACCCCTTGTTAGCTTTTGGGTTTTAATATTTATTTTAGCTATGGAAAACACAAAATTTGCTGCCTTTGCGAAAATGGCGATAGCAGCTTAAACGCTTTTTCTCATTAACATTTGGCCAAGTCAAAAACCGTTCTAAAATTATAAGTACTGAAGTACTATTTCATTAGCACCTTTGTGAACAGACTGTTGTACAACCATATGTTAAATTATTGTAAATGTCAAAATTAAATGAAGATAAAAATATAAAATTATAATATTTTTTTACGTCAAGGTATAAAAAGTGAAAGATAAATAATGCCAAAAAATTGTAAATAAATAAATAGGTAACAAATTTATATGTGGGTAATTCAAAAGTTTTCCATATAATAAAACTGATTAGAATAAAAACAAACTAAGAAAAACTTAAACATTTAAGCCAAAAAAACTCTTAATGAAAATAATTAGACAATTTACAAAGTGTTCTATTGTATTATATTCGTTGTACGAGTATTTGCTATATTTTTATGAAAATCGCCTACATAAAATGATAGCAAATACAATAAATATGGAACAATAAAACACTTTGTAAATTGTCTAATTATTTTCTTTATGGCTTTTTTTGCTTAAACCTTTAAGTTTTTCTTGGTTGGTTTTTATTCTAATCGGTTTTATTATATGGAAACCTTTTGCAGCTGTCTAAAAGTCCATCTGCATTATCCGTTTTTGTAAAATCTGCATGTGCTTAGTCGTACAAAAAATTTAACCTTCTATTGGATTGAATCTCTCCCTTCTAGTTGGTTTTTATTATTCCCCACATCACTGCACTTTTGCACAATTTGGTCAAATTTCAAACAAATTTGTCAACTTTTTTCAATTTCCTGTATTAAATTACTTATATTTTTTTGTTTGCCGTTTTTGAAATAATCTTAAAAATCTTTGTGTCACAACTAACAAACCAAAAATGCAATGCTAGACTTGATGTTTTAATCTTGTGAAATATTTAGTTGTCTGACATTTGTAATATGAACATAAAATAAATGTTAACAGCAAAATCACCAAAAAAAAAAAAAAAACAAACGCATAAAAAATGTCATTATTATAAACAATCTGAAATAAAAAGATCACCTCTTTAATGAGATTTGCATAAATATGGAAGTAAACTTAACACATGATTAGCCAAGTACACCTTGTTGTTATTGATTTTGTCAAGTTTTTTGCTTCTCCTGTAAAAAAATAGAAACTGTTACGCCCTTTTGCACTTAAGGTGACGATATGTAAGCTTGTCATTTCGTTAGTAATTTCTACAATATTGATCTTAGCACCTTTAAAGTTTCTATATTTTAAATCCCTATGAGAAGCGGAGATGATTTAACAATGTCCACCTTTCAAAAGTTGGTTGGAATCGGGTTTTCGAAGACCCCAGATATATTTCGGACTAGGTTATTTTATATTCCTGCAATAGTTTGCTATTGAAACTCATCTAGATCGGTTCACAAATGGCTTGATATGAGCAAAATCTCAGGACTGTCTCTTATTTTTACCCATAAAAAATTACTTTTTAAAGTCTAATTTTTTACCGAGTCGCACAGAACCCGCTGTACTTGTACGTCACTTTTCCAACGCATAACAAAGTTGATATGCAGGTTTTCTTATGAGCTTTGTCCCAATTCGTACGTTTCCTAAAGTACTAAAGTTCCCACAGTACTAAAGTTGTGCATTTTTTAACGTACGTTGAGTGATTGAAAGCTATCAGTTTGATTTTTAATTTATTTTAATTAAATATTTCAGCAAACATAAAAATAAAATACAAAATGAAATAAATAAACTTAATTATATATGAAAACTAGCTTAATGAAACAAAAATTATTTATATATAAACAAAATTTTTTTACTAAAATATTAATAAATTATTGCATTGCTTTAGGATACACAATGTTTTTTGTTTACCCCACTTATTTAATTAACATGTGTATCAAGCATAAGTTTATATGTTAAAAAATTCCCTTTTAAATTCATCCCAACACCTACATACGTGAAACAGTATCGAAGATAAGAGGATTTTAAATTTTGAGTTGATTAGGCGTGCCACCGCCCCTTTGTCCAACCACAACATAACACAGCCTAGGGCTCATTAATTCATAACAACAGCCTACTGTGAGAATTTTATAATGATCGGTTCAGGAGTTAATTAGATATAATCGACATAAAGGGCGTGGCCCCTCCCACTTTTTTCATGCAACGTATTTATATTCATAACAATACCATATATACCAAATATCATCATCCTACGCCAAATAGTGGCTAAGATATGGGGATTTTATGTTTTGAGTTGTATGGGAGTGGCACCGACCATTTTTCCAACAACATTTTTATGTAGCTTAAAGTTCCAAAATATCCGGGATTATATTGTGTCCCCTTCCTCCGTGGATACGTTATACAGAAAAAATTAAAATTTGTTTCTAATCACTAAATTCATAGAATCAAGCAAACAATTTGTTGATTTTGCACCTATTACCAAAATAAAATGATTACGTACCAGCAGAATGTAATGCATTATATGGCCCGCTACGGCCAAAAAAAAAATAATAGTAATAAAAAATAAAAAAATTATTAAGTTAAATACTCGTACATAAAAATTTACAATAAGCACTATCCAGTTATAAGATACAAAATGATTATATTATTTGCTAAAAATTGTTAACTTTTTTTCAATATATTACATTTTTAATTTTAATTAAAAAAATTATCAACTATGTTATTTCAAACAATGTGTTTATTGATTTAATCAAATATAGCTCAGGTTTTGACAATTATCAACCACAATTCTACAAGTTTAAATTATTTTATTTTAAGAGAAAAAATGAATTAAGATTTTTTGTTATTTAATTAATATTTTAATTAACAATTGTTTTCAAAACAGCTAAAATATTAATTCATATAATTTTTTGAATTTTTTTTTCAAATAAAAAAAATAATTGATTCAATTATCACTTTATTTTATTGAAATACTTTTCAAACAATGTTTTTATTTGATAAAATAAACTACTGAAAATTTTTTCTGTGCAGTGTCAGTTAAAAGAGTCGACGTACAAAGTATGACGTATTCTATGTGCTTTTTTAACTTATGAACTTTGTTTTTTCACTTTCACCTTAAATAAAATTTTTTGCATACTTGTAGAAAAAAGTACCAAGATCGGTTCAAAAATAAATGATCATGTGACCTAGGAGGGCCGCAAATTTGACACAAATATTTTTTATATGCAAAGAATATTTACCATTGAAAATGAGCCAATTTGTTCTTTTATTTCACCTGTCCTCCAGAATTCAGGATTTCCATACGATTTTCCTAATATTTATGAATAGTTTGTTTACGAAAGGACTTTTGTCATCTTTTAGCAAAGACCTTTTATTACGAAAATCGGTAGGTCATATGATAAAATGAAAGGACCCATGTTTTCAGTATTTTCGTTTCCAGAAGCCTAAACATTGTCAAAAGTTAAAGCGACCAAAAAGATCATAAGAGAAAATAAACAGTTTTTTTTAAGGTTTACTTTTTGTGACAAGAGTCCTTTCATTAATAATCGATTCATATACAATGATGAATTGTATAAAAGATTCGGCAAAGCCAACAATAGCGCGCTTACTTGTTTAAGACTTCATTTTATTATGCTTGACCAAAGTAAACAGATATTAATTCAATCCTCAAGTGGTGTTTATAATTTTTATGGGTTTTTTATGTCTGCTTTTTTGTCGCTTCATTTAAATCTGCTTAAATCGCTTAATTCATTACAAAAATCGCTTTAAAATGTTTACTTTTCATATTTACATTTAAACATTTTTTAATTAGTGGTTGTCTTAATACAACGCAACGTTTAATGATAATAAATTTTGGCAAATTTTGTAACCAGGTTTTCGTTTTGAGAAATTTTTACATGTATTAGACACTTTTAAACAAGATAAATAATATTTGTAAATATTGATTTAACGGCTTTGTTAATCTTTTAAATTAGTAAAATAAATCAATAAATATTTATCATAATTAAGATAAGCAAAGCTGCACAATGGATATTGTTACGCCAAATTTTTTAAAAATTATATTTGTTAGAGATAAAAAAAAATTGTTAAATATCGGAATTATAGTTGGGTTGTTCATGGAAAGATGGAGGGGTTCAATAAAATATTGTACAGGAACGAAGAGGAGAAGCAATACTTGATTCAAGTTGTCGCTGTTATCGAAAAAATATCCGACATTTGAAAAAAGCAATTTATCATTGATAATAAGCAATTAATAACATCAATAAAGCAATTAAAATATTTTGTAATCATTGTCCATTTTGGTAAATTTTCTAGAAAATTAATTTTTTTGTATGAGGACCATATGAAGGGTTAGAGATGGAGGATAAGTTTGTTCTAGAGAAATATTGGGGATGTTAAAATAATGGGTTCTGCTCATACATCTTACATCTTTAGGGGTGACTCCTCAATAGTAACAGGCTTTTTTCTCTCAATTTAGCCCGAATTTCATGCTCACAGATTTCAAATTTTTTTTACCATACCCTAACACAAAACTGGGCTACGATTTTGGAAAATCGAAAATAAAAAATTAAAGACCACCTTAAGGCACAAGTGATTCATTCCTATGATATGAACAATAACGACATCGAATTTACCGGTGATTCAATCTTTTTAATGCTAAAATATTTAAATTACGTTTATTCTTATGTAACAAGTTAATTCAATTTACTATTTCATTGTAAACATTTTTAATGAACTATTCATATTTTGTTATTGAATTTAAATGTGTTTTATATAAAAGAGCTTTTAGTGGAATTTTTGTTTCCATGGAATTTGCATTCCCCACGATGGGAAAAATGCATTCGTGAAACAGTGAATGTAAAAAGAAGAAGAAATATAAAAAACATTAAAAATCAAAGAAATTTTGGTTCAAAAATATGCACGTATATTTTAAAGAAAAGTAAAATATATTATATTGGAGTGACACTTTAATTGCAATAAAAGCTCATTCCAATTTTATGTAGTAAAATAATTTCTAACATTCTGCCACCACGTCTTTGGAAAGCTTCACAGATCCTCAGGCAATCGACCAGTTGTTTTGCATTTTGTTGAGCAATAAACTTATAAGTTTGTGCCGTTTTAACGGATCTTGACCTGAAAATTAATTTTGTAAATTTAATATTGGAACCATGAGAAGAATCACTTACATAAATGTTTTGTTTTCCAGCAACATTTTTTCACGTTATTATTCTCCGTTGAATTAATTTTTTTCATGGGAATTTATTTCATGATCGCAAATACATGGAAAGGGGAAAAATTACAAGGGAAAATTTATTCAAGATAGGGGTGAATATTAGGGATACCAATCCCGATCCCGAAAAATGCCAGCGTATCCCGAATCACGGGATTTTATTTTTTTAATCCTAGGAAACTTGGTAACGTTTCACCACTAAGTTTCTTGGTCTAGCCAGACCACAATTAGAACAGCTAAAAAACACAATCTAATAAGAAGTAAATAAATATATGTTTTATTGAACGTATTCTTATTATTTTACTGCCTGCACCCAGAGAAAAACTATGTTTAAATATGGCCACCTCCAACAAAACTATTTTTAAAGAAAATTGTAAACATATTATGGTTAATGTAACCATATTATTATCACCGACAACCATATTATGGTCAAGTGTGTCCTCCATCAAGAAGGCACAACGATATAATGGTTGCCTCCGAAGATGTTTTGGTCAATTATTACTAAAATATGCTTAACACTTATAATAGCATGGTTGGTTTTCAACCATAGCATGTTGCTCTTGGAGAAGAGGAAAATACTATTGTTAATTTAAAAACAAATTATTGTCATATTTAACCATAACATGTTTAGCGGCAACCACAACTATGGTTGTGGCTTCTTGATGGAGGACTAATTAAACAATGATATTGTTATCGGTGACAATAATATGGTTTAATTTAAACACAATGTAAGAAAAGACAAACTCACTGTTTTATTGTTGGTATTTTGTTTAAGATTTGATATCGTTGCAAACAAGACGTTTTGAGTGTAGGTAATTCTCATTCCCTCTGTAGTCTTGTTTGCTGATAACTTTGGCTTTTCTAAAATTATTTAGGAGAACGTTTCCTGATGATCTGGCCTAAGCAACCAGTGAAATGCGCATAGGAACAGCTTATCCTCCAATAATAGATTTCAGTATTTTTATCAATTATAAAAAAAGAGAATTAAGCACAATAAATAAAATCGTTTAATGGAAAAAAACACAATATGTTTAAAATTTTGTCTAAGCATAGTTTTGTTGGAGGTGACCATATTTAAACATGTTTTTTCTCTGCGTGTGTTCAAAAACTTCGAACCTTAACGTTCGCATAGAAAATGGCTATGAAAAATACTTTAAAAATATTTCCCATATAAAATTTTATGCGAACGTTAACGTTCGAAATTGTTGGACAGCCTGTTAAAGTATACGAATTTATTATTAAATTTTATTATTTCATTATTTTATTCCACATGCAAGTCATCGAAAATGTAGTCTTTCATTTCGCACATTGCTTTTTCGAATATACCAAAGCTGAAACGAGTTCTGCGTTTGGTTTTTGTAGTTAAATTGAATTAAGCGTATTATAGGTCGTCGTTCTCTGATTTGATTCAAACTTGATTCATGCGATTGAGAACATATCATTTATAGAATTCACGTTTCTGTTTTTTGGATTTTTTTTTTTGTTCAATTTTAAAGATATTGCAAGCCAAAAAAAATTTGGTCTGGTTAGACCCAGAGGGTAATTTCATAGACTTTTACATTAATATGGAATTATACCCCACTAATTTGCTCCAATCGAATACAAATTAGTTTCATTCGATTCAGCACTACCATTTATGGAATTCACATCCCTGTTTTTTTTTGAATTTTTGTTATATTCGAAAAGTATTGCACGCAAAACACAAATTTGGTCTGGCCAGACCAAGACGGTAATCCTAGAGTTAATTCCGGGATTTTCGAGATTTCGTCAATTTCGAAATCGCTATCTTCATTTTGACATTCTTCCTTGATAAGATAGGGAATACAATATTGATCTTTTATATTTATTTGATTAACTCTGTTAATAGTGTCATTGAAAACGAAAGAAAAAAGTAAAAGATTGTTATTCTTTTTAAGCGTCTCCAACAATTATAAAGAAATTTTAATGTGAGAAGTATTAAAAATAATTAAAGAAAGAAATGACGTTTGAAATGCACAAAACAAAACGAAAAACTAAAAGTTCCGTGTGGTTTTATTTTCTAATTGATTCCACTGGTGCACCAAATGTAAAATTTAAGGTTTACTCTTAAAAGGTTTAGGCTTATTAAAGTGTTTTCAGAGAGTGGGCATTGGACTTTAATTTATGGATCGATTTCACGAAATTAGGTAGTAAAATTTAAACACTACAAAATTCCTACCACTAGTGCTGGTGGGTATAAAATTGTGTTTTTGTTAAAATAAGATTTTTATGGATAACTAAAAAATTGTTTTGTTAATTAGTTTTGAATTAAAAATTTCTATTGTTCATCTTAATTCATTTAAGAAAAAATTCAAAAGAATCTTACAAATAATTCAATTACTAGTTTTCTCTCTTCAATTACTATATTAATTATATTTGATTTAGTTGGTTGTTAATTATTTTTTAATTGAATCAATTAACCCATTTAAATTTTAACAAATTTTAGTTATCAATAATATTTAACTTTGTAATATTACGTGAATTATAAAACTTTTGTTTTTAAACCTCTTTTAAAGACGTTTTTATAAATAAATATCTATAGAAAGCATAATCCTTTGACTTTTAGAAATCCCGAATCCCCAAAAATACCGGGATCCCGTAAAATTCCGGGAACCCGAAAAATCCCGGGATTTGATTTTTTGAAATCCCGAATCGCGAGATTTGTCAAATCCAGTCCCGATTGGAATCCCTAGTGAATTTATTCCATTCACAATGGCATTGCTAGTCCTTTTAAACAAATAAAAAAATTTACAGACATACTCTGTTTTATTTTAACTTAAAGATATAAAGCGCTTATTTAATGAACCTTTACATAAGTAACATAACTCGTTAATTCACCTACTTAGGATTTTCTGGCCTGACGTTGATAAGCGGAGTACATGTTTTCTGCTGAAATTTAAATGGAGTACAGCTCAGGAATGAGGTCACTCAATAATAACTGGTCATTTGCCGGTACGGACCCATGGAAGAAGAATGGGTCTGCAGACGAGAAGAAAGAGGAAACTGTGTTTCTTTTCTGTGTAAATGTCATGGAATCCAGGGGAAACCTGGCGAAACCAGGGATAGATATAAGGTTGCTTCTTCTTTTCGTTAGGAAAACGAATTGGTTGGGATCTGCAGGTGCACCTAGAGAATAAACTCATTTTTTCATAAATTTATGCTCAAATTCGGTTACCGACTTAAATTTATTAGTTTCCGTTTGAGATTATTAAGAGAAGTAACATATAAAAGTTATTTTTCTTTACTTTTTCCTTGAAATCTAAAACACCAATTTCCATATTTAAATATTTTGTCTAAAGTAAAATTTGTTTCCGTGTATATTTTACAAACACTACCACCAACTCTTTACATATTAAGAAGATTCTTCAACTTAAATTTGTTAACATAATTCTCGATGGTCATGTTCATTGGAGGGTTAAAGTAGCAATTTTTCATAACTACGGTTTAAAAACGTTTATATAATTAATTAATTTACACTTTTTTCTTAGTTTGTTCTTGTATAAACAGTTAAATAGACATAAGTCTTAAAGTTTTTTTTTCAAGTTTGTTCTAATTTATTATATAATTAACGGAAATTGTTATTGTTTTTTCTTTAATATGAATTTTATTAGATTTATTGTTTTATAAACAATAATACAGTTATATTTAAAATAACATTAATCTCAAGGTAATAAAACTAAATGAAACTTAAAACACTTTTACTAAAATAGAACAAAATCAAGTAGAATTAAATAAAATATTTCCTTAACGTCAAACAGAGTTTGAAATTGCTTAAGAAAAAATAGAAAAATGGGTTTTAAACTGCTTACATAATAGTTTCCTGATCTTGAATATATAAAAATATAAAAAAAAGAAAAAATCATGGTGTTTTATTACAAAAAATCAACCAGTTGACATGTTGGCCAGGCCAAACACACCCACATTTTTGTTATAATAAAATTAAAAATAGAAAAAAATTAAAAGTTTTGAAACAATTTCTCACGTTTCAGGGCTACGCAAAAAAAAATTGGAAAAATTTGCACAACAAAATCAGAAGAATGAAAAAAATTTATGTACAGGCACTCAGACATTAATTTTAAATTGAATAAACTTTCAATGGAAAAACTTTTAAATATTGGTTTTTAAAACACCCCATATATTTAGTTGTTAGACAGATAATTGGGCATACAAACTGACGATTAGCAGACAGAGCAACACACAGACAAATAAACGGATAACCAACTTGACAGACCGGCATACAGTCGGGCAATAGTTTAATAAATAAAAAAATAAAAAATTTTTATTTGATTGATAGTAAAGCATGAATTTGGAGCACTTGCTTTAATTTTTTAAACTAATTTAATGAACGGTACAATAACAACAATAAAAAAGTTTAATGCAAAAAACCAGGCCTTTTTGTTTCAATTTTTAATGGGATTTAACAGTGGGCAGTTTAGGCCATTTTTTCAGTTTCCTTATAATAAAACAAATTTTTACGCATATTTTTAAAAGTTTTTTCTGTTTTCCTTAAGCAAAATGCTTAAAACAAGGTTAACTATTTGTATTATAATAAAAATAAATAAAGTAATTATTACTTTATTTGTAATTGGATGGAAAAAAAACTTCAAGTAACGAAAAACAAAAGACTTAAGCAACAAACTCGTATTTATTTTAGTCTGTTATTTATTGTTAATTTGTTTGTGTTGGCAGAAAAATATACCCAAAGCAAGGACAAAAGCCACATTGTCATACTACAAATATTTAACAATTTAAACAATTCATATATTTGCACTACAATTAAAAATAATAGTCGTTGTCATTATCCGTAAATAACTGAAGCGTAAATAAACTAAACACAAACAATTCTTTGAAATCATAAAGGCAATAAAAATACTCGAACAAAAAAGTTGTAAAGAGCTTCTAATCAAGATTGTTAAGGAATTCCTTAAGAATTTGCCTATATATCCGTACTTACCCTACTATTGAAAACGTTTCAGCTTGATTTAAGTACAGATGGATTGATTTTTTTTTCAGTGCAGCGACGGCCAAAATTTGCCGGGAACGATATGTACTGTAAACTTGTGTAATCATAAACAAAAGTAAAATCTTTGTTTTCTTTATAGATTTAAATTTAATTTGTATGTTCAATAAAACAAACGAACTAATTTTCCCAAAAATTAACTGTGTTTTTATTACTAAGGGTTTGTGTGAAACGGTAGCAAAGTTCTATATTGAAATAATATTTGTCTGTGGTAGAAAACTTTCTTGTTTTTGCTGTGTGAAATTATAACATTTTTGACAACGTAAAACAGAAGTCTAAGTCGGCAAATTTATTTGCTGCCGCAGTTCAGCAAGAAGTAGCCTGTAGTCGATTACATAACAAAAGAATTAAGCTTCGTACAGAGATTTGTCAGATCTTACAATATAAGTACTTCAAAAGCGTTGCTTAAATAGCATTAAAATTTACTAAAATTGTCTTGCTACTGTGTGAACATTGTAAGCTCATTTGTGGCATTGTCAGAAAAATATTTTTATTGGCAACGCCTGCTTACAATATTGTATGATCTGACCACCGTCTGTACGAAGCTTTAGTTCTTCAAAATGAAAAAATTATCTATTACAATTAGTCAATTCACAAGGTATCCTAACATGACATATTGTCAAAATGTCCTAATATTTCACAATGTTTTAAAAATATTGTTGTTGGTTTGTTAACAAAAAGTGTCTTAAATAAATAGAACGTTGCTTGCTGTGTTTATTGTGCTGTCGTAATTAATCAGAAAAGTCCAGCGCTGAGCGGCTGAGCCGTACAACAATATTTTTAAACCATTGTGAAATATTAGGACATTTTGACAATATGACATGTTAGGATACCTTGTGAATTGACTAAATATGTTATTATTATAAATATATTTTAACCCGACTTCAAAGAATGTTGTTTTTTTTTAATATTTGTTACCGCTTAACTCAAGGTACGGTCACATATGGCAAATATTAGCCCCAAATATGTTTGCCTTTATTTGGCAAATTTTTTTTCAAAACAATGTAGGTTTCATTTTGTGGTCACACTGCGCACATTTATTTGCTCATATTTGTTTGCTCGAACAGATGTCAAATAGCGGCAAACACACATATTAGCAAACATGTTTTCCATATGGTCACACTTAAAAAATATTTGCCGAAGCAAAATATTTGACCAAACTGTCAAAATGTATAAATTTATTTGCCAAAACACTATTATACAAATTGTGATGGAAAATATAGAGGAATTTCTTTCAATTAGAGCGTGTTCTATTTTGATCTGGCAAACCATCTGACATCAGCTGTTTTGCAAGTCGTCTGTTTGTGGAGGCAAATATATATTAAAATCTATTTACTTACACATATTCTTAAAAAAAAACAAAATTTTTAATTAACTAAAATACAATAAAAAGTGAATATAAATATAAATCAGTAAATAGTTTGCTAATATGAATGTTTTTATGTTATGTCAGGTGAAACCAAAAAGGAACGTGTTAAAGCAAAAATGATTAACCTTCTGTAATTGTCAATTTTGACAGACATGTGAAATTACATATGGACTTTACATCTGACAAACCCACCGCAAAATAAATATCGTGTAAAATTGCTTAAACATTTTTGAAAGGTTGAGTTTAAAATCGATTATACATATATGATTTCAGTGTTCTTTTTATATTTCGTAATCCATTTTTGAAATCTTAAAATGGTAATTACTCAAAAAATGGTTTTATACAATAACTAGCATTTAACCCGCTACTTCGTTAGCATCTCCTTTTCTTTCGTGGACATATTACGCCAAAGTTTATGTTTCTAGGTTTTAACCAGCTACTTTTTAATAGGTACGATTTTCACCTCTTAAACGTTCGAATTTCGAAAATGTACCAAATTTTTATTTGTATTTTTAGATACGTTATGAATGTGATATAGTTTTTATTTTAATGTTTATTGGTTTAAAAGATAGATGGCATAGCAAAAAAGTTTAAAAATACAAGTTTTACCCGTTTACTCCCCAAAAAGGCCGAATTTCAAAAAAGTACCAAGCACCTGTCCGCTTATTTTTTTTTTATTGAACAACAATAAGTACTAAATTTTTGACTAAAAAAAAATGTTTTGTAAAAAAGTACCAAAAATAGTTACGGTTTTTACCCCTTAAATGTCCGAATTTCGAATAAGTACCAAATTCGTATTTGGATTTTTTAGACAAGTTTCAAATGTGATATAACCCTTATTTCTATGTTTATAGGCTTAAAAGATAGATGGGGTGACAAAAAAGTCCAAAATACAGATTTTACCCGTTTACTCCCTATTTCCCCTTTTTTGTACTTTTTTCTCCCCATTGAAGCATAAAAAAATTTAAATATTGTAGTGGGAGCCCATAATTTAATACGTCTATGGCAATAAATAAAAACAATGTTTTGTAAAAAAGTACCAAAAATAGTTACGCTTTTTACCCCTTAAACGTCCGAATTTCGAAAAAGTACGAAATTTGTATCTGGATTTTTTAGATAAGTTTCAAATGTGATATAACCCTTATTTCTCTTATTATGGGTTTAAAAGATAGGTGGGTGACAAAAAAGTACCAAAATACAGGTTTTACCCGTTTACTCCGTTAAAGGGCTGAATTTCCAAAAAGTACCAGACACCTGTCCGCTTATTTTTCTAAAGAACAACGATATGTATGAAATTTTAGTTTTAGAGATATAAGGTTACCGAATTTACCCGTTTTTACCCCCTAAACATTCGAATTCCAAAAATCCCGTCTTTGTGATCGATTTGGGGAGAGCTAGCCCTGGTCCAAATTTCAAGTTTTTACCTTCAGTCGTTTAGGCTGTGCGATGATGAATCAGTGAGTGAATCAGTAACGTTACAAATTTATATATATAGATTAGATAACTTTTTTATCTTTGATCCAAGGCAGTAACCGCACGACGATTTGGCTACAACAACAAAAAATACTGAAAATCAAAATCGAATTTAATGTAATTCCAAAATCAAGTGTTTTTTTTAATAAATAAATTAGATAAATGTTAAATTTTACAAAAATATTATTACAATACTTTGTGTTTTTTTATTTGATTTTAGTAGTATTTTTTTTTTAAGTTGTTCCCAACAGCAGTTATTTGCTACTGTTTGCTCTTACAAAATAATTGTAAGAACAAATATTTGTTTGCTTAAAATACAGGCAAATATTTGTTTTTGAGTGGTCACATTAAAAGCATTTTTGTTTGACACCAAACAAATTTATTAGCCCAAAATCAGCTGTTTTCCTGTTTGTCGCAAATAAATATTTTGTGGTCACATTACCATATCTGACCGTACCTTCAGTCATTTGTGAATTTGTGATTTTTTTTTTGCCTTTTAATAAGGAGTGTCAACAGATTGAACTTCCAAAAAATTTTGGAAATCAGACGGACAATTTGTCTGTCCGGAAATTTTATTTTGAAGCTACTTAATAATTTATAAACCAATTTTCAGAATTCGCGCTTACTTTTAATATGATTTGCTAGCAGGTTGCAAATGGGAACAAATTTTGAGGAATTTTTGGATGTTGCATGCACATTTTGCTTTATCATAATTTTTTGAATTTTTTTTTTAATTTTTGGCGTTTTCTGCGATTTTTTTTTTCTCTACTGGTTGGAACTCATAAAAAGATATTTTATGCTTTTTTAAACATTTAGGAAATTTTTATTAAATTTTTTAAACCTTCGCGAATTGCGCGTTTTAGATAACCCAAATTTTTTTTTGCCAGAGGCACACAATTTATTTCCATAATATGTTCCCAATTTTTCTTAAGCTGGGCTTTAGAGCGTTAAATCGACTAATTTAACGATTATATAGGCATTGCAGTACACCCATTTTATACAATGGAACGGACTTATTCTCAAAGTATAAAAGAGATACTTACAATGTCTGTGCCTTTTATTTCTGGCCTGTTTGGACTTCATCATAATTTAGTGTCTATAACTAAAATAATAACACTTCTGGGAGCAAATCAATCGATATCGTATGCCGTAATTTGCCCCCTGTTTTGTGTTTAAGTTTAAAGAATATAGTCACCGTAGGTCTAAGTCAACTTTAGGTCTAACTTGAGATAATAATAGGACTATCAGCCATGTCACAGAGTACAATTCCGTTCGGAAACGGAATCCATTCCGTATTTTGGTGCTTCAGAAAATTACGAAAAAAACTTTGCGGAATGAAACCATTTTCGTTTTTATGAACGGAATGGGAGTATTCTGTATCTTAAAGGCCAAAAGAAACTATCAAAATATACTTTCTATCAATAAACAAATATGTATTCTTCGGTTCCGAATGGAATCATTCCAAACGGAATCGTACTCTGTGACATGGCTGTGTTTGGATGAAGAAAATCACACAAAGCAGTTTGTGAAAAGTTTATTTCAATAATATTTAGTTTCAAAGTACTATTCCCTAAAAAAAAATTATTTCCTAAGTTACGGTCACACTTGGCAAATGGCAAATATTTGACGAGAAAACGTGACCAATATAATTTCCTCGATTGCAATATTTATTTGGATTATCATACCACATCTTGCAAAAAAAATTAAAATAGTTTTGCTACATCTACCCGTATAATTAGTTTTATTTTGTGATATGAAGACCATGTTTTATCACATTTATCATTAACAAAAGTAGTGGCTACGCTTATTTGGTCAAATATTTCACAAGTGTGACCATAGCTTAAAATTTTCCAAACAATTCTCAACAATTAACGTGTTCTCCAAAAACCTATTTAAAATAAAAAAAAAACACCAAATTTTTTACATGCAGCAATATTTCATGCATTTTAATGGCATGTGGGCAAGAATTTTGTGGTTCCATTTTTTTGTTTTCATTACACGGCTCTCAAGTTAGTTGAATATTTTAGACTTTTAGTGCAGATTAAGTATTATTTTTGGTTTAAAAGTAAGTTAGTAAGTATAACTAAATAAAGTTGACTAAAAGTATTTCTAAAAGTCTGTTGCACTATTTTTTCTTCTTTTCTTTCTGAATTGTGCTCTGTTTCTTTTAGTTTGTACTAGTTTTTTTTTAAAATATTTTTTTTAAACAAAAATTGTTATGCAATCTAGCAGTTGAGCTAATAAAAAATAACCTGATAGAAAAACTATTTTTTCAAATAAAACTATATAGTATATTTTACAATAAAATACAAAAACTAAAGTGGAGAAAAAAAAACAAAAACAACGAAATAAAACAAATCTACATTCATACATCTAAGGAGTGCTTATATTAAAATAGCATTTTGTATTATTACGAGTATACCACCAAGTACTCCATTTATTTCTTAAATATTTATTTGCAAGCGATTGTAGTTTTGTTTTAAATTGTCTCTTAGTACTCGTTATATAAAATATAGAAGAAAAAGGAACGCCCTTCTTTTTTATATGGCTCTACAGGCGGTAGTTAGAAACAGTTCAGATCGGCTGGAGAAAACACTGAGAAAAAAGTATGAACGTTTTGATTTAAGGAACTTTTTTATAAAAAGATATTGTTTAATTAAAAAATCTATTGAAGAAGGTACTTATTTACAAAAAAGGTTTATGGAAAAAGATACTACAACAAGTAATTTTTCCCCGCTATCGGGGACTGTAAAGTGACCAACCTTAAATCTCCTAAGACTGCGGAAATTTCAGGAAAAAAGTGTTTAGCTTGAATAGAACAAAACAAGCACATCTTTCGTACGACAGTAGAAGATGGGAACGCAAAACAACTTTGTTAATGTCTTAGGCTATAAGGCTTTAAAATTAGCGATATCGGTGAGAACTTTAAATGATACATATTTGAAACAAAGTTCCTTTGTAACGTGTGATTTTTTAGCTATTATCTTTTTGGCAACACTGGTTTAAACAGCTGACGCACGTTTCGTGTTTTGTTTCACTGTCAAACATCTTCAGTTTGGTCTATAATTTAACCATGAATCGTCTTACAATCGAAGAACAATTGCAAATTATTGAATTTTATTATCAAAATGCGTGCTCTGTTAAGAAAGTTCATCGCGCGCTTCTTCCAGTTTATGGTCAGTTTAATCGACCCACATTTTTGGCTCAATGGGTACGTTACTAAGCAGAATTGTCGATTTTGGAGTGAAGATCAGCCAGAAGCATTGCAAGAGCTACCAATGCATCCAGAAAAAGTCACAGTTTGGTGCGGTTTATGGGCTGGTGGCATCATTGGACCGTACTTCTTCAAAGATGATGCGAATCGTAACGTAACTGTGAATGGTAAGCGCTACCGTGAGATATTTTTTTTTTGCCCAAAATGCAAAAGCTTGACTTGCATGACATGTGGTTACAACAAAACGGTGCCACATGCCACACAGCACGCTAAACAATGGACTAATTGAGAGGCGAGTTCGGTGAACATTTTATTTCACGTTCGGGACCGGTCAATTGGCCGCCTAGATCGTGCGATTTAACGCCTTTAGACTGTTTTTTGTGAGGCTATGTTAAAGCTCATGTCTATACACACATGCCCGCTTCAATTGACGCATTGGAAGACAACATTGAAGCATTTATTCATGAGATACCGGCCGAAATGTTGGAAAGAGTATGCCAAAATTGGAGACGCAGTCACGGTCAACATTTGCATGAAATAATCTTCAAACATTAAATTATATGGACCGTACTATCGATTCAAATAAAGATTTCATGCATTTTTCTGAATTTTATGTGTTTTTTTTTAATTTTCCTATAGCTCTTAAAAAATCACCCATTATCACGTTACAGTTTTGCCATAAATTGTTTATTAAGAAAAAAGGAAATTTAATACCTGATTCGGCCATGTCGCATAGAAATATTTCATGGAACAGAAGATTTTGAACAAAGGGTGTAGAGACGCTTCGGGGTAAGCGAAATGTGATTCGTGCGTTGTTTCGTATAAGTTTTTGAAATTTACTATCTAAATTTAAATTTTATATTTAAGCATCAAATTGTAACTTGGCTTGAGACAAGAAACGAAACGTATACGAGTTTCCAAGGGACGCGAAAGGAAAATACGAATATTGTTGCAGAGCAGTATAGCCAATTTAGCCCTTTATTGGCCATGAACAAAACAACTAAGCCTTTAGCCATTTTAATTTAGCCAAATTTATTTCAAGTTTTTAAAAATTTTAGACCAAAAAATGTTCAGCCCAATTATGAATAAAAATTCCCTGGGAGTTTTTTCCCTTTTCCCACTTTTACAATTGAATTAACATAGGAAAAATGGGAGAAAGGAGAAAACTCCCGGGGAGTTTTTCTTTCATAATTGGGCTGGTTATAAATGATGCATCAAGTGTGTTGTAACGTTGAACTTTGCTTAATTAGTTAACGCCACTAAAAAAAACAATTCTTTTTATCGATAATTTTGGATTTTTAGTAATTAAATCTGGTTTAGCAATTTTGATTAAAAATTGAGCCATTTTTGCTGGCAAAGAATTGGCAACAGCGTTGCAGGGAAATGCCGCATAGTGCGAACCAGGTACAGGTATCGCTTGATTTACACGGTACTTTATTTACGCGATTAAGATATGACACGGATCAATAAAAGTAAAATTTTTTGAATTACGCTCTTTTTTACGCGATTTTAATAAAACACGTTCAAAAAATTACGGAAATCTTTATTTTACGTGAAATGCTGCACTGAGATTCAAGAAATTGCATCAGCTGTGTAGAACTGCACAAGTGCATACATATTTTACAAAAATTAAAAGATTTTTCATACAATGTTTCAAACATACATGGGCATACTGCATGAAATAAATGCTGTATTAAAAATTTAAAATTTACTATCAAAAGTTATATTTGGAAATTGAAAATTTATTATTAATAAGATTTATCTATAAGGTGCTAAATTCCCAATTTTTATTTTTGATAAAAACACTGAAATTTATTGTTGAGGGAAAGCTGGTTTCTATGCACATTTCTTTCGTTGGTTGCTTAGGCCAGCTCGTCAGGATTTCCAAAGACTTTAGAAAAGCTAAAAATATAAAATTTTTCAGTAACCAGTAACCAGTATTCACTAACTTTTTACAGGTTATTGAAATAATGTAGTAACTAGCTAATTTTTACCTATTACTGAAACAAATGCAACAATATACATATATATTTCTTGAAAAAAAAAGTATAAAAATTAACTGATAATAATTACAAGTACTTTTTTTTATTAAAATTGTCGTAAAAAGTGAATAATGATTTTTAATTTACACGTGCTTTCTTCGGTCCCAACAGACCGCATTAATCGAGGATTACCTGTATTTATAATATAGAAAAAATTTGTTTGCATGAAAAACTTTTTTTAAGACAAATATTGAGTTTATTTTAAAAAACTAACATATTACCCTACAAAAAGATAATTTTAAAATTTCTTTTCCATCAATATAATAAAAAAATAATAACACTGTGCAAGAAATTGACACCTTTTTTTGAGACAAGCTTGGCACCTGGCGTCTTAACATAATTCGGGTACGCTGAATCCTAAAGCGATATGTCCTAATGATTGAAATGTTTAACTTTCATTTTCGTCTTCAGTTTTAAACAATGTTTTATTCTCGATTAAATCATAATGTAAAGGCAATAAAGTGATTAAATAAATATGCATTCACAATTAAGATTGTCAAAATAGGTTTACACTTAAATTCTCAATCCTTGAAAGCTGCTGACTACCGCAGCAGCTAACTCCGTCGCTTAAGACTTAAACAATATCTATAAAAGATACCGCACTGCCTAATAAAGGTTCGAATTTTTATTTAATCTAATTTTCATATAAAGACAACTTTGCAAAAAAAAAACAAACCTTTTTATTAAGGAACTCATTCACAGGTTAGCAATTTTACATGCATACAATCTTTTTAGTACGATTATTTTTATAATTTAGTATGTACATAATTCTATATATAAAAGTACTTTTTTATAAAACGGTACTATTTATTTAAAATGACTTTGTCATGAAAGAGTCTTTTTTCATAATTAAATTAGTTCTTTTAAATACAGTCTAAGTTCCAAAACAAAAAAGTTGCTTTGGAACTTATTGTATTTCAGGACAGAAAACATTGTAAAGTTCTACACGATTGTATTCTAGAATGCATATAAAAAAGAGAGTTGCTTTGCAACCTTCGCACAGTGGACCATTTCACAAGAAGGCTGTCAAAATCCATAACTTTTGATTGGACTATAATTAAAAAACACGGGTTTTTTTAATTTTAAGGTGGGACTTTGAACCATAATTTATGTTATTAAACGAAAAAATCGACTTATAAGAAAAACCGTTATGAAGGGCTTAAAAAAATTTTTCGTTTTTAGTTGAATTTTGGTATCAAATTGAAGTTTTAAAACATGTTAAAAAAGTTATTTTTTAAAAGTGTGTGCCATTTTCTCAGTTACTTTTGCAAACAATACTTATTAACAATTTTCTCACTCAACTCTTATCAGAAAATTTCATATTTAGGGCCCGTACACTTTTTAGTCCTAAGGGCCAAAGTCGGTATTTTTAAAAAGTCTGACTTGTAAGAAAGTAGCGAACGTAACATGTATCTGATATTAGCTAAGGTAAAGAAGTTTTTATAAAAAATGTCGTATGTTCTTATTTAATTTAAAGATAAAAAGTTTTAACAAATATAATGTGAGAATTATTTATATTTATAAGTTATTGTTTTTATATTAACCATTTTTATTTTTCGAGTGTGTCCGAATGTGTTTAAACTAAAACATGTAACCGGAAGATACAAGTTATTCCCCTCCAAGTAATTGGTAGAATGTTTTTCGATTGTCTACGAATTTTAACTGCTTCGTCACATTTGATAGTTAAACAGTAGATTTTTCGGAATTTAACAACAACAAAATACGTAAGAATCGAATTATGAGTACTTTTTCGTCAGTTTAAATAATTGTTCAGATAATTGTAACAGTTATACAATTACAACAAGAGCACGATTGAATCACCCAAATAATATTGACTTCTTCGCAACTATTTTCTTGCACGTGATCGGTGGTACGTGCGTGTAAAATTTTATAAAATTATGTAAAATAGATATTTTTTTAATTAGGTTTAAGTTCATTGAATTTAATTTTCATTAAATTATTTTTATGAAGACAAGAATTTTATAACATGAAATTAATTAAAATTTTTTTTTTTTTTTTTTTTTTTTTTTTTTTATTGATAATTTTTCATTCTTGACTGCGCTGAGATTAGGAAGAACATGTAAATCAATTAAAATAGATAATCATTCATTCAAAAAGCAAATTTCGATCTACCAAAGTGAAATACCATTTGGTTTAAGGATTGATGTTTGACTATTGACGTCGCCCGGCATCAATAGCCGAGTGAGTAAAACGGCAAACCCCACTGACGAGATTGTGTGGTTACAATCGAAACTAGTCTGGGCAACCTGTCCGTGAACGCCTGGGTTCAAATCTCAGCGCAGTCAAGAATGAAAAATTATCAATAAAAAAAAAAAAAATTTTAATTAATTTCATGTTATAAAATTCCTGTCTTCATAAAAATAATTTAATGAAAATTAAATTCAATGAACTTAAGCCTAATTAAAAAAATATCTAAATTTGGATTTAAAACCATTAACAGTTCAATAAAATAACCACAATACTAATTATTATGTAAAATAAAGTAAAATTTTATATATTTGAAAAATGAAGTATTCAAATGTTACCGAAAGGCGTATAAATGAGTGCACAAAACAGCCCAAACTTATTCTTCGGGTAGATTGCGTAAATTTTTAATAATTTTCATACATTTTTTTTTGTTTTTTGTTAGAGCCAATTAAAAGGAAATTGAAATTAAAAAAATTGATAATTGTCTTTTTTAAAGAATATTGGTGATATGTTGAACTGTTTCTCTATTCAATGACTTTAAAAAGTTTTGTGAAAAATTAATGTTATTATTTAATTTTTCCAGCGGAAATCAACGTTATCAGTGAAAAAATTTGTAAAATGAGCTTTGTAAAGCATTTAAAAAAAATATGCTTGTTATAATTTGTTGAAACTTTTATAAAGCTAGTGTTTGAACAAATTTGAGACTTTCTGTAAATTCTTTTAAAAACATTTTACCGCATTTGGTTTTTAACTTTAAAACATTAACAATAATTTGGATTAAATGTACTGTAGATTTTTTAATTTTTGTAAAACTTGTACCTCTTTTATTTTTTATTTTACTTAGACTAACCTAACAAAACAAACAAAGATAAACAGTTAAACGGCCTACTTTTTATTATAAAGAACAATAAGAAAAAGTTAAACTTCAAAACAAAGAGGACTTTTTAGAGCCAAAAGCGATACTACAAAATTAAATTGATATTAATCGAACAAAGAACTCTAATTCGTCATAAAATATAGACACTAAGTGGATTCTTAATGTAAATATTACCATAGTGGGACACTTCTTCCCGAACGATGTAACTACATCAATAAGAATTGAATAGCAAAAGCGATAGAGTTTTGCTAAATGGGGAAACTATTTAGATTATTTTTCGATCATTCTTTAGTATGTGTATGTACACAGCAGTAGCTTCAATGTTCAACAAAGGTTGGCTTAAGCAAAAAATATGTGAAATTTTGGGGGAATAGAACTATTATAGGACTATTATTGCAAGAAAGCTTTATAAATTGAAATTTGATTCATTGAAACATTCGAAAAACAAAAATTGTTAGTTAAACAATTTTTTATTATTTTTTCCAATATTTCAGAAAAATTTTTATTGTTAATTTTTAAAATAAATATTGATTCATTCACATAATAAAGACCACGGGAAAAGGAAAAAGTTGGGGCAATATGAAAGAAATGACAAAAAAAACTACATAAGTACCACAGAATCAGCCCAAGAAGATTTAAATGTAGGACCACTCCTTTATTTTTCCTTCCCGACAATTTTTCCGAATTTACTTACCCTATCTCCGTTTCCTAAGGGGGCTCCCATAAAAAGTTAAAAATTTTATGAAATTATAAAAAATTGGCCCTCACAGCTGCTGAGATGCCACTTTATATGTCAAATGTATTACAGATCCCACTTTATTTTATATACCAAACATTTGTTTGCAACATACAAACCCGCCATCTTCATTTCTAAAGGGGCTCACAGACAATACAGACTAGAAATATATTGAAGAAAAAGTCCCATTACTGCCTAGGAGTCCCCCCTAGGGAGGTATAATGTATGACCGACCTCCATTAGTTTTTTGTCCTTAAAATTTTTTCAAACATACTTGCCCTTATCTCCTCCACTTAGGGGGGATCCCATACAAATATGGCGGGTGAATGAAATTCCAAAATTTAGAACCCACTTTAGTTTTCATCCCCAACATTTGTTTTATATCTACCTGTTATCTTAAAGGGGCTCCCATACAAAATATCGTACAAAGTATTTTCTATTTATAATATTTGACCTAGGGTCATAAAAATTGTTCTGGTTCACACTTTTTGGAATATTAAATTTTTTTAAGAAAACTTGTTCTGGTTTACGCGGGCGGAAGCTAACGGATATGCACTGGGGTATAGGGTTGTAAGTTTTTTTTTTACTGGTTTTGGCGGGAAGGAGTTATGCTCTATTAAGTAGGAGACTTTCGGACAATTTGGATATTATTTAATTCATTTTAAAAATTTCTAAGATATCCAAAACTATTTTTCAAGTACTAACAGCTTATAAGTTACATAATTATACAGTAGTAATTTTTTGGCTACTGAGGTACTTACTTTTAAACATAACATTAGGATCAAGAGCTTAAATAAATATTTGTGTGGCCTCATTCTCAAAAAATGGCTTTGGCTTTTCTGAAATTGTTTGGGATAAAGTTTCCTGATGATCTGGCCATAGCAACCAGTGAATAGCATAGAAACAGCTTATCCTCCAACAATAAGCTTCAGTATTTTTATCAAGAATAAAAAAAGGAATTAAGCACATCAAATGAAAAATGTTGTATTCCGAAGAACAACTTTGATAATTTTTAAGGTATTTACTTACAGAAGTGACAATTAGGTGATTCACAAGGTAGTCATAAAGTTGTAAATTCATATGTCAACAATATTTTCAATTGTAAAATATTATTAAGGACGATATGACTTGGTATTATAAGCTTTCAAATTTGCTAATAACACATATGCAATACACATAAATAAAAAATTTGTTTTTTTTCCATCACACAAAGTTTTTCTACCAACTGCTTTGTTGTTTATAATTATAAAAAAAAGTCTATGTTTTTATAATAGAATGGTATATATGATATGATATGATATCTGAGCTGTTTTACTTGAGGAAATTGGGCTGGAAACTGGACAATTTAAATTTTTTTCTTTTAAGCTACTTCTAAAGACATTTTTATATATAATTATTTAACATGCAAAAAATTTTGTTATGGTTGCACTTTTTCTTTAAAATCTCTCTATTACAATCAATTAATAAAAGAAAAGTGTAAAGAGAACAAAAAAAGTTCGACCGGTACTTAAGCCAATTAAACAAAAACCAAAAGAGATATTTTTTTGTGTAAATACTAGATAGAGACTACGATGAATACATCTTTTGCACTAAACATAGAGCTACCAAAATGCTATCGAATCGCAAAAAAAATGCTAGGAAAAGTTTTGTTTTCTATATTATTTGTACATCAAAAACGTACGAACGTACGTTCGTGACCACAGGAAATGCCCATATGGTAATTTTTGAATTCTCTTTAATATTGAACTTAGAAACATGATATTATAGGAGCAGGTTCCTGAGTGGATGAGAACCTATAAGATGAATAATGTTGATACTTTTTTGTTCTTCATCTGTTTATAATGGGCCTATAAAGGTAAAATTAGACATGCATGGTCTTGAGTGAATAGGAATATGTAAGGGGGAACTTTTTGGTATTGTTTCGTCCTACATCTGGTACTTCGATCAAGTTTTGTCAATATTAGGCGTAGAAACATATAGTAAAACATGCAATGTTTTGATGATAATTTTAAAGAGGAAACTTTTTGACACTTTTATGTCTTTCAATTGGTACTTTCCAAGGCGAATTCATACAGGTGACAGCATCATGAGATAGAGTTATGCTAGCTATTCCTTTTTTTTTAAATACTTTGTATTTTGTTTTTGTAAGAGTGAATGTCAAAATTATTTGTTGAAAACATAAACAAGGATTTTTTTTTTTTTTTTTTATAAAATATACGCAATTGCCTTAGAAGGTAAACCTTTTTCCTGTATTGCAAATATATTGTGGCTCAACTTATTCCTTACGCACTTTTTATTCCTTGATTTTATATTTTATATTCACTTTTTTTTTTGTTTTATAAAATTTAAATAAGTTTTTTTCAAGTATTTAGATTTTTATTGGATTTTAAATTTTAACTAATTTTTTCAGAAAATGTAAACAAAGCTTGACATTCAGTATACACACAAATAAATAAACAGATGACTCGAAAATGTCACCTGTATGAATTCGTCTTGGTACTTTCTGATATTTTTATATTGAACTTACAAAATTATATTAAATATTCACCGACGCACGTGGAAGATGACATATGAATCGATCGACTGAGAAAGAAAAAAATTAATGCTCGAAATTCATATATACTTAGATGTACTATGTTTTCATTATATTTTCATAGACAACTTATTGTCGAATTTCGGATATTGGGCAACCCCTAGTAAAAATAGTTTACCGTTTTATAAAAAAAAATTGTATCATTTTTTAAATGTGCTTTTTTCAGTAAAATTTAAATTTCTTATTCCTTCAACATTTTACATTTTCTTTATATAAACTTTGTTAAGTATTGAAGGGAAATAATTCTAGACATACCTAAATAGGAATAATTATCTGAAACTCTATTGATAACCAAAGGTTAGCTTAAGCAAAAGAATGTAAAATGTTGATGGAATATGAATATTAACAAAAAAATTTTTTTCTTTTTTTTTAAATAGAACTTTATTTTTTTTCATTAAAAGACCAAATATTGAACTATTTCTCTTAGTGCACCCCTACCAGTACGAAAAAAAATTCAAATCTGTTTAAAACTAACTCTACTCCTTTGCGGCTGGCCATCAAGTCACTCGAAAACAGAACAAACTGCAATTAAATTTTTTTTTTTTTTGCCATGGTCGTAATTGTTGTTGTATATTTCTGGTCTTAAGACATTAATTGGTAATTGTTTTATTTGTTGATGTTGTTGTTGTGTAGTAAATGGTCTTATATTTCACACTCTCAAATATTGTTCGACAATAAAAATAAAAATCATGTTGAAAATCGACCATAATAATAGATTTGTTTTGTAGTGTGTGTAACCTTGTGCGTAATGAAAATGTAATTTTGTTAAAAGACAAAAAAACTGAAACGGTTTTTTCAAATTATCCGTTAATACTTGATTAATAAATTAACATTTTTTAGTTGTAGTTTTTTTTCAGCTTTTTTGTTTTTGTCAAATTTATAGCATGCAATTATTTTATTATTATTGTATGACTAGATAAAAATTTTAAAACAATTTAGATACAACAAATTCATTAACAACTGATTGGCTGTGAAAATGTCTAACAGGATTTTTGCGAGCGTGTTTAAAAAACAATTTTTTCGTATTGCAAACTTATTTAAAAATTCTTGTTTCTCTAATTTCGTAGAAATAAAAATTCACAACTTTAAAATGTTTTTATTTTCAACACCAATAAAAAGTGTATTTTTTTATTATTTAAAAAAAAAAACAGCGGATTTGAAATTCTGAAACATGTCAATGAAAATTCATGCTTTAAGCCTAGTACTCAGTTCCAATTTGTGAAAAATGTTCAGCAACATCTATTATTTTATGCGAAAAATTTGACATGTATCAATGTTACCTATCTCGAGAGTTAGCACAATTTGACGTTTTAAATCTTTAAAAGTATGCGACATTGTTTTGGATATGTAAACAAAACCCACATGTATTTTACTAAAAAGAATTTTTTTAAATAAAAATGAAAGTAAATATTGATGAAAAACTGTTGTGTTATTTATGTTTTGCAGTTCTCATTTTAATATTAAGTTTAAACTTTTTTCATTTGCTTAAAATTCCACGTGAAATAAGTGCAGCTTATATTATTTCGCAGTTGTAAAAAAAATGTTGCCAGAAACATTTCGCAACTTTTTCACACATTAAACGGAGTACAACTCTATCAACATTTTTTCATAGAAATTCCGCACAAGTTTTTTTCATATGAGTTTTGACAGCATTTCACGTGAAATGTTGAATAGAGTACTAGGCTTTAAATTGTTCGTACAATATAATGGTCAAAATTAAGAATATTTGAAATAATTTAAGTTTTTAGTTTTTACTTCGAATTAAATCACGTAATAACATGGAAAAATTAGGAATATTCAAAAAAGTTACATTTTCTTTTATAATAATAAGCAAGACAAGAAATTTTCTTAGAAATATACCAAAAAAAAATTATAGCGTTTTCTTTTCTGACACAAGATGTTGCCAACATATTGCGTACCATATATTAAGGGTTACTCAGACCTTCATAATGGGAAATAAGGCCAATCTAGCGGCGGAAAAAATAAAAAAAATTATTGAATTTAAACTCAGCATCATGTATTGAAAAATAAAACTTATTTATCACTTAGTTATCTGGTTCGGAAAATATGGCCTTTTAAACACTAAAAATTGGGTTGTAATTTTTTATTGATTTGTTGGCGTATTGAATCGGTAATGCTGGACGTTTGTAGGACAAAATAACTCTTGTTTGGTAAAGTAAGTGTGACGACATAAATCCGAAATTCATTAAGATACTACTGCCACAAATCCTACCATACTTAACTCACTTAATAAACACAATTATCTTAACATCAGTTTTTCCTTCAAGTTGGAAATATATAAAAATTATACCTGTGCCTAAGACAAGCTCTGAGTATAGACCTATTGCTATACTTTCCTATCTCTCCAACATTTTTGAAAAAATTGTCCATAAACAAATGTGCAAATACCTGGAAAGAAATCAACTTCTTAATGTGAAACAATCTGGATTTCGTCAAAAACACAGCTGTGTATCTGCGCTCATTGATGTCTCTGAAGATATTCGCAGTGATATAGATAATGGAATGGTAACGATGTTGGTTCTTCTAGATCACTCAAATGCGTTTGACACAGTTGATCATTTTGCGCTTTGTAAGAAACTAAGACAACAGTTAAATTTTTCCAGTACTGCGGTTTCACTTATGAAATCATACGTCACAAACCGTTTTCAAACTGTCTTCCTAAGAAATAATTACTCTGCTGCTCTACCAGTTACTAAAGGAGTACCACAAGGCTCAATCTTACACGCAAAGAAAAAACATGGTTGATACAATCACAATCGCAAACTATCATTAATGTTTGTGGCTATGATTGTGTCAAACACGTCTTCAGTAACAATATATGTTCAGACATGTTTATAGCTAATTATTATCTCAAAAATATTATTATGTTTAGAAGAAAAACACAAATGATCTTCCTAACCATGTATTTATTTTTCCCAATACCATGCAAAATGTCTATTTGAACAATAAAACCAATAAAAAAAACAATTTCAAAAATTTCATGTTTTAATAAAATTACAACATACATATATATACAGCTTAGCATATAATAATAAATAAAATGCAATACATACATTTATATATATATGTATATATACTAATAGCTTTACCTGTTTCAATAAACGTATGATAATTAATTTTGCAATCATGCAACCCCTTTTTGCTCCCGAAAAACTTTTAATTATTTTGTAGTCATTCATGTTTCCCGATTAACTGACTCTCGCAGACTGAAAATGATGTGAAAGAAGATTTTATTTGCATTTTAAAAAGACACTGTTTGTTTTGACAATAAATGTTTGCTCATTTAGAGAATGTGTTTTAAAGCGAACAAAAATGATAGTATCAAACATATCTTTTGTGTACAGCTAATATTATGATTTTATAGTTGTATAGTTGAAAATATATACATTATAGTAGCAAATATTTCACCTAATTTAATATGTTTAGCTAGATCATGGTAACTTTTTAGGTGTAAAAAACCATATAATATTATTATAGTGAATTAAAAAATGTTAAGGGGAAACAATATTTTTTCAAGTTAAATAAGGATTACAATAAGTTTATTACGGTAAACATATTAGGCAAATATGAATAAAAATGGTAGCAGTGACCATTCATTAATCATGTTTTTTCTCTGCGTGTAGGACCATTGTTATTTTCGATGTATGCTAATGACTTACCTAACTGTATTTCATACTGCAAATTTCACATGTATGCGGCTCTACCTAGGTTCACCCATAAAGTCACTACAACAAAGTGTTGATGCTTTAAACATAGACCTGAATAAAGTCTCTTCATGGACATCTACGAACGGCCTTTGTTTAAATCCCAAAAAATCAAAATGTATGATAATTCACAGAAAAATCAATTTACTGATTCCCAATATTAACGTAATGATAAATAGACTATATCAATCACCTCATCAAAGAACCTGGGGCTCGTATTCAATCAAACATTAAGTTGGTCGAATCATGTTAACTCTCTTGTATGTAAAACTCAATCCATGATACGTTCTCTATGGTCAACCATTTCTTGCATAAAAATGCTTATGGCTAAAACGTACGTAATGCCCTGCTTACTTTACGGAAGTGAAATATGTGGACATTGTGAGTCAGATAGTACACGAAAGTTAAAGGTAGCATTTAACAACATAACCAGATACGTTTTTGGTCTTCGCAGACGTGATCATATAACTTCTTTTTCGAAACAATTGTATGGCATGACTTTCTCAAATCTAATGACAGCAGAACTTTAATACTACTGTACAAAATCATATATCTTAAAACACCATCATACTTGTACAACAGGTTGCAATTTTTAAGATCGAACCGCGGCTGTAAACTGACAAGTATTAGATACAAGTGTCAGGTTTCAGAGCGGCAGTTTTTCATTAATGCTATTCGTTCTTGGAACAGACTTCCAAACAGAATTCAAACAATCAGCATTGCGAATATTTTCAAAAATGAAATTATTAATCTGTTTTCTTAATATTAATATTAATAATTTTTCAATCATTTTATGTTTTAAAATTTTCTTTTTATGCATGTTTTTAAATTATTCATAAATGTTATTGTCATTCATTTATTATTATTCATTTCTTTTCTTTTTTTTTTTCTTTTTTCTCAACACTTTGGTTAATGTTTTATATAAAATAATAAGTACCATGTTATAAACATTTTATTGTATAACTACCTGTCATCCCTACTATAATCTAAAAGATTTTGTATATCTTGTTGTATGGGTAAAACAATAATAAATATCAAATTATATCAACTATTTAAAAAGGCTTTACTTTATATATTTGCTATTTCAGTTAAGGCTAAGAAGCGTTAATACAGAAAAAATTTTGTTTTGATTTCTAAATCTATTCTAAATATTTAAGAGTAATATTGTTCCAAAAATTAGCTACGGAAGCTTGCGGATTTGATTTTTACATCATTTTTTCTGACTACACATCTGCTTAAAATTTTCTTACTTATTTGTTCTTCTTTATGGTTTTGTCGTAACTTGCATCCGAAGCAACTTGTAATTAAATCAAAATACCAATTAAGTAGTCGTTTTCAATGCTTTGAAATAAATTATTGTTTTTTAAAGGCATTTTATTTGGTACAACATGACTTCTGTAACTTTGCCCATTGAAATGTCTTCATAGAAAGCAATGGAATCAAGAACTTAAGCCATCAGAAATTATAGGGAGTTTCACACTAGAAAACTTTCTCGCGAATTATCCATTAGGGATCTATAAAACACCTTGATATATAGTTTTATCATCGATGTCGTCAAGGTCAAAGTCATCATAAAAACACATTGGTCGTAATTCTCAAGCCATACAAGATTTGTTGTTAAAAAATTTAGTATTCCAAAAATATTCGGGATCCGAAAGTGATTAAGCGGGTAACGTTGTAAAAAAATTTTAATATCTTAACTAAACTTGTTTAAATAAAATAAATTAAGGGTTTTCAAAAATTTTATGAGAATTCATTTAATCAAACTTTGTAAATTTGCCCAACAATTTTGACTCGTAGACTTGCGCTGTTCAATTGTGCATTTATAGAATGAGATTTTTTCAACGAAAAATTCAAGTGGGTAACAGATCACAAACAACCAATTCTTGAAATAGTCTTTGGCTTATTAATTGTTTAAAATTTCAATAAATTTAAAAAGACACTTCATTAAATGAGTCTCGCTAGTTTGCCCATTTGCACGAATGGCAATTTTAACCGATTTCGTGAAAATCCTTATTGTAAATTTAAAGTGCTAATTTCCGTTTCATTGAAATGTTGGGATAATACTGCATGTAGGATACTTTTACAAGCTTTCAACATATATTTAGCAGTAGCAATGAAAAGATAAATAGAGAAATAAAACGGATACAGTTTTCGGCTAGAAAATTTTATCGTCAAAAGAGTTATTATCTAACAACATAAAGAACCCACTGTGTTAAAAATATCTTCCTAATTTTTTAACGAGCAAATAGCGTATATTAATCCCTTATAATTCATCCACCCATTTTTTGAACCAGATAGTTAGTTTGGAAGATATGAGTTTTTCCGCCGAGTAAAGAATTTTATCGAAACAATTGCTTTTATGTAATAACATATAGTGCCAATATTTATAATATAAAAAAGCTGCAAAACTTTTTTTTACGGAGCTTATAGTCTACATCCTTGACTATAATTTAACCATAATTTATTTTTTGATCAGATTTTTCTACCGCCAAATTGGCCTTACTTACCAGTGTGCGTGTCAAGATGTAAGGCAAGGATATAGTCTTAGTGCATACGATTTTGTAATACTAACGGATGATATTATTAAGAATAAGCCAATTCACATTTGACCATTCATACATACATATGTACATATATCATTCGGCAAAGCCGAATACAAAAATGTTTTGTTTTTTTTTTATTTTTATAATAGACCAATTTGCATTAAATATTCTTTCTTAACTTGTAGACATACTACGTACCTAATAAGAATCTTACAAATAACAGTTCGTCTTTGTTTTAAAACCTCTGAACATTTGTTTTTTATAATTCTGGAATTCTAAGATATTTTTTTCGGTCTTAGTATATGCATTGAAATTTTCTTCATAACTGTAAAATTTCATTTCAAAGTGTTGACAATTAAAAAAAAAAAATTATTTTTTTTACATTAAAATTTTCATACATGAAAATAACAGAAACTTACCTTAACTAATCACTAAATAGTGTATCGAATGAATTGAAAACTTTTAACAGTTTGCTTAAAATTTCTTAGAACAAGGAAATTATTACAGGTATTGACTTTTTAATTTGTATTTTTTCACTTTTAATTAACGACCTTAAGAAATGTAACAGGGAAAGGGATGAACATTAATAAATCAACATTTTCGGCATTTAATCATAATTTCACATGAGAAGTTTTTAAATATATATATATTTTTTTTTTTTTTTTGCAATTGAACACAACCGCAAGAAATAAAATCTTATTTTATTTGTTTCTTTTCGCTTAGTTTTAGTAAAAATTTCATCAACAAGTTGTTAATCTTGCAGAATATTTGCACTACACACAGACACACTCTTAACAAACATCCCGCGCGAAAAGGCAAATTTAAAATGCAATTAAAAAAAAAATTAACTTTAAACAAAAAAAAAAAATTCAAACGAGTAAAGAAAAAAAATTTTATATAAATTTCAAAACAAAAGTTATAAACACGCGACGACAACGACAGCGACGATGAAGACAGAAATTGTTTTATTTTTTTTTTTTTGCAAATTTTGTTGTTGTAATTTTTTTTGTTTTTTTGCTTTTCTTTGAAATAAAATGAAGTTAGTTAAAATATTTCTTTTGTTAAAGCTTCGATTTCAGTTACTTACAAAGCCACAATTTCAAAACCAAAAAAATTGAATATAAAAAAATCGAAATTGTGGTTTAATACTTTTTTTTTTAATTTAAGTCGATATTTGTACCCTAAAAATGCATTCAGTTGTATTAAAACAGGAATGCACACGGTTTTTCTTGTTGTGGTTATTGTTATTTAAATAGTAATTTTGGTTGTAACAGTATTTTTGTTGATTTTTTATTTGTTAAATCTTTCCTTATTTACTCAAAAAGATGCTTTAATTAAAAACACTATTTAATAAAAAAAATGTAATGTCAACTAACGGTATTGACGAATAAGTTAGCAATTTTTCACGTGCCGTGGTTTTAAAGCTTTTTAAAATTTAGGAAAAAATTTTTTATTAATTTTCTTTATAACTGTTAATTTTTTCCAATTTTTTATTAATTTTGAAATTCAATTTATTACTTAACACATTAATTTTTTCCGTAGAATACGTTGTTTAATGATCATCGTTTCTAAACAGACTGACTTGAATGGTTTGAAAAACTTTGAATGCAACACCATCAAGTCAACCACAACAAGTGCGATATTAAAACAAACCTTTTAAATAATAAAAAAAAACAACAAAAGCAAATTAAACGGAAAAACAAATAAGAAAAAACCAAAAACAATGTAAGTACAATTGATCAGATTTAACATATTTACATGCACTCACACATACACTAATAAAAACCCCAACATTTTGCAAACGAAAAAAAAAAAAAAAAAAGTAAGCAAAATACTCTCAAAGAGTTTACCTTTTTTATTTAGTCTCCCTTTGCAAATCAATTCAATACTTATGCTCCCCCTAAAAACTAAACACTGAGAAAGAGAGACTTAGAATTGTTTACATGAGTTACAAAATTAAAAACAAAAGCAAAACCATGCACTACACTAGTGGTAATGCCATATTTAACGATTTTTTGTTATTAAAGCAATTTTTGGTTAAAAAAAACCGGGTGCTATACGTTTCTATGAATAAATGAAGAGATATATGATAGATAAATTTTTTGAATGTAAAATAAAAATAAGGGACGTATAGCCATATTTCGAAAAATGTTACAAAATATTTTCTGTTTATTGTGGATTTTCTTATGACCGGACATTAATGGAACCATTAAAATGTGTACAAAGGGGATGTCCTTTCAAAAGAACTCAATGATAATGTAATGTGTCCGTAGTGGAAGCTTAAACTGTAACTATATTTGGGTTATTTTAAACCCCTGATTTTTTGTGTAATTACCGAAATTCAAAAAAACAGAAACTTTTCGTGAATGAACCCTATTTGAGACGCATATGTTATCATGGACCCGTCAAAACTGATTTATGATTTATGGCTAAATTTGTGATGAATATCATCTAGATATCCACATCTACATATATATTTGAGATTTTTTCGTCTTATAATGATTTAAGTGAGGGGGTTTATAAGGCACCTATGGTCAACTCTTGACCACCTAGCACAAAACTTTGCCGTGACACTATAGCTACATATTTTTAAAGTCTTTTCGGGAGAAGTATTTTTATTGGAGCTATGGTTAAATATGGACCGCTTCACGCTATTTTCAATAGGCATGGTCTCTGTGGCAGTTAGAACTTATGTACCAAATTTTTTTAATATTATCTCCAAAATTGCGTGTTCTTTGCTCACAAAGTTTACATGAATAGATGAGCCAGGCGGTCGCACGGACGTCATTAGGTCGACTCAGAAAATGATTCTTAGTCGATAAGTTAACGCATCCCTCGATAAACGCAACTGATCGATTATCGCAACACCCAAATTCTTAACACTGTAGACTCTATTAACGCAACTTTTCAAAAACCAGAATGTCAATTAAAGCAACATTGCAAATAAAGGTTTGTTTTTTTTTTTCTTTTTCTGCTTGTATTTACTTCAGTTTTTTTATGAATGAATTAAAAACAAGCTGCCGTATTCATAAAAAATAAAATAGATTTCAAACGTATTTTAAAACAAAATTTCCATACAAATTTTCCTTAAAATAGATTTCATATCCAATTTAGTTTTTTATGAATATGGCAGTAGAAATGTACGTGCACAAGCTGTATTTACTTACCAAAAATACATACCACGATACAAAAACAACAGGCATTTTGTGTCTTTAACTATTTTTTACATACAGTAAGCTGTTGTTTAAGATCCAATACCCAAGAAAAATTATGTTACAGTGCTATAGAAAGTTTTAGCGTTCGCCTTTAATGGGCGGACAAGAACAACAGCTCTTTGGACCATTATGTTGATCTTGAAAAATTTTGGAGAAACTACAGACTAAAAAAATATTTCATGTAAAAAACGCGATTGAAAATTTCATAGTTTTTCGTTATAAACATGAATCTTTAATTAAAAATTTCTTTACAAATTTACATACATTATAGCATGTATTTTTTATTAATTATAATACTTTTTTGTGTTTTATTAATTTTAATCCAATCAAATGCATTTATTTTAAAATCTTTAATATGCTTAAAAGACATATTACTATTTCGCGATCATTAAAAAAGTTACCACACCAAATGCGAAGAATTCTAGGTTTTTTTTAAGATCAAAAGTAACATTTAATTGCAAAGTATTTAGTACTTTATTTTAAGTTCATTAACACAAACAAAAAATCTCAAAAAAATAGCGATATTTCGCGGACAAATTTGATTAAATTAGGAGTATAAGGACGTAATGTAAAAATATAATACCTAAACTTAATTAAATTTCCAATTTATTTCGTTTGGATTTTTCTAACTGAATTTTCACTCGTGGCGATTCGTAGTTAGCAGCGCAGTAATATGAAATTAATTTTTTTTTATTTTTTTTTTTGTATACTTTAAGATCCGATCGTAATTGCAGAACAATTTAAAAAAGGCGACCCCTACGTTTGGCGAAGAAGAAAATTTTTATTGAAAGTCTTGCAAAAATACTTTATATTAGGGGCTGTACGGCGTACTTTTTTTTTTTTTTTTTTGCTTGTAAGGTGGCACCACTAATATTATGATCATGACGTTTAGATCTTATAAATGCATGTTCCAAATTTTAAGAATACTTCGAAACAATTCGTGTCATACTTGTCCAAAAATAGTTAAATCTGAAAATATATTTAAGTGTGCATTCCAATTTTAAATAATTTGCCAGTAAAAACTTCGCCTACAAAATAATGTGTTGAGTAGTCAGGAAAAAATAAAAGGTCATTATTTTCTACCTACATACATCTGGAAAATAAGTAGTTAAAGAAGTAGTTAAAGCTGCTAAATAATGAGTAAAAGAATTTATTCGTTTTGAAAAAGCAAGCGAAGTTGTGCAACTTTTTGTTTCACTAGTGGCAACCTTGATACAAATAGACCCCACTGATTGTGCTCCCCATGAACAATAACACATTTAAACACTAGCGCAAATAAGCGGTAAAATGTTTGTGAGCACCACAAGTTTCGTGTACTCTTTTTCCATTGTTTAATGACGTAATGGTTGTCAAAGCTCAACTTTGGTTAAAACTGCCATTAAAGTGAGGTGGGCCGGAAGCATGTTAAAAAAAAACGTCATAATTATTTTTTGGCTAAGAGAAAAAGAGTTTTTTTGTGGTTATAAAAGAGTATTTAAAAGTAAAACTCTTCTTTACAGTTTAAAAACCACTGCATGTGTTAATTTAATGACGGGGTAGCTGCAGTCTTAATGGCGTTTTTGTAAGAGTATGATTATTCATTAATTGCATTAAAAGACTGTTAATTGTGTTTTGGGGCTAAACTTGTGGTTTTGCTATTAAATTTTAATAGAAAAATCCCAGTTTTTTATTTATGTAATAATTGTTTTTACTAAGAAGTTTTTTTTAAGCGGATGAAAGTGTTGACAACATATTGTATTTTGTTTATTCTACATCCTTTTTTTAAATTGTTATAACAAAAAAGTATGGAAAATATCATTATTTTTATCAAAAAAATAAATTTTTTCTAACCAGAAATTTAAGGTGATTGTCTTCTTTTCCATTAAGTTTTTGCAGTTTATTTATTTCATTCCGATTTTGGTACTTTTACTTACTACTTTGCCCCATTTTTAAGATTTCTGGCCCAATAGATTTTTTTGATTTTATCCATATTTTTAGAATTAAAAGTCGTTTTAATTTCATCTATTTTTTCATTTTAGTTAAAATTTTCTGATTTTGACTTGAGTGCAATCGGGGTTAAATTCGTTGAAATAACTTTTCTGATTTCGACTACCTTTAAGAACATTTTACCCTATTATTCTTTTTTTACTGTTTTGTATACTTGTTTTTAAGTTTATATTAAAACATTTATTTTTTTATGAATTTTAAAAATTTTTGATTTCCACAATATTCAAATAATTTAATTTTCGATGTAAACGCCTGTTATAATTTCGACTATTTTTACTTTTGCCATAACTCTTCTTCTTTTAGTAATTTGTTTACTAGTTTAAAAAATTTTTTTTTTAAATTTGCCTTTTCTCTAGACGCTAAAGCGCAATTGATTATTTTTATTTTTTATTTAAAAAAATAGGAAATTGGTTGGTTTGGTTTCGATTTTGGTTAAACATTGATTTTAATTTTTTTCCAAATCTAAAATATTTTCTAATATTTGCGGCTTCTAGATTTATTTTCCGATTTTATAATTGCTCCCATTTTAGTTCCTAACTTAGCGATTTTTTTAAATATGTATTAAAATCCAAATTTCGATGTTTTAATCCGCCTTAAGTTCATTGAATTTAATTTTGATTAAATTATTTTTATGAAGAAAGGAATTTTACAACATGAAATAAATTAAAATTTATTGATAATTTTTTATTCTTGACTGAGCTGGGAATCGAACCCAGGTTTTCACGGACAGGTTGCCCTGACTAGTTTCGATTGTAACCACACAATCTTTTCAGAGCGGTTTGCCGTTTAACACCTACCGCCATTGCCGATGAATGATGTCAATTGTCAAACAGCAATCCTTAAACCAAATGGTATATTACCTTGATAGATCGAAATTTTGGTTTTGTATGAATGATTACCTATTTTAATTGATTTACATGTTCTTCCTTACTTCTGTTTTTCGTAATTTTTGTCAACAATTCTTCTTGAAATCCAAAGTAAATTTTTTTTAAATTAAATTCAATGAACTTAAGCCTGATTCAAATATCGAAATTTTGATTAAAACCCATTAACAGTTCAATAAAATAACCACAATACTAGTTATATATTAAAACTTTTTTTTTTGCTTTAAAGAGTCATTTTAAGACCGATAAAACTTACGAAAGACTTTGAGAGTTATGATCAGTATAAATTATCATGAAAAAATTTAGGCTTGAACAACAACAATTCAATCATCGATTCGCGCAACTTATAGGCGACTTCATGATTTTAATGTCGTGCGTCTCATTTTAGGCCTTAAGAGTTTGTAAATCAACAGAATTGCCACATATGGAGTGAGACAAACCGACAACAGACCATACTGAATTCACTATATCCAGAAAAATGTACCGATTCGACGGTTTACACGCTGGTGGGTGGCATAATCGGATGTAATTTCTTCAAAAAAGAAGCAAATTTGGAATCCACAGTGCGCTGCGTCCAGCCGATATCCCCGAAATCATTATCAAATATATTAATGCGGTATATTGTTCTTTCAAATAAAGATCTTTTTTTGGTTAACATTTAATATTTTTGTGTTATTTTTTACAATTTCAAGATTTATCGGGCTTAAAAAATTTATGAGTATATAAATAAATGACTAAATGACGATATAACTATAAGATTATATATATAAATCACTAAGTAGCTTTAGGATTATATGGTGATATGATTATAGGATTATAACTATATGATTATGTGACCATATGCTACAAAATGGCTACATAAATACATGATTTTATGACTCTATAATTATATTGCATTGTTTTTCTTTTTTAATAATTATTTCGATTATTAATTTAAAAACGCCAGAATTAAAATTTTGTTTTTTTTTAAATTCTCAAAACTCTTTTAAAATGCATAACTAATTGACGAATCAATTTATGTTATAATTCAAAACAAGCAACAACACTTCTAATTTATTTTTAATTCTAATTATAACTTATGTATTTGATATAAATTATTAAATATAATTTCTTTTGTCCGAAAATTAGACTGCTGGACCTTTTTTTTAATAAAACCAAAGTTTTATTTGAAACTAATTATAGATACAAAAGACTTGAACAACAAACGCGAACAAGAACATGTCTTAATGTCATTTTTAATCTTAAACAATGAACAAATAATACAGTTATTATAAAATGTATCTACAATCAAAACTTTGAAAAAAAAAACAGAAATATTTGGTTAAATTAAATTCGTGTCTAGGAGTTAACGAAAATAGCAAACAACAGTAACAGTTGTTGCCAACAACCCCAAGAAATCAACTCAATTAAAATACAAACATATATTTAAATATAAATAAATAAATATGTACAACAACTACTTTTAGTTCCGTTCTAAATACAATAAACAAATCAACCAAAAAAAAAAAATCGCAAAAATTGAAGAAAAAAATTACAAAATTTAACTCACATACTAGCAAAGAGGCTAACAAAATTATTGTTTATTATGTATTTCTAGGCAAAAGCAACAACATTTTACTAACAATAATAATCAATAAAATACAAACAAAAAACTATACAAGAATTTACTTCCACACAGCCGCACACTCATCAGGTTCCTTATCTGGCAAGTTTTACACGTTTAAAGTCGAAATTTTTTTTGTTTCGAAAAAAAAACAAACAAAAACAATATAAAAACAAATCATAAATATAAAACTTAATAAACAATTTGCAAGAAGCAATAACAAAACCGAATTAAAAAAACAACTTCTTTTGGGGCACACATTGAGACTTTTGCAAAACCGCCTTAAAACTTCAAATAAAATTAAAAAAAATAAAGGTATGGCTTAAAAAGTTACAACAATAACAATAATAATATTATTAACAAATAAAAAAATATATATATAAACAAAAAAAACTGCATTAGTAACTTCGAAATATTCGCATTTTATATGTACGTACGAGCAAATAAAAACTATGCAACTATTGGCTTGGGGCTTAAGCCATTTCTGCAGATTTAAGTCGTTTCTTTATGGGTCTGTATTGAACTGACTATATTAGTAAAAAAGTATTTTATAACGCGACTAAAAGACTACCCTTTACAAGACAATGCTATTTTACGACTGTTTATATAAATACATAATTATAGAACTCTCTGACTATCTGATTATATGACAAGTTACTATCTAGGTATTTGACTATCTGACTATCGTTGTATGTGGTTATACAACTATCTCACTATTTGACTAAAAACCTAACTGAATATATGACTTTTAGACTTAATGTCTATACGACTAAGTAGTTGTTTAGAGGTAGAAGCTAAGCATGACCATCACCACTTCTGTTTAACTTCTGCCTCTCTAAACTCCCAACGGAACAGCTGAGGGTGGAAAAAATCACCTATGACGACTTGTTATAACGTTGATGATGTTTGCGGTATGGTACATGGTTATTCGACGAAACACATAATTTCTTCATTGCACGTAACCTGCAGTTATCACCAATGAAGTCATCGCAACAATTTTTACCAACTGGACGAAGAAGTTCAAACTCAACCTAGGCTTCATGGTTGGCGGCGTACAAATTCCGACAGTGAACCACCCGAAAAAAATTATGTCACTTTTGATAGCCTCTTTCCGTCCTCAGCACACGCTGCTGCAATCACGCACAAATTACGATGTAGGAATAAGGTTTTAAAGACAATAGCCGGCAGAATTTTAGGTATGGACAAGTAAAACTTGCTTGATTCTAACAAGACGATTGGTCGTTAAGTGGTTAATTATGCAACTCCAGTGTGGTCATCTTCGTTGAGTGATGCCCAGTTCAAAAATATACAAAGTTGTCAAAACGCACCCTTAAGGACCGTCTGAATGCCATCTTCATGATGAGACAAAGATTTTACCCACCAAGGATCACGACGAAACAACAACAAGAAGTCATTCAGACTCCGATATTATATAGTTGAAGGCTCCCCCGAGGCATGCCAGACTAAACGTAGGTATATACGAGGAGAGCATACAGAGAGAGATATATACAGTAGAGCTGGCCGATTTGTAAGGACACAAATTTGTCGATATTGTGCCATCGATTTTTCGATAGCTTGTGGCATGAGGAAAAAAAAATTGCACTACGACTTATCAAAAAAAAATAATTTTCGAGGCGCCGAAATTTCAATTTTCTGACTTTTTCTCAACCTTTTTTTTAAGGTTTGTTTTTAGTAAGTGAAAAAAAAATCGGCTGATTTTATTTTTTTGAATAGTACTTTTCCAAGGTTAAATTGTACGCTAAAAACGATGGCCATAGCAGTTTTTCAAAAAATATGTTTTTCTTGAGGTTTTGGACGAGTTTTTGTCGAAAAATTTACATTTTTTACGCGTTAAGTTTTAAGGTTTTCTTTTAGTAGGATTGTTAAAACAATACATTTTTTTTAAATATATCCTATCCTACGCACAGGAGCCATTTGATTGCTGTGAATGACATTCATAGCGACGCTAACAATTTCGCGGTATCGGAATACCGCATGTTAGTCATACTTAGAGGTCGCCCTCCGCCTACAGTAGACACTGAAATTTTACACCCAAGTAAAAAAAGAATCGTGCTTTCACAACGAAAATCAGGAGGGAGCTTAGTGTCTTCTGCTCCTGCATAGACGGTGCCGTCCCTTACTTATGCCCAGCCTGTGTTCAGGGTTTTTATATCACCCCAAATAAGTGTAATCGTCCAGTCAGCCCTACTAGACAACTACAGCACGATATGATCAGATAGAGATAAATAAAAATCTGACTATTCGACTGTCTGACTCATCATTTCCTATTTCGGCAGTCGTATAGTCGTATAGTTATCTAGTCATGTCGTCATATATAGTCATTGAATGTATTTGGACTAATGACTATCAGCTTTCATTATTAGATGACTTTCTGGGTATATGACTATATGACAGTACCATTATCTAATTATATCAGTTCATTTACTTAAAATTGTTACGAATATGTAACAATTGTTACTGGAAAGTGTTCATTAACCCAACAAATTTGCAAATTGAGAGCGTCAAAAGAGAAAAAAAAAATTGAAAGACAACAAAATTCTTGCAAATTATTGCTGTTAAAATTTTTACTTGCAAGAATTTTTGACAGCTGTTTCATGTTTTTGTTTACAAAACAAACTTTTTCGAAAGAAGTTTTAAAAAAGGATATTTTGCAAATTTAATAAGTTAATGTTGATTTTTAAAATTATTACAAATATTTATGCGATAAGAAATCATACTTTTGTTTAACTTAAGACAGATATTTCGATATTTTTATTGCTAAATCAAAAAACGAACTTGTTAAAAAAATTCTCTTGTTTATTTTGTTTTGCTTTTAACCCATCAGATGTTGTTATTAGTACTGTGGGTATTATGGTTACCTAGATACATACAAGATTTATCAAAGGGAGAACGTTTTACCATTACGGTGCAAAGCAAAACGGCTAAAGTTGTAGGTCCACACCAAGCGTTCAATGCGTTTATGCATCAGTCCAAAAAGTCGTAGTGTAGAATTGTATTGACAAGTTACACAGCAAACGCGTAAAATGCATATACGTATCGAAAGCATGAAAATGATTTACTTTCTACTGTGAACCGACATCCAGCTTAAGAATTAAAAGAAACAATTTATTATTCTGTTTGTTGTTTTGCTATTAGAGTGTTTAGCAAAAAAATAAGCATTGAAAATTAAATTGTTTGCTCAGAAAAAGCTATAAAAAAAGTATCGGCGTATCGACAGTATAATATCGCCGATACCGATATATCGGCAAACGTGATATATTGCCGGTATATCGGTATCGGTAGTGGTATTCGTTACGCCCCTAATAAATTTGTCTATTCACAACGCCTTAAACAAAAATCGTATTTTTTGAAACGCCTGTGAATTGGACAAATATAAGACTTTATATTTTTTATCTAGTTCTTAACAATTTTGAAACAATATTTTTCCCTTATCCAACTACCAAGTTTTGCATTCAGATACTTTAGTTAGTAACCAAAAAAAAAAAATCTCTCGCAGAAGTTATTAAAACAATCCAAATACTTAAACTTAAATTAAGAATACATAACAATAGTTGCACCAAGAAAAAAAAACTGAAAATCGATACGAATTGATTGTATTACAGTTAGAAATATGTTAAAGAACCGTAACGAAACCAGTAACAATTTAAAACAAAAAAAAATTAATATCAATACCAACTACAACAAAAAAAAAAAAAAATTGGCCAAGTGCAAAAAACTAAAAATATCTAATTTAAAAATAAATAAAATAGAAATAAAAACATTTTTCCTAGTTAAGCAAATAATTTTCAAAGCTAAATCTGACATTATAAATTAATAAATTTATTTACGTTAGCGAATACTTAAAGTGTTTAATGTCACTTTAAAGACGCCCACTTGCAAGTTCAGAATGATAATTTCTGCAACTTTTTTTATTTTTGAAACTTTTTTGCGACAAATGTGTGTGTGTAAATGAGTAAATAATTACAAAATCATTAACCTTAGATAATGACAACTTTACCGCCAGACAAAATCGGCTGTCAAAACCTACACAAAGTTTTTGTAATGAGGAAGAACTTTGTTGTAGTGACAACGAATATGTTGAAAAAAAGTTTTTAGTATAATCTCACTATAATCGATTAGCAGGTATCTCACAGAGCTCTCAAATGTTTTTTTTTTTTTATGTCATAAACACATGATGTTGCACCTCCGTTGTATTATCGTGGAAAGTGCAATTTTCCTAAATGTCACAACCAAAAGTACAAAATTTAAATAAAAATACAATTAATTCAAGCTAACAGTTAGATATTTTCAGGAATCTGGAAGTCAATTCTATATGGCGCTTTTAGAGCGTAATTTAATTTTGAATAAGAAGGAAAACTTTGAACGTGATGCCTCAACATTTCGGAAAATTGCACTTTCGTCGATATTACAACAGAGGTGCGACATGTTAATGACAAAAAAAATTTTTATTGATTAGAAGAGCTCTGTGAGATCACTGATCATAGTGTTCGATTTTTGAATTTAAGAAAAAAAGACATCCGTGTTTTAAAACAAACTATCCAATTAAGATATTTTCTTACTCATTTTAGTTAGAACATAACATAATATTATAGTCCTTTAAAGGTAAAACGGTTGCTGTGTTAAATATACAAACGAAGCTCAATTTATTTTGGTCAAAATAAATTCAAACTTTGAACCAACATGTATTTTTTTGTAATTTTTGAATAAATGCACCTTAAGCTATTGATAGATATCAAGGGATAAGCTCTTAATTAAATTTGAAAATAAAAATGAAAACAAAATGTCTAGACGAAAACTTTTTTCTTCTATCAGGTGCTGTCCAGCTTTTGGGAGATATTCAGACATTAGTGGCATTAAAATTTGTTTAAATGCAAAATCAATGAAAATTTTTGTTTTCAAAAATTCATAAAAAAAAGTTATAAGTACAAAAATATTACATTTTTATCATTTATCAGTTCAGTAAATACTGAACGAATCGAAACTATTTTGAATTTATTGATCGTAGATCGCGTTCTCCAAATATTGTTGTCAGTGGTCTAGCTGGTAAAAATATACACTCAGCAAAATTAGAATTCATCAAATTATGTAATGAAGTGCTAAAAGTTGATGTTAATGTGATGTCAACTCGTATGATTGCTCAAGGGAAAACCTATTTGTTTACCTTAGGGTCTAGTTTGCAGGCTTGTAACGTCATTGTGGCTAAAGGTAATCTAAAAGGCCATTCTGTGTTTATACAAAAGGACTACACGGAAGAAGAACAAAATGTGCGGTACAATCTACGCCAACTAAGCAAAAAAGTTTCTGAAAAAAATGAAAATTTAAAAGTCAGACTCGGTGAATTTTGCATTTTCATTAACGACAACAGGTTTTCATGGTCCGGAGGTAAAGTAGTCGCATATTCAAATACAGATGCTGAATTTCTAAACAATCTGCTAATAGATTGCAACTACGTTATAGATGTTAGAAATAATAATAAAAATAATGTTATAAATATAGATAATTCTCAATCACAATAGCAATTTGATGTATGCCATTTAGTATCGTATAATATAGCTAATCTTGCAAATACTCTAAAATTTGGTAACTTTCTAAAATATTTAAATAAATTTGATATATTTTTCCTTTTTGAAACCCATGTTGTAGAAGAAAAGCAGTGTGAATTTTCATCATATTTTAAAAATTACTCGTTATATTGGATTGCTGCTAAGAAAATTCATAGTGCTGGTCGTGCTAGTGGTGGTTGCTTATATGGCTTCAGGAAGGAATTGCAAAAAAAATATGCATTTAAATTTACAAACATATCTAATAATATAGTATTATCTGCTAAACTGCAAGGAAACTTGTTTTATTTTATACCGAGATATTTAAATAGTACAAATTGGAAAAATGATATGGAAAAATTTGAAGACTTTTTACAGGAACTGAACCCGATAAATTTTTGCTTATTAGGCGATTTAAATGCACGGATCTCAAATGAGCAAATTCTCGATACAAATTTATTAGAAAATCTACCACATATAAACGTCCTCAGGTGTTCGAAAGATAAAAAACTTGATTCAAAAGGAAGAAGGCTATTGAAGTTAATCGAAGATATTGGTGGCATAATACTTAATGGAAGGTCCTGTAACGATGCTTTGGGGGAATATAGCTTTTGTGGTGTAATGGGGAGTTCTGTGATTGATTTGTCTATTTGTTCGTTTAGCTTTCTACAATATGTAGATGACTTCTCTATTGCATCCAAACCTTTTTCCGATCATATGCCATTATGTTTAAAAATAAAGTCCCCATGTTCTGACATTAATAGAAATATAAATAAATCAAAGCTTCAAAAATTGCGTTGGAACAGCAAATCTGCTGCTAAATATATGGAAAATCTTAACTCCCTTTCGTGTAATGTAGATCTTCAAGGAAATGCGTCAGTTGATGAATTGGTTGTATCAGTTACAAACAAAATTATACAGGCAAATGGTAATAATGTCCACAAAAAAGTTTTTGAACCAAAACAAAAGTGGTTCGATTGGAAGTGTGCTCGTTATCGTAAATACATGTTGAAAAGACTTAAAATATATAGAAAAAAGCATACACCTGTAAACAAAATACATTATTTTACAGCTTGACACAAATTTTTGAGAGTATGTGACACAAAAAAGCTGGAACTGTATAATAAGAACTTAGAACAGTTAAATAAAGTGAATTCCAGCAGGGAATGGTGGAGGTTGTCAAAATCGATGAAAACTCATACGCTAATGGTAAAAGGTGATTTAACATCAGATGATTTTTTGCCTCATTTTATGTCAATGTTACAAAATACAGATAATACCCCTTCAATCCACTGGTCGATGCCTTACTTTACTGATGCCTTTTTAGACTCGCCAATAGAATTCTGTGAAATTATTTCAGTTATAAAAAATCTGAAACTGAACAAAGCTCCTGGTCAAGATGGTATTTGTTACGAATTCTACAAATTTGCTCCTGATTGCTTCATCAACGAAATACTTACAATTTTTAACAGAATATTTTTACACGAACAAATTCCTACAAGTTTTCGAAGGTCAATTTTAATACCACTGTTTAAAAAAGGTGACCCGAATCTCTCTACAAATTATCGTGGGTTATCTTTGATGGATACCCTGTGTAAAATTTTCAATAATATTTTGCTTAATCGTATAACTGAATGGATAGACAACCACAAAATATTGAATGAATACCAGGCCGGATTCAGGAAAAATTATTCAACAATAGATAATATATTCAATCTAGTAAATATTGTAAATCTAAATAAAATAAATAAGAAAAATACATATGCTTTCTTCGTGGATTTTTCATGCGCTTTTGATACAATTCCAAGAAATTGCCTTTTTTATAAACTGTCTTGTCTGGGACTATCCACTAAAATTATAAGAATTTTACAAGCTGCGTATGAAAAAAACGAATGTAGAATTTGGGACGGCAATTCATTTTCTGATCCTTTTGAAGTTAAAGTTGGTGTTAAACAGGGATGTTTATTAAGTCCCATCTTATTTTCACTATTTGTAAATGATTTGGCTGATGTGTTACCTGGTGGTGTTGTCGTGGCTGACATAAATATAAAAATTTTACTTTATGCAGACGATATCGTTATTTTATCTGACTCTGCGGCTGGATTACAGAAAATGATTAATGCGCTTTATATTTACTGCTCAACCTGGAGCTTAAAAGCTAACCTTAACAAATCAAAAGTTGTTGTTTTTCGCTCTGGCGCAAGAATTTCTTCCAATTTAAATTGGCACTTTGGTGAAGAAAAAGTAGAAATTGTTAACAGTTACAAATATCTCGGTGTTGACATTACCTATAACTTGTCTTTTAAAAAACATTTAAATAATAAATTAGCTGCCGCAAAATTAGCAATAAATTCAACTTGGTCCAAATATATTAATCATCCACATATATCTAAAAACAACAAACTTCAAATATTTCATGCAGCTTCGAGGTCTATAATGTTTTACGCCGCCCAAGTTTGGGGATTTAAGAAATATGACGATGTAGAAAAGTTATTTAGATTTTTTATAAAAAAAATGCTTTATCTACCAATGTCAACGCCAAATTACATGCTGTACTTGGAAACCGAGCTAGACTCCTTATACATTTCAGCTTTAAAATTGCATTTTGAATACATAAACAAAGTTTTGAATCTAAATCATCACAGATTACCGAGAATTTTAGCTCAGGAGGTAATAGAAAAAAAGGTCTTCTGGGCGGAAGAGTGGTCTCTCTTATGTCAAAAAATTGGTTTTTCACCTGATAATCCTAACATTCCGCTAAGTTCTTATGGGAAGGAAATTTTAGATCTTTTGAAAATAAAAGAACATGAAGATTATATAACAAAAGCTACAAGTTCCGAACACCATGATCTGTACGCACAGTTGAATTACAATGATATTCCAGCACTAACAACAAATTTTTCGGCACGTAAAACCAGCCTAATAATAAAAGCAAGAGGTGGATTACTTAACTTAAATGGTAGACCCTTCAGAAATAATTCAGATATCACATGCACAATGTGTAATCTAAACTTAACTGAAAACACCTTCCACTTTATTGGAGTGTGTCCAGTATACAAGGAATTCAGAATTAAATATTTTGGTAAAGCCCAAATTAATATTGATGAAGTTATATGCATACTAAATGGCTCAAACTTTAACTACTTGTATAATTATTTAGAAGTTTGTATAAAATATCGAAAATTGTTAAGTAATGAATTTGAATAATAAAATTGAAAAACATGAATAATATGTAAACATGTGTAAATATGTAAATAAAATTAAGAAACTAATGTAAATTGTATAATAAACGCTAGTATAGTGCCAATCTGGCTCACAACATTAATGTTATGCCAAATGTAGATAGTAAAAAATATTGTAAATACTATGAATGAAATATTGTAAATTACCTGAAATTGTACATACAAATTTTTTTTTTACTTAAATCTATTAATAAATAATAAATAATAATAATAACTATTTTTCAGAGTTGTAAAGCATTTATTTGAGTTTTCACAACACTGGAAAATAATTTCGATTCGTTCAGTATCGACTGAAAGAATTAAAAATTAAATTTCTTTCGAATCGAAAAAGTATTCGACCACGATTGCCGGAATTAGCCCCCAGGTGTATTGCGAAGAAAATACCCCATACATCATGAAAATCGGTAGCCAAATGTTTACTTTGGCGCAAAATGACTGCAGGAAATATGGCACCAAGGAGAAAATGAGGAATGCCCCCATAATTTTACATGAGATACAACACACGCAATCTTGGGGCAAATTGTTTTATTTTCATTTTTTCATTAGGGTGTTTTTGCATTTTAAGTGAAATGAAAAATGAACTCAATATCGAGGAATGAAAAATGTTTCCAAGTAAAATTACAATTTTTACTTTGGGGCTATTTTTCATTTACTAATATATAATGAATATTTTAAGAAATTAAAAATGACCGCAAAAAAATGTGTATAAATTTTATAAAATTGTATATAAAAATTTCTTCAAAACCCCGAATTTAAATACCAAAGTGGAGAAAATCCTTGCCGGCTATGCATATATGTTTTAGTTTGCAAAGCTGGTTTTTTTTATTCCATTAAGGTTATTCGTTATTCGTGCGCCTGACCAAACGAATAACCATGCTATCTACTCGTATCGTGCGATTTTTAAAACAAAAACTGTATAATTATTCGAGATATTAAAATTCTGGAGGCTTATTCGAAAAGGTGGCCAGTCGGTATTCTACATTGCGAAAACAAATGTCAAACACATATCAAATTCGCAAAATTTATTCGACAACAAAATAGCATTCGCAAAGTACAAACATGTAAGTGAAATTTAATATTTTATTTTAATAATTTATTCATCATATATTTATTATTTAATTCAGGGAAGCAGGCAATAATACCACCAAACCGCACCAATTTGAAAAAATGTTAGAATTTATGAATAAGCACAGCCAATTGGCAAGAGGCTATTTGAAAACACCATTGCACTTGATTTCGTAGTATTGCATTCCGAGCTAATATTATTTAAGACTTATATAAGTGCTTCTTTATTTAATCTAAAATTTTTTATAAAGCTGAAAAAAGAAATATTCTGCATAAGTAAACGTTTATTTTTCGCAAGCATCAAAATAAATTACCTTTTTCCATTCAAGTTTGGAATATCGGATTTGCTTATAAGCAATCTTCTATGTATCCTTTCATTTTGCTTATGCCCAACTTCGTCGTCGAACCACAGTGCCACAGAATGCATTTTTATTATTTTTTTTTTTACAGAATGTCCGAAATAAATTTTATAAACAATTTTCACAGCCAAACACAAACAATTTATTTATTTTTAATTTGATGTTTGTTGACACTGACGTTTATTTGAGCAGCGTTGCCACGATTTGAAATAAATTGCGAAAGCGATTGCGAAAGTCTAACAGAATACCAATTTTCTTTTGCTTTGCATTTCATTTGCGCATCGCATTGATTTTCGCACTGCAATTCAGAATAAGCCTCCTGGATTTTTTAGGTTGGGATTTTGAAATTCAGGATTTTAAATTCGTTTCGGGCATATGAACCCAACACAAATTTGAATACAACTTTCTTTGTAATTTCCTTTTAATAATTAGTATTGTGGTAATTTTATTGAATTGTACCCAGGTTTTCACGGCCTGGTTGCCCTGACCAGTGTCGATTGTAACCACACAATTTCCTCAGAGGGGCTTGCCGTTTAGTTTTAACTTTTTTGGGGTTGAAATTCATTAAAAATTTTGAGGTGATTTTTAATAATCAGGGACATAACGGTTATAACCAATATTTGAAAAAATCCTGAAATAATAATTTATCACGAATTTTTAAAACCTGCTCTCAGAATAATAGTTACAAATAACCAATATTTTTTTGGTCTTTGATAACCGTAATAGTTTGTTTTTGTTTTTTTTGGGCTTCCATAACCATTACAAAAGATTTAAATTTTTTTTGGTCTTCCGTAACCATTACAAAAGACTTTTATTTTTTTTGGTCTTCTATAACCATTATAAAAGATTTTAATTTTTTTTGGTCTTCCGCAACCATTACAAAAGATTTATATTTTTTTCGGTCTTCCATATCAGAGTCCACATCTTAGCTACTACACCAACAGCACTCACTACTCAATGGTATATAAATACAATTTTAGTGCAAAGTTTCGTGTATATAAAAAAAAATAGGGAAAATATGCCTAAAACTGGGGCGATTTTATGTATACTCAGCACCATGATTGTGTGGCATAATTTGTTTCTATTTACCAAATATGAGAAAGATATAAAAAAATTTGCGGACCCTAACCAAAATCAGTTAAAAAAAAGTTCGTCCTTGTGCAAATATAAGTCAGTGTGCGAAATTTTATAAAAATACCTTAAGATTTGCGAACTGTAGCGTGGTTATAGAAGACAGAAAAAATAAAAATCTTTTATAATGGTTATAGAAGACCAATAAGAATAAAAATCTTTCATAATGGTTACCAAAGACCAAAAAAATTAATAATCTTCAATAACGGTTATCAAAGACCAAAAAAAATAATAATCTTTCATAACGGTTATCAAAGACCAAAAAAATAATAATCTTTCATAATGTTTATGGCAGAACTACAATTTTCTGGGTAATTTATAATTATTATTCCAGGACCAATTTTTTTCAGTTATTTTTTCCATAACCTATTGGATATTTAAAAAATAATAACAGTTATTTCGGGTCCCTGTTAATAATAAATGGTCATATTGCAAAATTTTAATTTTAATTTTTTTGTGCAATATTTCCTGGGGCCATATTTCGCTGCGCCGTTATTTTTATTAAAATTTAAAATTAAACGTAATGTTTGCTATTAATTGCGAATAAGATCAACATTTTTCAACAAATGTTCATGGTCATTGCTTATTTTATTCGTTATATACCTGACTTTCCGATTAATAATAAAAATGTAAAATGTTTTTCCCTACAATAATACCCACACCACAATTGTGGAGAGGGTATTATGCATTTGTGCTGATGTTTGTAACACCTTTAAATTTGGGTCATAGACTAACCTTTGAGTATATCGATCGACTCAGAATAACTTTCTCTAACGATGCCCGGCCGACTGGCAGGCTGGCTGTCCATGTAAACATTTTGCGCAAAGTACAGGGAGCAATTTTAGAGATAATTTGATGAAATTTGATACATATGTAGGTTCTTGTATAGCCTATTGAATTTGGGACGAATCGGTCCATAATTTCACATAGCTCCCTTATAAGCTTCTTTCCGAAATAGGGTATTTGTGCCCATAAACCATCTTATTTTGTTGGCATTTGGATTAAATGCGGTCCAAACTTATTTTATTTCAATCAAAATCCTCTTACAAAATTAATTTGGAGTTGGTCTGTAATTGACCATAGCTCCCATACAAATACTAGTAACTCCCGAAAATAGCTTTTAATGACATAACTTCATTATTAATGTTGGTATTAACATACAAATTGGCGACAATAACTTTTACGATAGCTACAATGTCATGACATATTATCCTGGTGGGACCAAAATCAACAAATGGTCCCATATAAATTCTATAATTGCCCATGGGTTCCAAATATTTCGTTTTTATATACTTTCTTATTTTTGTCTTTATGAATTTTTGAAAACAAAAAATAGAATTCATTTTGCTATTAATTAATTCATTTATTAATGATGTGCTAATAATCCCAATTTATGATTAAAAACAGTGAAATTTATTGTTGTGGGAAAGCTAGTTTCTATGCGCATTTCGGTGGTTGCTTAGGCCAGCTCGTCAGGAAACTTTGTCCAAATACTTTAGGAAAGCTAAAAATATTACACATGTAATACCATAAAGTGAATAAGAATTTTAAACACTCAGGTCTTACTTGTAACAATATCAAAGCTTCAACAAAGACACAACAATAAACAGTGAATTTTTTCTTTCTTACATTCCCCTACAATTGGCTGGTTTTTTTCCAACACGAATTGTAGTTGTAAGAGGATAGAAAGAAAAAAAACAAAATGAAAAAACAAGTTGCTTAATAAAGCAGCTTGCCATTTCAGATTTTTTTTTTTTTTTGCAGTAAAAAAAAATTTTACCGCCACTAATTTCAGAACATCTAAGAAACTGCTGAAAATATAAAAAAAATATTATTGAGATGACTTTAATTTTATTCCAAAGGATTTGCTGGTAATTTTATTCTAATCGGAAAAATCGTTCTCATATTATGATGAAATGTAGTAGCAGTCGTAGTCATGCCCAAAAAAAAATTCGGCAACCGATGGAAAAAAAACTGAAAATACCAATAATGTAATGTAAGAAAAGATAAAATTATTGTTTTATTGTTGGTATTTTGTTTAAGCTTTGATGCCGTTGCAAATAAGACTTTTTGAGTGTATGTAGGTAACACTCATTCCCTCTGTAGTCTTGTTTGCTGATAGCTTTGGCTTTTCTAAAATTATTTAGGATCTTCCAACAATAAATTTCAGTACTTTTTATCAATTTAAAAAAAAGGGAATTAAGCACAACGAACAAAATCTTTTAATAAAATTAAATTGTAAAAAAAATTATTTCAAGTTTTGACTCTTTTTCATAATTGGGTAACGTGGGAGGATTACTCTAAATTGCAGCACAACTTTTCTTTAGTATCTAAGAAATCACTATGGCAAAAAATCAGCTTCTTAAGTTTTTTTAGTAATTAGTTTTAGCCACCTAGATTATTAATTGGCCACCAAGATTACGCGATTTGGAGGCGTTAGACTTTTTTTTTGGGCATATGAATCCTTACATTCGTCAAGTTAACGCCAAGATACCGCCCAAAATGTGCAAAAAAAGGAGTCGAAACTTACCTGCAAGGATCGATTGATGCAACCAATCTAGAGGCATATTTATAAATGACATTGTATTTCATACGAAATTATAGCCTTAAATTTATTTTCGAAATCGAAAATGAATAACCCGTTACTATATGTTCATATGTCCGCGATTAGGCTAGGGGCGGTGGGCCTATAGTCTACGCGGGACTACGGTCTTGCCAGGATCACGCTATGCGCATTATATGGCCTGGCGGGACTGGACTATTGCACTCCGGAACCCTTTTTAGCTGCTTTGTTCACAGTTCATCTTGGCAATGGTGATGAGCTGTTTGATAACACGCAATCTCTGGAACCAACCCTAAGGGTATATACTGATGGTTACAAGATGGGCAGTAGAGTATTTGGAGGTTTCTTCTTCGAGGAATTGGGCATAAGGGTCTCTTTAAGGCTCCCGGATGACAGTAGTGTACTGCAGGCGAAAATCTCTGCCATAAGGTGGGCGGCAAACTGGCTGAGGTACTATTGTATATCGAGGGATATATGTATATTTACGGACAGCAAGGCTGTCATTGCAGCTTTGGCTGGTGTCTTCACGAGATCGCGGGACATTACAGGGTAACATTACGGGGTACCGGGGCACAGTGGATGCCCGGGCAACCAAACTGCAGACAGTCTGGCCTCTTAAACGACATGTTCGTCGACGGCCTGATCGGCATTCCAATGGCTCGCTGCAAGACTCTCATGAGTCGTATGGAAAGGCTCAGGGGAGATGGCAGGGGAGCACACCGGCTCATTGGCAGGACTTTATGGCCTGGCTACGACGCGGCAAGAACCCGGGTGCAACTTGGTCTCGGTAGGGACCGGATAAGGACAGTGATATCGGTCGTTACGGGTCACTTGGTGATAGGGACTCATACGCGGAGAATGGGTCTTGATTACAATGACTACTGTATAAGTTGACATGATGAGGAGGAGGAGGAGACGGCGTTTAACTTTCTCTGCCAATGCCCGGTCTCGGGGATATGGGAAGACCGGAGCTGCCATGTCTGGACGATATATCCAATGTGGAACTGAAATCTCTCTGTTCTGCAGAGCGTCGGGGTCGTTCGAGGCTGCAGTGACTTCTGGAGAATAGTATGGTGAATACTGGCTTACTCTTTTCACTGACTAAGGGTATCACAAAGGGACCGCTATAAGGACCCAAATGAGCCTTCCTCATGTCGGCTGCCCATTGAACCTAACCTTCCCATATGTTTATATGATTATCCCTAGAGGGTAGCGAACTGACACTAAAGTAGTCCCGTGATAGGTTCTTTGGTGGCAGAGGCCAGTCCTGGTTATAACACTTTATATAAATTGGACCTATTACTTATACATGGGGTTATAATTGGAGGGAGTTAATTAACACCTAACAGCCACCATTTGACCAGTCACACATATATTCTCACTAAACGTGTTTAGTGTTAGTTACTACAATGCTAGTCCTTGGTATTATTCCAATAAAAAAATTCCTTTAATTAATTTTAAGAACACATTTTTAAAAAATTCCAAAGAAATGTATCACTAGACCGGTGAATACTGAACGTGTTACAAAAACGGTCCTAATAAATAAATAAATATTTATTTAAATAAAACCATTATAAAACAAAATGAATACAAAATGAAAAAAGATACGTTTTTGTTCCTACTTATTAAGTGTTAAATCTCCTTTCACATGTCATTAGTTATTTCTTTTTGTTCTTATTCTATTTTCACAAATCCCAGGACCAGTACTGTTTGAACAATTGACACATATTTCCCGTAGGGATGTAACTATATAGTTATATAACTATATTACTCTATATCTTTTTATTTATATGACTGCTAGCTTGAAGTCGCATTCAAGATTTAACGAAAAGGGTTTATCCAATAAAAAATTTACCGGTACTTTATTTAGTTTTCTACATCAATATTTATGTTATGTTAAAATATATCTACAAACAACTTTATAAAATTTATTATTTTCCACCAACACATATAAGAAGGTAAATATGATTATTTAAGAGGTAAGTAAAAATAAACAACAATAAGAAATATTTAGCTAATTTTACAATTCTCTTATTTTAGATGTTAATGTGACATATAGAAGCTTGCGGGTATATAAATAAAGATATAAATGAAGTAGGGATGGGCAATAATTATCGATATTTAAAATAATTATAATCGATATATATCGCCGTTATTAAAAATACCCATATATCGATACATCGATATTTATCTAAGACTATCGAATTCGATATTTGTGATCTCTTTATAAAAAAAAATTCAAGATTTTAACCCTTGCTTAACTGCTTACAATACTGTTGTTTTTTAAGAATTGCATATGTTTTTTACGCTAATATTAAGAAAATAACGGCGCTTTTCAATTGCACATTTTCATAGATTACACAGTTCAGTTTTGTCTAAGTTTTTTAAGAGATGACAACAAAACAAAGCGCGGAAAAAATATTCTGGAAAGTGTTCCTAGAATTATGCAAAGAATCGCCTTAATTATCGAGTATTAGCAGCAATAGACTTATAAAAGTTGGAATGTTAATAATAAAAACATATATATTTTGATTTTTTTTTTATTTGAGCATGTTCTTATATTTTAAAAATAAAATTTTGCACTGTTTACTTGTATAGTATGTGTCACAAGTTTCGTTTACCGGCAGTATATAATCCGGAATTACATAATCCCATTTTTTTTTGGATTTCATATGGCGAATAAATAAAAATTTTTTTTGTATTCTTTACTTTTTTAATATTGTTTTATTGTTGAATTAACTTCCGGTCCCTCGATTTCAAACGAAAACTTCGTTCGCATAACTTACCTTAAAAACTAAATTTTAAAATTGGTTTTTGCTTTAAATAAAAATTAATTGAATAAAAGTTTCGTTCGAAATCGGGGGACAGGCATTAAATTTGAAATTAAAAGAAACAATAAAAAGTTAGAATGGAATTAAATGTAATATGTTTGTAATTACATATGTAAATATGTATTAACATAAGTATATTAAGTTTTTAAATTTGGTAATAATTTCAGCTTAATACGTTCGATACATCGATATTTTTAATTAATAAATATCGATACTTTTAAAATATATCGATACGATATATATCGATATATTTTTTCAATTTGCCCATCCCTAAAATGAAGCTGTACCATACTTGGGTATCCGCGCTGAACTTCGAAAAAAGCTGTTCTCATGGAAAACACAACTATGTAATAATGTACTGCAATTTGTTATTTTTGTTAAATAAGTTACAAAAAATAAAAAAAAAATACATCATATGTTTTTCATTGGTTGGGTTCGGAATGGGTTATTTCCTCCTATACTCAGAACGTTGTCTTGACGAAACGACAGTTTGTTGTCAAATATTAAAACAACATGTTGTTAGAAGCCAAAATATTAACAGTTTGTTGTCAGAATGAGATGAAATGGTGAAAAATTACAAAGAGGTGGTTAAAATATGTTGACACCATCCGTTATCACATTAAACACAAACGAAGTTGGCTCACTTTTGATAACGGATAGTGTCAATTTTGGTATTTGTATACCTGATTTTTTTCTCCATGTACGAAAACATATTTAAATATGACAACGTACATACCCAGATACATTTTTAACATTTTTGAACTCTGATACTTCCTATGAAAGTGTACGAAGCTCAAACCTACACAAATTTTTAAGAAAGCTGCTTAAATTTCTTAGAATTATTACAATTAAAAAACAAATATATCTTTGCAAAAAATTAATAATAATAACAATGAAATAATAATAACTTTTTACCTTTAAAAATCATAATGATTAATGTAATGGCTAATTGTAAAGATTAAACTAACTAATTTATAAATATAGTGTATTGAAGAAGATAAAAAAACGTATGTTAAAAAAAATTGCGTATTTTTCTTACTACACTCATGTTTCGTGCCAAAAAAACAGAAAGACTCGCCTTAAATTCAGGGTCTAATTCAAATATTTTTAATATGAATGTTACAAAAAATATCATAGCGCAATTTTCAATGTTAACAAAATCTCTGTTTAAGTCATATCAAAATAGTTTACAAAAATGTATACACAAAGTAATAAAATCATTAAATTAATTTTTATAATTAAATATTTGTTTTTATGCATCTTTTTGACTTTTTAACCTTTTTTTCTCTTTCTTTTCATTGTTTTCTAGTTGGGACCAAGAAATAATTGACTGACAATTGAAGTAGAAACAATCAGCAGCTGCAATTTTCATGTGTAAGCGGCAAAACAACTCCCACAATTTCACTGCTACGGATGTAAGACGCAAAATTCACATCTTTGATATATACTACGAGGGCTGTTAGAGAAGATGCATCTTTGGAACAAAAAACTTTTTAAAGAATTTAATTGAATTTTATTTCAGTACAATATTGAATGTGGAGATAGTCATACGTCTCTTATAAATATATCTGTAACTCAATCCTTGATAATGATATCCGATATATATCGAAATATTGGAGCAAATTAATAAATAAATCATATATAAATTTTTACAAATAATTGGCCTCGAGCTCGAACAAACTTTTTATATTTAATAAAAATTTAGATATTTTTAATTAGACTTAAGTTCATTGAATTTAATTTTTATTAAATTATTTTTATGAAGACCGGAATTTTACAACATGAAATTAATTAAAATTTTATTGATAATTTTTAATTCTTGACTGCGCTGAGATTTGAACCTTTGAACCAGGTTGCCCATACTAGTTTCGATTGTAACCACACAATCTCTTCAGTAGAGTTTGCCGTTTTTACTCACACGGCCATTGAAGCCGGATGACGTCAATAGTCAAACATCAATCAGCTTATTTTGATTTCCTGCGAAAACAATAAAAGCACTTTGTTTTTGTTTTTAATATGTTTTTTCTTTACCCACTTACAACTACAATTAATGTTGGGAGAATTTTGGTTTACGCTTTGATATCGTTGCAAAAAAGACTTTTTGGGTGTTTGTAGGTAATTCTCATTCCCTCTGTAGTCTTGTTTGCTGATAACTTTGGCTTTTCTAAAATTATTTAGGAGAACGTTTCCTGATGATCTGGCCTAAGCAACCAATGAAATGCGCATAGGAACAGCTTATCCTCCAACAATATACAGTCAAGAACCGTTTATGGGATAATACGGACCTTAACCGTAATGAGGCAATCACAAGTATTTTTCTCAAATTTAATCCTTTTAATAACCAAAATTATCTTTCGAAAATTTAATCTACTTTCTGGTTTTATATCTGTGGTAGAAAACAAACACGGCTCACACACCCAGAAACGATGGGGGGATTCTCAAGGTGTGCTATCAAGTCATATCGTCATAATGTCCTAAATAATATTTTACAATTGTTTAAAAAAAAAATATTGTTGTGTTTAAAACATCATAAAAAAATATTTTTTTTTTAAACAATTGTAAAATATTATTTAGGACATTATGACGATATGACTTGATAGCACACCTTGTGAATCCCCCCGATATGTATTTTTTTTAGTGTTTGTATATACGAACACAACCCTTAATACCGTTCGTAACTATTTTCAAGAAAGTAACGAACATAATATAGACTTCTTTTCTTCGTTATAAAACAGAACAATTGTCGTGGTTCTGTACACAAACGTTATGTTTTATTGTTCTATATTTAAAAAATTTTAGCAACGACCATAGCTTGTGTGTATATTGTGCACATGTTTTGTTTGTGTAAAAATTTTTTCGCTGGCTTTCTGTTTTTCGTATATGTATTTTGTTTTTTTTTTATCAGCCAAAAGGGTGCTAAGCACAACTGCAACGAAAGAACATTCATTTCCTGAGCCGAACACAACGAAGTTTGTAATTAAAAAAAAAACAGAATGCAATTAAATGTTCTCATCTTCTTGTTAAGTAGGATAAGTACAGTATTATTTTTGTGTTCAAAGATCACAAACAGGGAAATGTTATATTTTTAATGATTTACTACACAAACACTACCACAGATCTACCGAACCGAACACAAGGGGACGATATTTAATGTGTTCGAACACTGTTTTATATATTTCGGACTCCAAACGAATAAAAAACGTTATAAACGTGAAGTAACAAAAAAAGAATAGAGAAGAGATTTGTCGAATATCCAAAAAAAAAATTACAAAATGTTCAATAAAAACTAAAAATCGCATAAGTTTAAGCCTATAGAGCTCGTTAAAAAAAATTAGGCATATAGATCTTTTACAAATGTTCACGTTAATTTTCTTAGATTTTCGAAATGGAATGTATTTGTTGAAATTATTTTATTAAAGACAATACAAATACAGAGCATCTAATTAAATACAGAACAATAAAATATTTTTACAAAAAAAAAATAATTCACACAAAATAAAGCTCTAAAATACAATACTGTTCTGTATAATACAGAACGGATGGTCACGATATTTCTATGTATCTTTACTGATTTTTAGATTTGCTCGTCTAAACACATTTCAACCAAAAAAAAGAGTTTAACTTGATTAATAAGACCTACTCTTCTCAACGTGTTTCTTTTATAGACAATTAATCGTTTTTTAAAACAACAAAAATACTCTACAAAAGATTTCTTTTAAATAAACAAAGATTGAAAAAACTTTTCAAAATAGCTTTAATCATAAAAAATAGACAACTTTTTTAAATTAATTATTAAAATAAAAACTTTATGAAATTCGGCGGAAAACCTAAAATATTTTTTTTTCGAGAAATTTTTTCACGTTTTTTTTTATAAACCTTAACATGTTACCTCGTATATCAGGAGTCAATAATGTTAAACAAATTTTGTTGTTACACTTTTCTTTCTGTCTTATACTCTAATCATGTTAGTTTTAAGCTTTTAAAAGAAAAAATGCAAAAGTAACGCTGTACGGTAAATTTTTGGCGTACCTTAAATATCTACAAAAAATTGTGCAAAACTGGGAAGTTGTTACTCTTGAAGCTTCCAAATGAATGCAACATTTTCATTTTAGTAACAATTGCTACCTTTCGGCAACAGCAGCAACAAAAAGTGAAATTTTTCTTTCTTCTTATCATTTCCATAAAACTTTTGCTTCAATTGTACGATGAAAATTATCATGATGCTTTTTTCATTTAAAAATTTCTTTAAGAAATTTAAAAAAAAAAGGCAAATAGATTCATTGTCAGGGCTGGTTGTACGTACTGAAATTTTTTTCTCACACCTTTTCTCACACTTAATTTAATGTGTGATTTTTTTCCCCCGGTTTTTTATTGTTTTTAGTTTAAAAGAAATCTCTTATTTCTTTTTTTAGTATTAATGAACTCAATACATTTGTAATTTACTCATAGTCACATCGTAGTTAAAGTACTTAAGTGCTAGTTGTACGAGCATAATTATGTTTTCTTAATTACAGACTAATGGCTATTAAAACAGTAAAATAAAAATATAACTACTTAATGAAGATCTAGATATGTAAAAAGTTTTATACATAATTTCTTATATTTTATTGCCAATTTAAATGTTTTCTAAGGATGGGAATTTTTTTATTTTATAGTAAATTAAAACAAAATGTATGAGTTTCTGGAGAATTTTAAGTAAGGCCAATTTAGGTTTAGTCTTTCTCACGATGGAAATACCGAGGAATCCCTCATGACCGAACACGGAAGGAACAACGGGCCATGTCATATTAAAAGAACTTAATGCTTTCCTTTAGAACGCTGTCGCGACCGTTGTCCATCCAAAGGGGGGTGATGCTTAAGGAAGGTGTCCGTTAAGGAAGATTTTATTGTACTAACTTTTTAAGTACAAACTGTAAACACAACATGAATTTAACCCTTCAGAATTTTAAGTAAAACCTTTTGGAAACAAAAATTCCCGAAACATTTTAAAAATACCAAAAAAAAAAAAAGGTTTTTTGCAGAATTATAAAAAATATTTTTGACCCTTGTCTTTTTTCCACGGACCCGCAAACGCAGACAGTAATTCCAGCCAATATTTTTTTTATGACTTTTAATAGACCTAACGATAAAAATTATTTCTTAATTTATTTTAAGGTTTTCAAATTGCACAAATACCAATTTTTCTATTATTCTTTGCGGAGCCTCAAGAAAGTGTTCATGGATCCCTATTTGGAAACTGTTGCTCCACACAGTCTGAAAACCGCAGAATTCCAAAAGCACTCTTTGAGGACACTTTGTTAATTTGTATAGAAAATACTCTTTTGACAGAGTTTTCTCTATAAACCCAAACTTTTTAAAGTTCTCTTTAAATAACTCTTTTTAAAAGCAGTTTTGTAAGTCGTACCACTTTTAAAGTATGTTAAAAACACAGATGAGCTACTTGTTTTCTTACTTAGAGAGAGAAATGTTAAAAGTTGCTTGTGTTTTTGACATATCGACCAACGAGCGCAACAAATAAAAAACAATGTTGTGTTTTTGGTGTTGTAATTTTTGTAGTATTGCCAACACTATTTAAATGAATTCGAAATGAGTCGTACCTAAACAAGAGATGAAGGCGGAACGTTTTCTTCCGCTTAGCTTTTAGACATACCATACCTAAGCAAGAGCGTCAACAGTTTATCCCTTATTAAATAAAATCCATGAAATATAAATAGAAAATGGAGATGCAACCGCTACATTGACCAAAAACTAGCTGAATTGCAATTACACAGGTCAACAGCAAAAAAGCGCTTGAATAACTATTATATAGATTTGATGCAGCATGGCTACCTAAGTACAAAAATGGTAACATTTTTCAATTCTATGGATAACTTTTTTTTAAAATAATTTTTAAGTAAAATTGTCAATATTTTGAGACATTTCTCCACTTATATTATCATAACTCAAAAACAACTTGTCCGATTTTGTTAAAATAAATCTACAAAAATCATGATTTACAATATCTTTAAATGATGTATACAAATATTTTTAATGCGATCAATAGTTTCGAAGTTATGAAACAAATTGTTAGCCAAAAAATAAAAAAATTGGTAAAAAAAATCTGGAAAAAATCGAAAACGGCAAATGGTATTATATTTTATTTATTTGTAGTAAAGCTACATATCATGTGAATTAAAAAAGACATGGATCATGAAAATCGGTGCATGGTTAAGGTTTTTAATTACAATTAATTGAAGCTGTCGCATATTTACAAGCTCTGTAGAAAATGGTATAATGAAAATGCAGAACACAGAAACACAGGTGTATTATACGACCCGGATTTCGGCAAACCCTCTTTACATGTAGAAAATTGTTTGGAAAAAAACCTTTATGTCATTTTTATTATTTTCAGAATTAAAAAAAATAGTAATAAACGAAAGGTTGTTTTACGATTGCGGTAGCAAACTCATAAATGTGCGTGCACGCTGCAATGCTCTTTTTCCGTTGGCTACCTGTAACGTATGATTTTTTTGCATTAAATTCCTTAATGTTTTTTATGATTCTTGTTTAATTTTTACGATTGCGGTAGCAAACTAATAAACGCTCATAAATGTCCGTGCACGCTGAAATTCTCTTTTTTCCGTTGGCTACCTGTAACGGATGATTTTTTTGCATAACATTCCTTAATGTTTTTTATGATTCTTGGGAATAAGAAACAAATTTGCAGTACACACAAACTGTACCCACATGAAGGGTTATCCCAAATTATAGTATCAGTATTTATAAGAGCTACTTGCGCCATTTTACTTTATTTAAGAATTGGTTGCGATAACGGAAACATCATTTTATCCCTACATAAAGAGTCAATCAGCTTACAAGTTAAAACAATTTACAAGTATTAATAAAAATGAGCAAGAAAGCCAGAACATTTTTATGTAAAAACAATCCGGATTCATTTTGTTATGTGTGCGGCCAATATATCACCGAGAAAAAACGTAACTGCTTCCTAACTTCATTGCAAAAGTCATATGAAGATTGTTATAATCAGAGAAGACAAATTTGCTTTTTTTGCTGTTTTTGCCCATTTTTGCTGTTTTTGTTATTATGGTGCTTATTTTGCTTTTTTCCTATGTTTTTGCTCTAAAATAGCTTTTTTAACATAATTTTTACGTAAAAAATATTTTTTTGAGAAAACATGAGAAAAAAAAATAATTGACAACTTTTTTCTGGGTTAAAACAAAAATATGTTAGTTGTGGACTCCACGTTTTTACAACTAAAATTAATAAACTTACCATCCCAAAAAAATCAGCCATGTTACTTATTTGAGTTTAAAACAAAATAAGTAAACCGGCCGTTGTGAACGAAAAAATAATAAAAAAAAATGCCTAAATAAAAGTCAAATATGTTATTTTTGCTTAAAATGGTAAAATTGTATCCTGAAGTTTTTAAAGTTGAAAAAGATTGGCATTTTTGTAATGTGTGTTCGAGTAAAATTAAAAGCGAAAAGAAGTGCAATGTGGAGCAACATTTTAGTACAATAAACACAAATTAGCTGCTTGCCAAGAAAATCGTCCACAAAAACTTATAACGGAATTTCCTGTTACTATTACTGCTAATACATTTCACGAAGATATATGTAAATTTTTGTTGGAGACCAATATACCAGTAAAAAAAGTAAGCCATCCCAGTTTCAAAAACATCTTTCAAAAGTACGCAAATTTGTCAGTTCCAAGCGAAAGTTCTATTCGAGGTAAATACATACCTCAAATGTATACGGAAGCTTTGGGAAAAATGCGTGAAAAGGCTAAAGGTAAATATATATGGATTTATGTTGATGAAACAACAGACAGTGAACAAATATATGTGGCCAACTTTATATTTGGTATTTTCAATGACGATGTTGGAAATAGACCTTTTTTATTGAACATGGTTGTTCTCGAAAATGCAAATGGGGCTTCTATTGCATCTTTCTTCAACGATTCATTACAAATTTTATGGCCGGATGGTAAGTGAATATTTGATTCATAATTTTTTTTTTTATGTTTTTTTTTTAATTTAATCTAGGCATTCAATACGACAAAATATTGCTAATGGTAACTGATGCAGCGCTTAGAGTTTCAGCATGTTAATAAATTAATATATTGTACCAAATCCGTTTTTGTTAAGTTAATTTTTCAATAACTCGTATTTACAAATATACAAGCTAAAATTTTAATTTCCATAGGCTCCTCGTAGAAAGCAGTTATTTTTACAAATGAATCCCAATTCCACCGTTCTCATGCCCTACACGTTGGGGTACTTGGATAGAAGCCACAATACATTATGCAGAATACCTTGATAAAGTAAAGGCTGTTATTTCTTAACTGAAAAGTGAAGACTCAGATTCGATCGCGCACGCCAAGGAAATATATAACTTGCCCGGATTAAGTTCCCAACTTGCGTTTATCAAAAACAATTTTTCAATTATTGTGTCTTCTATAAAAAAGCTACAAACAGTTGGGTTAGCTATTCACGAAAGAGTAAATATTGTGTCAAATGTACGAGAAGCTCTTGAGAATCTACATGAAAAAATATATATGAGGAAATTTAATGCAGTATGTATTTCAAAGAAATCCGGGGTTCAAACAAATTTTACAAATAAACAACATTCTTCAAACTGGTGCTAAACCTGATGACGAAATGAAATTTTGAAATATAAATTTGCTCCAACAACATCCGTTGACGTGGAAAGAAGTTTTTACTTATACAATTCATTTTTAACAGAAAGACGAAGAAAAATGACGTTTACAAATATAAAAGCCCACATGATTGGTTATTGTAACTGTTTTCACGAATCTGAAGAAATAGAATAACTGTAATTTTTTATATTCAAATGTATATATTAAAAAAATAAAAATGCTTTTTTTTCTAAATTTTTGTGCTTTTTTATATATTTTTTTTGCTGTAAACACTTTGTTTTTTGCTTTTTTTTGTCTTCTCTGGTTATAATATATATCCGCACAATTTGAACCAGCATTGGACACCCAGTACCATATGTATTTCATGTCGATTGAATTTATCTATGAGGTTTTCTAACGTAAAGTAAGTATAGGTTAATACATTTGGAATGAAATATTCCTTGAAGTATTTAAAGTATTTCTTTTACAGTCGACCCTTGGAAATTTCGAAGCCTATGCTATGGAGAGAAACAGCGAGCCACGAATCCGATTGTTATTTTTGTTAAAGTACAAAAACCGGCTTCGGAAAACATATGCGATGGTCTTACCCCACGAGGTCTGCTGATGGGTTTACACTTGCAGTTCTACATTCACCAGAAATGAAATATGCTGAAGATCAGGGTCCAAGCTCTAGTCAAGTGCTTTCATCTTCACCAGGACACTTAACCTCAAGTATGTGTTCCAAATCAGAAAGTTCAAATTCAGCACTGCTATCTACATCTGAAAATGACGAGTTAATCCCACACAAAAATTTCTCGCCGAGACCATTGAATCAAGACCAGCTTGATGATGTCATTAGATACCTTGGATTGTCAAAAAGGTCTTCGGAATTACTTGCGTCCCGGATGAAAGAAACAAATCTCATAACAAAAGAAACTAAAGTTTCGTATTACCGTACTCGAGAAGAAGGCTTACTTCATTATTTTGTTGAAGAGGATGATTTTGTGTACTGCACAGATATTTCTGGTTTGATGACATGGGCTTCCAGAGATACGATTCAAACGAATGGCGTTTATTTATCGACTCATCAAAACGCAGCTTGAAGTGTGTCCTTTTGCATAATGGAAATAAATTTCACTGCTTGCCGATCGCACATTCAACCAAAGTAAAAGAAGAATACTCTGTAATTGCATTGGTCATGAAGAAGATAAAGTATAATGAACATAACTGGGTAATTTGTGTTGATCTTAAGATGGTAAATTTCCTCTTAGGTCAACAAAGTGGCTTTACCAAATACCCTTGCTTTTTATGTTTATGGGACAGCAGAGCTAAAGCAGAACATTGGAAGAGAAAACAATGGCCTTCTAGGGAAACACTGGTTCCAGGTATGCCAAATGTTATAAATGTGGCTCTAGTGCCCCGAGATCGGATCATATTACCCCCTCTTCACATTAAACTTGGTCTTATGAAACAATATGTTAAAGTACTTAACAAAGATAGTGAATGTTTCCAGTATATTTCAAGGAAGTTTCCTAATTTGAGTATTGAAAAGCTGAAAGCAGGCATATTTAATGGCCCACAAATTCGCAAATTGGTCAAAGATATTGATTTTGGCAGTTCAATGTCAGAAATTGAGAAAAATGCATGGGATTCGTTTGTATGGGTTATTCAAAATTTCTTAGGAAATAACAAGAGTGATGATTACGTTACGCACGTTGAAGAGATGTTAACTCACTTCCAGAATCTTGGATGCAACATGAGCTTCAAAGTACATTACCTGCACAGTCACTTAGATCGTTTTCCTGAAAATCTAGGAGACTTGAGTGAGGAACAGGGCGAACGATTCCACCAAGATATCCGGACAATGGAGGAACGATACCAGGGTCGCTGGGATGCACACATGATGGGTGATTTTTGCTGGAGTATTCAGAGTAACACTTCGTTATTCAACAATTGTAGAAAATCGTATAAAAGAAAATTCCAGAGTTTGTAGTTTATAATAATTATTTATTAATTTTCTTATTTAATTTCTTATTATAGATTTAAATAATAAAATATAAATTTTCTACTGTTTAATACATTTAAACTTATCCAATTCAAATGTTTTTCCGAAGAATAGAAACAGTATTGTAGGTAGGGTTTTGCCAAAAAAAATACATGAATGTTACTATGTAATGCATTTTCGATGTGAAAATTGTACATAGCATGTTTTCAAAATTCAATAAATCGAAAGAAGAACATTAATTACTCAATTTTATGTATATCGAAAAAAAAACTAAAATTTTGTGAAAATGAGCGTGAATAAATTCGAAAATTATCAATCAATTTTTATGACCGATATCTTATTTTGTTGCTTTTACATATGGCTTTGTGATAAAACAATAAATCTGCACAATTTTTGCCGTTTTCGATTTTTCATGATTTTTTTAAATCAAAAATATTTGCCATTTTTACGTAAAAAATATATTTTTGGCTTCAATTTTTTCTTATAACTCCGAAAATAGTGGGCCGATTGAAACGCGATGTATAAACGGTTTAAAGGCTATGTAAATTTAAATTTTTCTAAATTTATTTTAATAATATCGGACTAACACTTTTTGAGTTATCATTAATTATGTGAAGAAACGTCTAAAAAAATTTACAATTTTACTAAAAATACCTCTCCATAGAATTTAAAATTTGGACCATATTTGTACTACTGGAACCACAATACATCAAAATTGTATAGTGGTTTTTCAAGCCTTTAAAATTTTTTCGATTTTGTTGCCTTGTGTTATTTATTAACAATACCGCCCAACTTCACTATTCAACGCGCTGTCGAAATTGGATTTTCCAATTGCAAAGCTTTGACGCCGCGCTATTTAGGGATGCTTCATACAAATTTTATGGGAATGACAACTAGAAAACGCGTGCCGCTTTTGTTAAGATACGGCTGTATAAAAGAACCCACTTTTCAAAGAGGTTTCTCTTCCTAAAGGGGTCTGTACACGGTCTAGACTTTCTCATCAACCGCTATGGTAGTATTAGTGAAAATGTGTTTGGATGTGTGATACTGACGATGCTGGATAGAAAATCAAAAAAATTTAGATATGACGGCGAATATTACATCCAGCACATGTATACGAGTGAATTCGCCTGCATGACAAGCATTTTGACCGTGTACAGACCCCTTAAGGCGTTACAATGGACCAAACTATTCGAAATAGTGTTCTACAAAAACAAACCCCTACGATTCGAAGAGTTTTCTACAGCAAACAGATTATTTAAAGAGTTTTCGGTAGGAAACCTCCTTTTTTCGTCATATAACTTTCTTTTGAAGAGTTTTCTAAAAAAAAACATTTTCGATGAGCTATTTATACTTATACTAAAACCCTTCCCCTATACGAAATATTTTCTAGCGCTCCTTTTCGTAGAGTTTTCCTTATCGGTGTCTTTATACATAGAGAAATATTTTTAATGAATTTTGTGTACATCAAAAAAATAAATTCTCTTTTTTAAGAGTTTTCAATTGAACCACTTTTTGAACATTTTATAGAAAATCCAATTTTTATTAAAAAATTTTTCTTTAAAGAAAATTTATTTTAAACAATTTTGTTAGTCTTTTGGAGTAGTTTTTCCATCTTCATAAAATTTTTTTTTATGAATGTGTTACCAATTACATTTATTTTCAAAATATTTAAATTCCGAGTACTTCTTATGATAGAACTCTTGACATTTTGAGGTTAACAAATGCAACTCCTTATAATAAATGTGCTCAACTTTAATTAAAAGTGTAATAAATTTTTAAACAAATGTAAATCTAAAATTAAGCTCAAATGATAATTTGATAACTATAAAACAAAATAATAATAATAATGATAAAATAAAATAAAAGTAAAGGTGTGTAGGTACCAGTTTATGAATATTGTTTACAGATATTTCTTTTAAATGGACCGCAATTATGACCTTCATATTATAAAAAACTCTATCTCTACTACCGTTGTGTTGTTTTCTTTTTTTTACTTTTTAGGTTCACAACAAAATATGATTTTGATAGATTTGTTTAACATTGTAAATATTTGTAAAACATGGATAGTTTTGTTTAAGCCAATTAAAACATGATTTGAAGTTTTTTTTTATATATAAAAAAATAAATTAAAATGGAGTAATTGTGCAATTAGCGATAGAAAAAGTTACGTTACGTCAACTGACCATGAAAAGTGATAGCAATATTTTTTCAGCTAAAAATCTTAGAAATTAACTTTTTTCCACAAAAAACTTCTGAAAGAGCATTTATAATAGAAATTCTTCAAAAATCGTGTTGCCTTTTAAAACTATTTGAGAAGAGAGTTTTCTATTAAAAACTCTTCGAATAGAGAGAGTTTCTTCTAGTAAAACCTTTTCGAACAGATTTGGAAAATGTTTAACTCTTCGAAACATGTTTTTACTATAGAAAACTCTTCGAAACGTGTTTTTTTATATAAAAAAAAAATAGTTCTCGTATAAGGTTTTTCTATCAATAATTTTTCGAATCGAGTTTTTTTTTATCAAAAATTCATCTAATTAAATTTAAAAAAAATCTTAAAAAGTAATTTTTTTTCCTTTTTGGAAAACCAGTGCTGTGTTTTTTACCGGAGTCGGTGTCGCAGTACCCACAAAAAATCGCAACTCCGACTCCAAAATTTTTCGGTATAAAAAATTTTCTAATAATTTCCAAAATAAAAGTTCTTCGAAATTGGCGATTCAATATTTCAAATATCGATTTGAAATGTTTAGGCCCTAATCATGTAAAACGCAACGCCAAACAATTATATTGAAAGCAAACACAAAGTCATAAATATTTTGTAATTGTTGTTGCCTTCTACAGAAATTCACATTGCGTTTTTCAACTGCATGATTGTCGCGTTAAAAATTTTAAAACGGCACATGAATTTCTGTAAAAGGCAACAACAAAATTACAAAATATTTATGACTTTGTGTTTGCTTTCAATATAATTGTTTGGCGTTGCGTTTTACATGATTAGGGCCTAAACATTTCATTGTTGCTTTTAATGTAATTCTTTGACGTTGCGTTGCGTTTTACATGATTAAACCATTTAAAAGATACTGCATTATAAACAAGTTAGAGTGTTATATGCGGCTGTGCCGAATCTTTAATACCTTTCACCGACAGTTAGAATATATGAGAGCTATAAATTATTAATTAATATTTATAAAAACGGGCGTCGGTATAAAAACTGCTTCCGGTTTAAACCAATTGGACGACAATCAGACAGTGTTATGCTTTAATTTCTAGCAATTTAACAGTTTATACCGAACAAAAGTGATTTTCAGGAGGATTCGACCCATGGTAAATTATGAACTAATTATCACAAAATCCTGTAGAGTGATTTTTGTTCTAAATGGAACAAATATTAATTCAGTAGTGAAATTCTTTTAAGCGTTTAAAGTGCTTTTCGGAAGACTATTTAACATGGGATCACGAAATTTTACAGTATGATTTTTAGCCATATAAAAGAGTGACGTACCAAATTTTAATTTGGCAGCAATATTTATTACGGTTTTAGACTCGCAGTATGATTTCTAGTCATATAGAACGAGTTTATGGAAAATCTTATATCACAACGTGCCATAAACTATGCCACATTTTTAGTTAGTTTTTGTAACAAAATTGTCAATTTTTTAGGGTGGTGGTTCTACATTTTGATTCATAACTCTGATCCTACTGAATTCAATCCCAAACTGATTAGGATAACTCATAGCAATTTGACACCAAAATTCTGTGTTTTTAACAGACGGACATGGCTAAATCGACTTAGAATTACTCTAGGTGCCAGAATATATATACTTTATGGGGTCTAAGATGCATAATAAAAAAGTTTCACACGGAATAACAAACTTAGTATACCCTCATTCATATCTAGTGGTGGAGGGTATAAAAAGAGTATAAAGTCAAATAACGACCAGTCTCATATACATTTAGCATCAAGGTTAGAGTAGGAGTTGGAGTCAGAGTTGAAGTCGTGAGTCGGTATCGCACTTAAAAAGTGTTAGCTTTTGGAGTCGGAGTTAGTACTTTTTCTGACGACTCCACAGCCCAGAAAAAATGTATCTATGACGAATAAGTATCATTTCAGTGTTAAATTAATTTTTGATAATAAAATTGGAAACAAAATATATTTTAACTTTTTCCGGGTCAAAAATAATTTGAGTCGAGCAAAAAATCTAAAAACTTATACTTAAGGTAATATGATAGTGCTGAATCCAGGAAAAATTTAAGTTTTCGTCTTGGTCATGTCCGCCAAAAAATAAAGAAACAAATGCAATCTCTATATTATAATAATCTTTAAATTTGTACATCGTTCAAGCGCATAGAAACAGAGTACAATGTAATGTCGAATATATTCGACAAAAACACGGAAAGGGTTAAGTGAAAATGTATATTTTTTTGTAACAAAAACGTATATGCTCGTTAAAAAGAATACTTTTATAAAAAAAACGTATGTTTCAATGTATAGCAAAAGTATATTTTTGTGTGAAGAAGTATTTTAACTGTGCGTTTTTACACTTTGCCGATTTTTTGCAAATTTCATATGAATTTAATAAAATAAAAAATCATATTAACAATACTGACAGCGGGCTTATAACTTTGAAACAGAGTTGCAAACTGTTTTTAAAAAGTTGGAACAATAATAAGATATTTCATCACTGTTACCAAACACAAAAACTAATTTTTTTTTCGAGTGGAGAGTTGGTTAGAAAAAGCAAACGATTAATTTCTTGATTCTTTGATATGGCTTGTAACTTCGAAAACAAACAAAAAACTTAGGCTTATGTGACTATAACGTTAATAATTTGCTTTTCTTTTGCCTTTTCTAGCCGCTGATAGATGGTAAATGTGCTTATATCGCTAAATGGACTATAACGTAAATACTTTCAATTAATCTTGTGTATAGCGGCAAAAATAAAAATTAAATGACCTATGTATATCGCTAATGTGACTAATAACGTAAATGACTATTAACGAAAAGTACTGTATAAAATAATGAACAAATTAGGAAAATACATTTTTTTGCAGGTGGCTCTATGCATTTCATTTTATATTTTTTTTTTTTTGAATTCACACAATTTTTTAAACGTTTTTATTTGACTTTTTCAATTAAAATGTTTAATTTCTGCTTGTCAGAAATTTTGTTGGTTGTTTCATAAATTCTACTAGCCCCCAGAGCTATTGAAATGTAATTAATTTTAGAAGTGTCAACATTTTTCTTACATTAGAACTTTTCTATCGCCTCACACACGCCCTAAGAAAAAACACTGGTAATTCGGCTCGAATCGTTATAATTTCATTTGTACAACAATAAAACACATATTCTTACCCTACCAATTAAACAATCGGTCGCATTTGGTCCTACGTAGGTTATTTGCACATAAATTGCTTGAAAACAAAAACAAAATCACATTAAAAAAAATACCGAAAACCGGTTTAACAAAAAAAAAAAACATACACACACACACGTTGGTTGACAAAAACAGCAAACATGTGTATGTATGTATGTATTGATGCATGTATGTGGTTTTTTGCTCTCTTCAGTTTTCTGAATATGAGCACGAAAACCGGTTTTAACGAAAAAAACATACGCACACACACGTTGGTTGACAAAAACAAAAAACATGTGTATGCATGTATTAATGCATGTGGTTTTTTGCTCTCTCCAGTTTTCTAAATGTGAGCACGAAGTTTTTGCTTTCCTTGTTACTTCCCCCCCTCATCGTTAAGAAACACAACATTTTTGTCAATTCCAAATGTACTAAGTGCAACATCTTTATAAATCTATAGTCTTTGGTATTAATTCGTCGTACAACTTTATCAAATTGTACAACAAGTCGCAACGTGTAAGGACCGCATAAGAAATGTTATTTGAAAAAAACTTTGCAGAAAATAAGTTTTTCAAATCAAAAAAATTTTAAATATATAAAAACTTTATTCTTTTTTATTGATTGTTTAGTCTTAGCTAATTCTAGTTCAGTTCTAGTATAGTTCTAGTTCAAATCTATATTTTTCATATTAAAAGTTCCTTTATTATAAATAAAAGAACTTTTTTTGAGCTCGAGGTCTTTTTTAATTTTTTTATTTTATAATAATTTATTAAATTTTTTTATTAAATTTCACAATTAGACGATGTTAACACAACATAATAATAGTTAAGTTTTTATTTCTGTTTAATAATTTTTTTAAATATTATAGCCCAGAAGATGTTTTTCAATGAAAAACGAAATATCGGCAAAATTTAATAAATTATTATAAAATAAAAATAATTAAAAAAGACCTCGAGCTCAAAAAAGTTCTTTTATTTATATATTATAAAGGTCGAATAAAATACAATATAAAACTTGTTCCTTTATTATTATAATTTTTTTTTTGCTTAGTTTTAAAATATTATATCTACTCTAGTTCAGTTCAGTTCTAAAAAAAAAATTAATATCATCCTACTAAATATATAAAGCTAGAGCGAAAATATTGTTAACGCTTATTCTGTCAAATATTTCTTCAATGCGACGATGCGTTTAGTAAATGTTCAGCTTAAAAACGTTATTATGGTTTTCACAATTTATTAAGTCTTAGTTTGTCTATTTCCATTATGTAAACCAGCACTTTTCCCGTTTAGATTACAATTAAATAGTAAATGTTTATTATTATATAAATGTTAACGATTAAAACATAAATTAAATAGACATTTTATTCCTGAACTAATATCAAGAAATGTATTGAAAACTTGTCATAATAAATTAAAATTAATTATTTAATTATGCACATTACGATTGATTTTTAAGTTTATTTAATTACGTTTTAGTTATTATAACACAATTACAATTGTAATATTTATAAGCGTAAACAATTTTTAAATATTATAATATTTATGTTGACACATAAAAATACTCTTTATTTAAATTTAAATATTTTCTACTGTATTAACAAATATATAGTTATTTAGTACAATTTGTAAAATTAGACCTTTCTTATTTAGTATAAAATATTTATTAGTACCTAATGACTTGTAAACAAGTAAAATTTATTAAAAATAATAATTAATTAATCGCTAATGTTTCATAAATATTATTTCAAAATTTCCAACTGATATAATATTCATAGCGGCGCTTATTTATTTATGGATCTATTCATTGAATAAGTACTCGTCAATATGATTGTTTTTTACGTTACAATTAGAATAAAAGTTTCTGCATCATTTAATTACTTAATTTAAAATTTAAATGCATTAAGATAAGAAAATTGTACAAGTTAAACCTAATACGTACTTTTGGTTACGACACTTAGCTAGAACTTAACTTAATTAAAGCTGAGTTCAAGTGAACAATAAGTGAATTAGAACAGCACTGTAACTGGACTAGAACAGTGCAGAAACTTAACTAGAAAAACAATGGAACTAAATTTAAACAGAACTAGAACTGAACTAGAACTGAACTAGAACTGAACTAGAACTGAACTAGAACTGAACTAGAACTGAACTAGTACTGAACTAGAACTGAACTAGAACTTAACTAGAACTGAACTAGAACTGAACTAGAACTGAACTAGAACTGAACTAGAACTGAACTAGAACTGAACTAGAACTGAACTAGTACTGAACTAGAACTGAACTAGAACTGAACTAGAACTGAACTAGAACTGAACTAGTACTGAACTAGAACTGAACTAGAACTTAACTAGAACTGAACTAGAACTGAACTAGAACTGAACTAGTACTGAACTAGTACTGAACTAGAACTGAACTAGAACTGAACTAGAACTGAACTAGAACTGAACTAGAACTGAACTAGAACTGAACTAGAACTGAACTAGAACTGAACTAGAACTGAACTAGAACTGAACTAGTACTGAACTAGAACTGAACTAGAACTGAACTAGAACTGAACTAGAACTGAACTAGAACTGAACTAGAACTGAACTAGTACTGAACTAGAACTGAACTAAAACTTAACTAGAACGGAACTAGAACTTAACTAGTAATGAACGAGAACTGAACTAGAACTGAACTAGAACTGAACTAGAACTTAACAAGAACTGAATAAGAACTGAACTAGAACTGAGTTAGATCTGAACTAGAACTGAACTGAAATGAGATAAACTTAAAAATCACTATTATTTAACAGCCTCGTCCACGGTGTCGGTCAACAACTTAAGCGAGCGACAAAAAGTCACTCATTACCGTTCTCAGAAGCGCCCCACTTACGCAACTTGTCGGTCGTCAGGTTTTACATTTCATTGCCAAATGACAATACTGCCACATCAACTTTTCTTTAAGTTAAACGCTAGTTTGAAAATAAAAAACATGTCAATTAAGCCAGAAATGGCAAAAAGCAGCAAACAAAAATATAATAATATTGTAAAGCTGAAAAGTTTGTATGTTTCTTTTGTTTGTATGTATGTTTGTAAATTCAACAAAATAAAGAATGGAAGCTCCTAACGGACAAAGGCTTAATAAGGTTCCACTTAATTGCTTTGGATAGGTCTGTGGGCGGTAAAGCTCATATACTCAGAAAAAAGTGATAATAGTTTTAGAAATGGTCTACAAATGCAATAGTTCCCTTATTCTAAATAAAATTAAAACCAATTTAAGGTAAGTACGCTGCTCATTCTCCATTCCGCCTCCAGTCTAGCTGTCCGCTCGACCGGCACTTGATCGAATGCGAAAGTGACTTTTGCGTTTGCTACACTTTATCGGCTAAATAGCTGAACCGGTATGGATGAAATCGAAAATATATGCTTTTTGTTTTTGTAAAACTAGGACCAAGGGGGGGATATAGGGAGAATTACTGCCTATCCGAAAATATCTTATCAATTGTAATAAAATTTGAATCATAGATAGGTCAGCGTAAATAAAACACAGGGATTATTTTTTTTCAAAGCTTGGAATATGAAGGGACAGATGGGCTACTTCTGCCAATCCGAAACCATCCAACCGAGTTTAATTTTAATTTAGTTTTAAATTAACTTTGGCCGGGAAACGCCGCGGGAACGACTAGTATTTTGTTAAACAATAAAATTGTATTGGCGGGTTTGTTTTAAAGAAATATTATTATAAAAAAATATATTTCAGTTAATATTTATGAAATAATTTCGTTAACCACATTTTAAAAGTGACTGATTTTGGCATTTTATGGTCACATAATATTTCTTGGTTGGTCGCAAATTTGTATGAATGCTATTACGTTATCGATTGACATGTAGTACTGAACATTTTAGGTGAGGCGCAAATGTTTGTCGTTGGTAATGCAAGTAACCGATAGCGGTCGACATCGTGATCCAGGCTAGGCTGTAAATGTAGAAAACAGTTTCATTTAAATATTTTTTTGGACATATGTGTAGAAAAATATATAAAAAGTTTTAGAAGCATATTAAATGTGCATATAATTAATGCATAAAAAACTGCCCCTTGTTATGATTCTTATCCATCATAAAGATATTTCTTCGGTAATTCGCACACATTTGCCAATTTTTTAGTGAATTTTGTTTCGGCCATAGAAAAAGACTAAATAAGGAATATGAAAAAAGTTAAGCCTCACAAGTTATTCCTTAAAAAACTTTTCAATAAAAAGAAAAAACAAACTAACAATAAGTTTGTTACAGTTTTAAGTCATCCTTCTATGCGTTATTTTATGGTTTGCGTTGGAAATTTAATTCAGCTGTCAGAAAAAATGTTAATGATGATGATAATCCAACAATATTAGAAATTTTTATCATTGAATTAGAATTCAGGTTTTCCATTACAAAGACATTTTTCTATTCTCGAAAATATTGCATTTCTTCACCATGACTCACGCCTTCTCTTCTTATTGCTTTTTGTTAAACGATGTGTTTATGGCATTAAAATCAGTTTCAAGTTGACTTGTCATACTTATTTGTCTTAAAAGAATTCTTTGTATAAGTTCAATTTGTTGGAAGTTTATTTTTTTTTTATTTTTTTCAAACGGAAATTATACAATTTATAAATGTTGTGCAATTTCCCTTTTGCCATTAGAAACTTTAGAGATTGGTGAGGCTGTAAGTAGTAAAACAAATAAATTCCATATTTATTTAGATACAAGAGCTTAAAGAGCAAACAAATGTTGAGAAAAAGTTAAACAAGTTGATTTTGCAAAGCAAACTACACAAGAAAGACATTGATTTTTATGACACATTTGTAAACTAGAAAAAAAATTATGAATTTCGAAAAATTCTGTTCGAATCTCTACACCCAGAGAAAAAACATGTTTATATTTGGTCACCTCCAATAAAACTATTTTAAAAGAAAAATTTTAAACATATTATGTTTAATTTAATCATACTTTTGTCACCGACAAACATGTTCTGTTTAAAACACCATATTATGGTTGTCTCCAAACATGTTTTGATTAATAATATCCAAAATATGCTTAACACTTATAATAGCATGGTTGGTTTTCAACCATAGCATGTTGCTCTTGGAAAAGAGGAAAATACTATTGTTAATTTAAAAACAAATTATTGTCATATTTAACCAAAACATGTTTTAAGACAACCATAATATGGTTGTGGCTTCTTGATAAAGATTTCTTTAAAAATAGTTTTGTTGGAGGTGACCATTTTTAAACATGTTTTTTCTCTGCGTGTAGAAATAATATTTTTGGGGAGAACTAAATAGAGTTGAATTTGATACGCTGAGCTTAGTACGTTATAGTACGTCTGTTTCTCCATAAAATTAGATTTTCTCCCCTTATAATATACCACAATGCAAACACACGATAGACATGTTATATTGTAAGCTAAAATCCAAAAGGCCGTAAACGACAAAGAATTTAAAATCGACTGTTTAATTGATTTTGAATTTTTTGTTACTTACTGCCTTTTTGATTTAAAGTGACGATATACATAATATATATTATTCTATAGCAAGTTTTCTATAGTTTTCAGTGATGAATAACATTTTAGGAAAGTATATAAATCGTGAATGAAATTTGTTATAATATAAAAAAAAGTTTTAAAATTATATATTATAAAAAATTAGATATTTGAAATTGTTCAAAAATTCGCCCTATTAAATTTTTCCTACTTTTTTTCACAAGAAAAGGTGAAATAAATATGTACATATGTACTTTTCAAAACAATTTAAGACTTATTGTGGCTTAAAAACAATACGATTCCATTTAAGGCGAATTCATAGCATATAAACTCGATAGATCAGCTGATTAGTTTTTGCTTCGTGCATTTTGATTTAATTTGTCTTGTTAGCTCGTCAAAAAATTTTTTTAAATACTGATTTTGACAAATAAACTAGATATTTTTCAGAGCGAATTCGGGCGAGTCCACCTGCTTTGAATTTGCTTTGATTCCATCTTTGCGATTGGAAAGCATAAGGCCTTTAATTTGAAAAAATATAGATTATTTCATGAGAGTCTGGCCCTTCGAAAAAAAAAATTGTAAAAAACACAACTAAAAAAAGTTTATCGTTTAATCATCTTATTTTTAAAAACATATTGTCAATCTTGTCTCGGACAGTATTAGTAAGTGCACTTGATATTAGTCTGATTTGTTAATATTTGAGGAATTTGTTTAACGGCTAGGCATATTATTAATACAATCACGTCAATTTCTATCTGCCGCACAGTGGGGTTATCGATGCCAAACGTAGAATATTATTGGTGGTAATTTTTTCTGTTCCTTATCTTAAATTTTTTAGGTCAATATCACATAAAGAGAGCAAGCTTACTTATCAAACAACATCATCAATAGCAAGGTAGTAAAAACAAATTCAATGTTAATAGTTTTGAGAAAAAATGTGATTTTTTTTTTGCAAATCATTTTTGTATTGGAAGTTCCCGGTTTGCATGGCAATTTTCTGCTGACAATACGCTTTTTTTTAACCTTATAAAACATGTAATTTGCTTTTATTTATTAATTTAATAACTTGTGTACTTGCAAAACAACCATAATTATCGTTGCCTAAATTATATTTTCATTTAAAGGAGTCTATACACTATATAGAAAATGTTTGCTGCCAAGATCATGTACGTGTGCTTGACGTAGTATCTAAATTGGCTTGATTTTTCATCCAGCAATGTCGGTGTCACAAATACTATAAAATTTTTTACTAAGACAAAAACATACTCGTTAAGAAGTTTGATCATTTATAGACCCCTTAAACCCTTTTTCGTTATACTTAAAATAGTACTAAAAAAGCAGCTTTTTTCTATAATTTGTTTATAAGCATTTACTACACCACACCCAGAGAAAAACCATGTTTAAATATGGTCACCTCCAACAAAACTATTTTTAAAGAATATTGTAAACATATTATGGTTAAATTTAACCATATTATTATCACCGGCAACCATATTATGGTTAAATGTGCCCTCCATCAAGAATGTACAACCATATTATGGTTGCCTCCGCATATGTTTTGGTCAATAATAACTAAATATGTTTAACACTTATAATAGCATGGTTGGTTTTCAACCAAAGCATTTTGCTCTTGGAGAAGGAGAAAATGCTATTGTTAATTTAAAAACAAATTATTGTCATATTTAACCAAAACATGCTTGGAGGCAACCTTAATATGGTTGTGACTTCTTGATGGAGGACTAATTAAACAATAATATGGTTGTCGGTGACAATAATATGGTTAAATTTAAAGATAATATGTTTAAAATTTTGTCTAAAAATAGTTTTGTTGGAGATGACCAAATTTCAACATGGTTTTTCTCTGCGTGCAGAATAGCTCTTTTGTTAGAGGGCACGATTCGGCGTTCTTTCTCTTAATCGTTTTAAAAATCACTATTTTTTACTGTACATTTAAAATTTATTAAAATTGGAATTAAAACTGCAGATTTTTTTCGCCTGTTACTTGCCGTTAACATTGTGGTTAAGAAAATAAAAATCATTTTTACAGACATCAGTTTTTCCGTTCACACTTTGTAAAAATAACAAAAACAACATTAACTATAATAACACTGGCTGTTGTTGTAATTTTATGTTCATTTAGTTCAAAAAGTGTTTAAAAAAACGCACAATATTCTCATATGTTGCCGGTAGTTTTCATTTTAAATGGTCAATGATGATGTTGACGTTTGAAATGTTTAAGGGAAATGTTTATTTTTTTGTTGTTTGCTTTTGAAATTAAAGATGAGATGTGATAAAGATGATGATTACGATGACTAGCCATATTGATCATTTAAAAAAAATTAACGGCGGAAACTTTGTTACACTTGATTTATAACAGCTAAATTACAAAAACAGCAAAATATACTTTTTGTAATGAACCATAAAAATTAGAAATTACGATTTTTTGTTTTTAATAATTCATGCATAATTTGAAATTACATTGTGATAATTTTAACAAATAATTAAAATTTTAATAATTACAAATGATTTTTCCATAATATGTGATTTATTCTAATAAGGTTTTTTGTTATGCTTTTGTTTATTTAATGATATTAATACCTGTTAAATCAATCAATTGTTTGTTTGAAGTAGAAGTAGTTAAGATGACCAAATAAAGTTTTCATTATTTTATGCATGCATTTGTATGCTAAAAGGACGCAAATTTTTTAGTTGTGTAGAAATAATAATTTTAATTTTTTTTTCTTCCTATTTTACTTTAATGAATTACTTTCGCCTTTCCCTTTTTTGTGATGTACGTACTAGTTTAGACTTTTAAAGTATTTTTGAAATAAATTTACAAAAGTTTATTCACCAAAAGCCGTCCCATATATTATAAAACTTGTGTGGATGCTCATTCATGTGTACACTGAAAAGGAAATTACGCATGTTGCACCTGCGCAATTGCAAGTGCGCACAAAATCTTATGCAAGTTATAATTTTCTCATAGTTGAATGAAAAAACAAAAATAAATTAAAGTTAGAAGAAATAGGCTTTAACCATCAATGACTTATAAGGGGAATGGAAAAAAATTTTGTGTGCAAATATACTTCACAAACAAATAATTTTTCATAAAACGATTTATTTTTCTCACAAAATATTTATTCTGCAGAAATATATACTTTTTGTTTACAAAAAGGATACATACTTTTACGGCAAAATTATGCTTCTTTCACCAAGAGAAACTTATTTAACAAAATATATTCTTTAATACAAAGAATTTTTTCACAAAAAGATAATTTTTTCACAAAAATATACTTTTTTCACAAAAGGATCCTTTTTTCCACCAAGATATACTTATGTATATCACAAAAAGATACTTTTTTGCATAAAATATACTGTTTTCACAAAAGGATTCTTTTTTCACAAAAAGATAGTTTTATCACAAAATATACTTTTTTTTACCAAGAAATACTTATATCACAAAAGGATTATTTTTTTCACAAAAGAATTCTTTTTTCACAAAAATATACTTTTCCACAAAAAGATACTTTTTTCACAAGAAGATACTTTTTCACAAAAAGATACTTTTTTCACATAAAGATACTTTTTTCACAAGAAGATATTTTATATCACAAAAAGATACTTTTTTGCTAAAAAGATACTGTTTTCACAAAAAGGATTCTTTTTCACAAAAGAATTATTTTTTCACAAAAAGATAGTTTCATCACAAAAATAAACTCTTTTCACCAAGAGATACTTATATCACAAAAAGATACTTATATCACAAAAAGATACTGTTTTCACAAAAAAATACTTTTTTCACAAAAGAATTCTTTTTTTACAAAAATATACTTTTTAACAAGAGATACTTATATCACAAAAAGATACTTATATCACAAAAAGATAAATTTTTTAAAAAAAGATATTGTTTTTACAAAAATATACTTTTTTCCACAAAAATATACTTGTTTTTAGAAAAGGATACTTAAATCACAAAAAGATTTTTTTTTACAAAAAGATACTTTTTCACAAAATAAAATACAATTTGGTTTTAAAATTGATGTTTAATTATTGACTGCCAGCCGTTGTCAATGCCGGTTAGTGTTAAACAGCAAAGATTTCTCAAGAGATAGTGCGCACGTACAAGTGTATTTTACCTTTAATAAAATGTTCAATATTTAACATTATTCCAGTAGTGTGTTTATGTTATAGTATTTTGAACGATTTAAAATAAATCGGGCATGCTCTGACAATCGTAAAACGCTTAACATTTGCGATTCTGACTTAAAATCGTATAATATGTGTTCTGTAAATCACAATGGCAGGAAGTTTGGAGAATGTAAATTACAAAAGTATGCTGAAGGAAACTAGAATTTTTGTTAGAAACTATGGCAGATCGCAAGCATAGCGCACCAGTTTCAGAACACTAAAATAAATCTGGCGTTTTTCTTTTTTAAATCAAGCGAATATCATAACAAGGCTGAATATCTTAAAACCTAGAACTTGGGATATCAGTTAATTGAATTTTGCAAAAATATTAATTTTAAGAAATTTTTAAAATTCCATTTAATATGCAATCAAAAGTGATTCAGTTTTTAGAATTTATTTTCCAAAATAAATTAAAAATTTACTTGTTTTCTTGTGGAGATCCGATGTTTAATAACTTTTGGCAAGGGAAATGTCTGACAATCGAATAAAGCTTAAGCTTTATTCCAAGTTTCTTAAGCAACAATTTTTTAATGTGTTCAATGTAATTATCTGGCAATATTATCAATTTGTCATCTAAAAACTATAGTCGTACTAAAATTTTTTTTTTATATATAATTAAGAAAGAAAAGTAAAATGCGTTTCATAAATCGCTAACTTTTTTAAATTTTGCCAAAAAAAAATCGACATTTCGGCAAACACAAAATTTCGTCGCCAAATAGGTTTATAAATCACGACATCTGACAGCCCTGCTCATAGTGGCCCACATATATGTGAACTAGGCGTATAGTCATACTAGCGATATAGTCCACGATTTGTGACTATAAGCAAAAAGTACTGTACATAGTATTTTTTCAATAACGTCAAAATTTTATATTGTCAAAAAAGATATAATTTTTTCAACGTTATTTTACAAAAAATTTCTTATAATGTAGACCATAAACAAACAAATAGTTGTTAATATAACATAGACTGTCCCGTGTTCAAGCACTGGTATATTTTGTTTATCTAGGTATACGATGAAAAAGCATTCTTTATTTCGTTAAAATATATCATTTTACACAGCAGAAACATGAATTTTTCCCCACACAGAAATACTTTGTTACCGTTTTACACAGGCCCGAACTATTTACTACGAGTATTTGGGAAATAATTTTACTTATAGGCTCTTTACAAGTTTAATGGTTGTAAATTTTAACTTTTCAAGTATGTAATCGATGATTTGAAGGTATTTAAATGTTTCCCATGTGTATTTCTTCTGTCATAATATAAGGAATAGTAAATTTAACATCTCCATCCTGTGTTATAACATACGTTATTCTCCGTAAGCCAAAAAGAATAAATTTAAATTTTGGTTTAATTTACGCATTGCTCAACAAAAAATTTTTTATTTTCATTGCTTTATTTTGTAAAAATATTTTTGCAGACCTTTATAAGAATTTTACAAACTTCTAAAAGTAAGACCTCCAAAGCCTGATTATTTATCATAATTTGTAATAAAATTTTTGTTGTAATAATAAATAAAATTGGATTTTTCGTCGGAAACAATTTAATAATATGTCAAATAATACAATTTTTATAAAAAACTTTGAAAATTAATTTTTTCCTACATTTTAAAACAAAAAATAAATAAAATTTCAAGAAATAACGTGCACACACATCAAACTGGCTGCAAATTTTTATGAAAATCAAAAGCATTTTGATTATGTCGCTTTAGTAAACATAAAATATCTTTTATAAACAAAGAAGTTAATTTTTTTAGAAAAATTATTTCTTATATTCCTACAATTGTTTAAAGTTAGACAATAACAGCATTTAAACTTCGGTGCGAATCGATATAATTTCATCTGTACAACAATAAAACACATATCATTGCCCTACATTTAAAAATCTGTCACATTTGCTTTTACATAGGTTTCTTGCACATAAATGGCATGAAAACAAAACTTCTTTTATTACCTAAATGTGTTTTAACGAGAAAAACAAGACTTCTTTTCGTTTTTTATATTTTTTTAATTGCCATATATGTACAATGTACATTGTGCCTACATACATACACACACGCGTGCACGTACATATACGCTGATAGATGAGAATTAAAAGTTCTCTGAGAGTAAAAAGAATAACTATAATTTACTCTCACAAGTGGATTTAGCGGCTAAATCCACCAGAAAAATTAATATAGACAGAAAAATGTATACACTTTGTATGACAGTGCAATATCTTTATAAATATATAGTCTTTGTTAATACGTTATATACGAGTACATATAAAAAAATAAAAAGAATTTGATTTTCATTCAACTGGTTTATTCAACTCATGTGTCCGACCAGTTGCAACATGTAGAGGCCGCATTATAACTCGTGTGACCAGATCTTAAAATTTTTTACTGTCAAATCTGGCATTAGACAAGGCCAAAGAAAATGCTAAAACTTGATAAAGATTTTTGTTAAAAATTTATTAACACAAATAATTTTATTGGAGACTAAATTTAATTTAAGTAATTCATTTTTAACAAAATGGAATTAAATGGTAAAATTTAAGCATGTGGGTAGATTTTGATTAATTATCAGATAAAATAGTACAAAAAGGCGCTATGAGCCTTACAGCGCGTGAAACAATGACCTTGTCATTTTGAGAAATCATTTTGGTGAGCAGTTAATTGCACGTTTTGCTATGATAAATTGGCTACCTAGATCGTGCGATATCACACCTTTGGACTATTTTCTCTAGGAAAATGTAAGGCCTGAGGTCTTCAGGAATAAGCCAGCTTTGATTGACACTTTGGAAGCCAACATTATTCGTGTTATTCCGAATGAACCACCTCAGCCGTAGTCATGGGCAACATTTACATAATATCATTTTCAAACAGTAGACGCAATATTATTCTCTTAACCGACAATACAAATCTTAAGTTCGCTTTCAAATTAATGTGTTTTATTTTACATTATAAATCAAGCCTCACGATGATTCACCCGATATTTCTATGCTTTGATCCGATTTCAAAGATTGTACAAAAACATTTTTTAAAACAGTTTATACCGAAAAAAATTCCAGGAGTAAAATTATGTATTATTTTTGAGCAGTTTAACGCATAATTTTTTTTCTGATTGCTCGTTGGATTAAAACGAAATATCCAAACATTTTTACTATTTAATTTTTAAATTGAGATCAAAAATAGATTTTTTTAAAGGCATCTAAACAAATTCAGTTTTTAATTGCAATGTAAAATTTATTTGTACTTTATTATCAAAGTTGTTTGTGGGAATACTATTATTTATTAAAAGATTTTGTTTGTTGTGCTTAATTCCCTTTTGAAATAATTGATAAAAAATACTGAAATTTATTGTTGGAGGATAAGCTGTTCCTATGCGCATTTCACTGGTTGCTTAGGCCAGATCATCAGGAAACGTTCTCCTAAATAATTTTAGAAAAGCCAAAGCTATCAGCAAACAAAACTACAGAGGGAATGAGAATTACCTACAAACACTCAGAAAGTCTTGTTTGCAACGACATTAAAGCTTTAACAAAATACCAAACAATAAATCAGTGATGAGTTTTATCTTTTCTTACATTTCCCGCTACAATTATTTGGAATTCTCCCAACATTAATTGTAGTTGTAAGTGGGTGAAGAAAAAACATATTAAAAACAAAAACAAAGTGCTTTTATTGTTTTCGCGAGAAATCAAAATATAAATAATTTGCCAGTTCAGTTTTTTATGCACGTGCACTTGCTAAAATTTATTATCAAAGTTGTTTGTGGGAATACTATTATTTATTAAAAGATTTTGTTTGTTGTGCTTAATTCCCTTTTTAAATAATTGATAAAAAATACTGAAATTTATTGTTGGAGGATAAGCTGTTCCTATGCGCATTTCACTGGTCGCTTAGGCCAGATCATCAGGAAACGTTCTCATAAATAATTTTAGAAAAGCCAAAGCTATCAGCAAACAAAACTACAGAGGGAATGGGACATGCCTACAAACACTCAGAAAGTATTCGATCTATGCTAATGATATACCAAAACAGCTAAAATATTCCAGGATCCAGATGTATGCTGATGATATTCAGGTCTACCTTGACAGCTCTAAAGCTTCCATTATAACTCGAGTTACAGATCTTAACACCGATCTAAACAAAATTTTTCTGTGGGCGACTGCAAATTGTTTACGAATTAACCCTAAAAATTCTGTAAAAGTTGAATCTCGAATTAATGTTTTTCTGGGTGGCAGCAAAATTGATATTGTAAATTCTGCAAGAAATCTTGGCGTGGTTTTCAACAGTACACTAACTTGGTCAGATCATATCAACCAATCATGTGGAAGAGTGTATAGTATGCTAAGGTGTTTATGGGCTACACAGTATTGCACACCATTAAAAATAAGACTACTCTTGGCTAAAACCTACTTACTACCAACTCTGCTGTACTCATCCGAAATCTTCTCTGGCTGTAACTCAAAAGACACTGCTAAACTAAACACAACATTTAACAACATCGTTCGTTACATATTCCGCTTGAAGAGATTTGATCATGTTTCTCAGTACTCCAGTCGCGTCTTTAATATTACCTTAAACAACTACTTAAAGCTTAAAAACCTAGTTTTTCTACATAAAATTGCAACATCGGAACAACCAAAATATCTGTAGGACCGATTAAGATTTATGAGGTCCTCAAGAGGAAATGGCATCATGCAAATAAGACATCGGGATACGGCGTCCGAAAGACAATTTTTCATATTAACTATCCGTCTCTGGAACCAACTTCCTTTAAACTTGCAAACTATTAACAACGCAAATAAATTTAAATATTTACTTAATCAATTTTACCGAACGTAATCTGTAACTTATTTTTTCTATATTTCTATATTATTTCTCTGTTCTTAATATATTAGTATTATTCTTAAATTTATATACTTATGTATGTGACTTCTACTCATTATGTTTTATCAATATAACTTTTCAGATTCTAATACTATAATTTATAAGATATTATGTCTTGTTGTATTAGAAATTCGAAATTTAATAAATAAATACAAATACAAATAAATACAAATACAAACGTTTCCTGATGATCTGGCCTAAGCGACCAGTGAAATGCGCATAGGAACAGCTTATCCTCCAACAATAAATTTCAGTATTTTTTATCAATTATTTAAAAAGGGAATTAAGCACAACAAACAAAATCTTTTAATTTATTTGTACTTTAATATCGTTATAATTAACTGGCAAATAACTTCTACAATCATCATGAATAACGCACTTCTTAGATTTCCTAAATCTTCTATTATTAACAAACCATTTTTTTACAAACATAGACGTTTCTTATGATAATAATTATAAATTTTCATACGAAATTTCTTTTTGAGTGCAACTATTTTTGGTCAAAATGTATTATAATTAAAAAATTAAAATTTGAAATAAAACTATTCCTCAAAATATTTAAAATAAATCTTAAACATTTTATGAAAATACTCAATAAAAGCCAAATTTTGGGGCAAAATCTAAGCTTTTAATGTTAAATTTAGTTGCAAAAATGCTTAAATGGTAACACTGCTTATAACACTAAACAGGGCAAATTTTACATGCAGTTTGCATGAAAACTATTTTGATGAATTTTGCATAAATTTGTGTATTACGCAGGTTGGCAGCCGTTTTTAAAGAATTTCTTTGGAGTCAATCTGTTGCAATTACGCATTTCCTAATATCGAAATATTTACCAAAAAAGAAATTAAATCGGGTTAAGTTTTTCTAAAGTAAACGTTAATTGAAGAATTTTAGATATTTTTTTGTTTGATAGTGATTTTTTTAAAAATGCCAAAGAAAAAAATATAATGCTCGTATGGTGAGAGATAACCAGGAATTTTTAGTGTTTATTGATTCGTGTTTTGTGTGCTTAACATGAAAGTTTATCCGCCTTAGAGGACGTTAAAGAAAAAGTTCAACATTTTATGAATAAAATATTTATTGAACAACTTAGCAAAGTTTTTAATATGAATGTTTGGCTTCAAACGATGACCAAGTTAAAACAAAAATTTTGAGTAAAAGCAAAGCCGATTAATAACACTATGCAACACATAAAATGCAGGCTAATTCTCGTGTGGAATTTATTGAAGTTCTTAACGCAAAAATGGTGAAAATTTAAAATATTTCGTAATTTTAGAAATTTTGATGCACTAAATGCAGTTTTTTCGGGTTGGCTTGTTTTACATTTTCCTTCTCCCAGTTTGTAGCAAAACAAAAAATAAACAAATTCCCATTGGTTTCCGAGATATAGACAGACATTAGAAAAGTACGTGTTCTTCGGAGAAATCATGTCTGAGCCAAATGTTGATGAGGTATTATAAAGGGAACGGCAGCTAAACTAGCAAAACCCAAATAGGGTATTGTAGGTTTCGATAAATACTTCGAGAAATTCCACAGGAGAAAGAAATTACACTCGATATCTTGAAAAATTTTGCACAGTATAATATTAACCACATGTGAACTTATGTTATTTAAGTATACGCCAGTAACATTAAATGTTATTGAACGTATATTTTCAGTATATTCTACGGGTTTGTGTGAGAATCGTAGATCATCTAAAATTTAAAACTTAAAAAAGTATTATATTTTATAATTAACATTTGTTAAAATAAAACTGAATAAATATTACACTGCGCAACAAAATGAAATTTTCTTCAAAAAAAACAATGTTCTGCCAACTGATTCTTGTAGGGGGATCTAAAAAAAATATACGTGTATGAGCGTTTTAAAAGCTTACATCTGAAACTCATTGTACGGGCTATTAAGAGTTGCACCCTTGTGTAATAAAACGTAGAAAATCGTGTGATACTTAGGTTTTTGGTATACAGTGTGTTACTATTCAGAACATTACAAGCAACATTTAATTAGTATACATTAACCCTCTAACTCTTCTGAAAGTGGGTCTTTTTGAATTTTTTTCGAAAAAAGCAAAAATTCCATTTTAAACAGGGATGTATGTAGCTGAAATATTCTGCGAAAATATTTGTCATGAAATTCTACTATAGGTCTCCCAACACACTTAAGTCTAAATTTCAACTTAATTACCAGCAATAAGCAAAAACTTAAAAGTTGGTTTAAGGGTTAATTATATATATTTAATTTTAGTACGGCACTATTTTGTCAAGCGCAGCAGGTGGATTCAGCATGCTCACCTGGGTCTAGCCACCGCATGAATATATTTACTTTTGTTTTTCATTTGATTTTCTTAATTTTGGTTTTGATGTAACATAATTTTTATGCGATATTTCATCGCTATATTGACATAAGTATATAATTATTCTATAAACCACCTTTTAAGTTTTTGCTTAATTTTGGTATTAATGTTGCATTTTCGACTTAAATGTGTTCGGCGACGTATAGAAGAATTTCATGAAAAATATTTTCGCATAATATTTCAACTACATACGTCCCTGTTTTAAGAGGATTTTATTCCTTTTTTTCAAAAAAAATTGCAAAAACACCTATTTACAGAAGAGCTAGATGGTTAATGTATACCAACAAAATTGTGCTTTCAATGTTTTGAATCAGTCTTCTGAAGACACTTTATACCAAAAACCTTAGTATCACACGATTTTCTACGTTGCAACACAAAGGTGCAACTTTAAATAGGGCGTAAAATGAGTTTCAGATGTAAACTTTTAAAATGTTTATCTTTTTTTAGTCTCTCTACAAGAATCAGTTGGCAAAACAGTGTTATTTTTTTGTGTGTTGAACAGTGTTATTAGTTTGTGTTTTTTCTCGTACATATTTTTAATATTTTTTTGGGATTATTTGCAGTCATTTTTGGTAATAAGAAATTTCTAAAGGGATGTATAACCTAAATTTTGATGCAGAAATCAAGACAAAAAGAAAATTAACAGTGTTCAAAATTATTCGAAATGATAATGAATAGGTTTTAAACAATTGTTTTTTTCACTACCCATATCTTTTTAAAACTTTATGACTTACCTATTGAGGGCATTTTTCTCATTGCAATTGTCCACAGCGAGATTGTAATTCCACATTTACAAATTTCAATTTTATATTCCAAGTAGGCAAGAATTTATTTATGGGCTCCTAAAAATAACAAAAAAAAAACTTAATAAACAAAAACTTACGATATCTTAAATGAATTAAACAAAGTCAAGATAATTAAATGAAAAAAAATTATAAAACTAAAAATTATTTAATTAGGCTTAACAAATAAAAAAAAAGCTGACCCACAAACCAGATTCAAACGTCTTGTATTGTATTGTGTGATTCATCGGGAGGTTTGATAAATAATGTAAAATAAAACACATAAATTTGAAATTGAACTTCAAATTTTTGCTCAAATTTACAGCATTTACTTTCCGAAAATGATATCATGTAAATGTTGGGCATGACTACGTCTGAGGTAGTCCATTCAGAAGGTCCAATTTTGGCGACTCGTTCGAGCACAGCGACTGGTATCTCGCGAATAACACGAGTAATGTTGGCTTCCACGTAGCTGTCAATCGTAGCTGGCTTATTCCTAAAGACCTCAGACTTTACGTATTCCCAGAGCAAATAGTCTAAAGGTGTGATATCGCACGATCTAGGTGGCCAATTTTCCATAGCAAAACGTGAAATTAAGTGCTTACCAGTGTTGCCAGTGAAATTTCGAGAGAGATACTTTTCATTTTCCAAAATGATACACTTTTTCCCAAAAAGATACATTTTGAAAAATTTTTAAAATTCATTTTTAACGTTTAACATTTATTAATATAATATTTTTTTTTTCTTCATATTTAATAAATATTGCAAAGAAAATGATATCATATAAATTCATTTTTATATTTATTTATGTCGTAAATATTAGGTAGGTATGTAATTTTTAAAAATACAGTAAGCAAACTTTAAGGTTAATTATATGTAACTAACTTTGGATGTTATCAAAAAAAAAATTTTTTTTTGTAAAAATTAATATACGAGTTAAGGCGTTAATACTAAGGCGATTATATCAAAAAGTTCACATCGATTTTTCTTTTAAAATTTCATCTTAACACACATACACAAGAATAAGAAGACGTCAGAAGAACTTAGAAAACCAAACATCAAAATACATGTTATTTTATATAGCTTCGTACAGACGGTGGTCAGATCATACAATATTGTAAGCAGGCGTTGCCAATAGAAATATTTTTCTGACAATGGTGCCATTGTCAGATGCATTAATTTTACACGTCTGCCAAATACAAATGAGCTTACAATGTTAACACAGTAGCAAGAAATTTTTAGTAAATTTTAAAGCAATTTAAGCAACGCTGTTAACCAATATTGTAATATCTGACCATCGTCGGTACGAAGCTTTTTTAATTGTCACTGTTTTCTTTAGTATTCATAACGAAATGATAACTTTAAAAAACTTTGTCAGAAACGGAAAGTTAAATATTTTATTTCTGTATATTTTGCGTACAGATTCAAAAGATACGAAAAATGTCAGGATTATACATGAAGTCATCAAAAGATACAAAAAATGTATCTTTCGTATCCTAATGGCATCACTGGTGCTTACCTAAATTATTTCTCAACCTGGTAATTTCTTCACGCGCTGTATGCTCGTAGCGACGTCTGGTTGAAACCAGAGCTCACAGAGACCATGCGATGAATTTCAAAAGCACATTGACGAATACGACAAGCCATTCTGCTGAAAATTACAACAAAACGATTTGTTACGGTCTTCGTGTACACTCTCAGTTACAGCTGCTGTATTCACTTCACTATGGTTCGATGTGGTCTATGCGGTCGAGTATAATCCACTTATGTAAACTGGTACTCAAATCTGCGAATGGTGTTGAAAATAGTGGTTTCAGTAGGTCGATTATGCGCACCATAAGTTCCTCAAATCGCACGAAAAACATTTCTAACAGAACGCTGATTTTCGTAATACAGCTGAACAATTCCATTTTGACTTTCCAAACAATTCTGCAGAAAAACGACAAGGCAGTTTGATATGAGTCACGGGTGATCTGTTAAAAAGAGCATATTGTAAATCAAGCCTCACGATGAATCACCCTTTATAATAATGTACACTCTTTATAAAATAACGGCTTTTTGCTTAAACATTAGTTAGTTGGTAAGTTAGTAAACACGTTAGTTATGGCTCATTTAAACTCTTAATTTTCAATTCGCTTTGATTGAATTGCCTTCAGAAGTTGAAATCTAGAACATTTGCATAATTATGAACGACACCCACAGGTTATAATTATTGATAAAATGTGTTGTGTGTTATTATTTCAGTATTTTTTTTATTATTATTAAATATAAACAAGTGATTGTACGTTGTTGCTTTAGACCTCAGCATAAGCTAGAAATGAAGGTTTTTTACTGCGACTGTTGCTACATAAAAAAACGAAAGACTTAAGACACATACACGAAATTCTTTGATTACAATTTTATATGCCAGCTTTTGGAATTGTCCCAATCTTTTTGTCTGTTTTTGTTTTAAAATATTGTCCATATTCATTAGTTTATTGCCAATTAACAATATTGCATAGGTATGTTTGTTTGTTAATCATTTTATTATAAATAAATAATTAAAATGGCAAATTAGCAAAATTATAAAAATATTCAATATTATCAACACTTATTTAATAACTAGTTTCATTACAAATAAATCATAATTTTATTCATATTTCACAACAAATGACAATAATTAAGTGTTATAAAACAGTTAATAAATCTTTTTGCTTTAAATTTTTGATATTTGAATTGTAGGAAAGGCAACCAGCAACTCGTTATTTTCATATAAAATAAGAAGTTGTTTTCTAGAAATTTATAGCGAAAACTATTTCCGTAAACAAATAAATATGAAGAAAATTTGTTTTATTATCAAATATAAGATTACATGACAAATTTTATAAAATTTTTATTACAATCTGGATTGATATTTTTGAGATTTTATTTTTAAAAGTTAGTTCACGTGTGAAAACAACGCGTGAACTTTACTAGTTGACTTTACTTAACTAATAATGTATGTGTATAAATTTACAGACAAGTTACATATCTAGCACATGACTGCCTGAATCATGTCTACGAACTGCATCTAATTACTTTCCGTAGCTTCTCAAACTCAGTTGAATAGCTACAGCATATATTGAGACCCATTAGTAAGCCCGTCTCGCCGCTAGACCCAAAGTGAACCATTAAAATAAAAGACTCATGCCCAAGATTTACACACATAATTTTGTATATTTTTATATTTTAAAAATTATTTTCGTTGTAAAAAAAAGTTAAGGGAACGAGGCCATTGTTCGAAATCGATAACTGGCCGCAATATTTTTAATGCGTCACTGTTCATTTTGTGAGTCACACCTTTACGTCAAGTTTTTTCCCAACTTAATTTAACTTTTTTTTGTTTCAATGTTTAATACTATTGAACAATACGCAGAACGGTTGGTTGAACAGACAGAAGTAAATGATGACCTTTCAAAGAAAATTCTCTTCAGCGCCGAGGCAAACTTTTACCTCAGTGGATTCGTTATCAAGCAGAATTGCCACATTTGGACTAATAAGAATCCACGATTGATTGTTGAAAAGCCGATGCATCCACAAAGAGTGACTGTTTGGTGCGGTTTATGCGCTGGCGGTGTCATCTGGCCGAACTTCTTCGAAAATTAGGTCGGCCAAGCCGATACCGTGAATGGTGTTCGCTTTCGCAAGATAGTTACGTACTTCTTGTGGCCAGAAATTGAGGATGTGGACCTGGACGATATATGATTCCAACAGGATGATGCCACTTCCCACACAGCCAACGAAACAATTACTATTTTATGCGTTAAGTTCAATGGCTGTGTTATCTCGCGTCGTGAAGATGTCGGGTCGTGACGATCATGTGATTTGGCACCGTTGGTTTTCTTTCTTTGGAATAAAACAGTTTACAACAATAAGCTAAGACTAATTCAAGAGCTAAAGGATGCAATAATTCGGCACATTAACAACATTGAACCTCTATTATGTCATTGAAAATATGGACCATCGGATAGAGATATGCCACCGTAGCCGTGGCGTGCATTTGGCCGATATTTTGTTTCACACATAATTGCCATAGATCCTTCTATCATAATAAAAAATATAAAGATAATTCTCTTAAAATTTTTTGTTTTAATTATATTTAACATCGTGCGTTTTGGTTGGACCCCCCTTTTCTTCACCAAGTCTGCATACATATGTCCTCTGCGAAATAAGGGTTTCTAGCTAATATTATCAGGGAAAAGGGGCTCATATATTTCTTTTTTTGGTAATTAGAATGGGTTGAGTAGGTCTATTCTTTAATCCATTCAAGTGTCCTCCTGAAATTCCGATTTATTCAAATGAATCGGCGTTGAGGAGTTCCTTTATAATCCACTTTGTATGTCATTAAAAAGAAAGTTTTTACTTTCGAAAAAAATTCAAAATAAAACCGTTAAAACATGCTGAGTTATAAAAAAATACCAAAAGTATTTTTTAAATTAAAGTAAAAAAAAAACCTTCAGGTTGTTATTAAAATCAGATTTTTTAGCTTCAAATATGACTGACAACAGATTTACAATGCGATTTTAGAAGTGCTGCAATAGCGAAGGGTATTTAAAATTCGATAAAACCGAACATAGTACTCTTATTTGTTGTAATTAAAAATCCCAATCATTTACACAGTTGTTAAATAAAAAAAACGCATTAAGTCTTGGCATCGACATCCTGCCCGTACAATGAATTCTTTAATATAAAAATCTTAATAAAATTTCAAATTTGCAATTACAATGAAAGCTAAACAAATCATGGTGTTGATGAGGGTGGTGTCACGTTTTTCTGGTATTTTTTCTTTTAAATTTCCAATGATTGCAGTAGTAGAAATGTAAAGATTTCTATATTGAGTTATTTAAAATGTATTGAAAAAGAAATAAAAACAGACACGATAATAATAAAAACGTCAGCATCGACAACAACATCGAAATCTACAAAAAAAAAAAAAATAAATACATTTAAAGTGAATTGTTAATAAAAATCGTTAATATGACACGTTTAACGTAAAACATGAATTCGCTGTCTTTAATTCATTTCTATGGATACTTTTCAATTTTAACTTAAATCAATCAAAATTAACAGGAGCATAGAAAACAAATAAAACTTCAGCCTGATTAATTTATGCCAGTGTAAATATAAAACAAACAAATATTTCTTTCTTAATTGTAAAACTTAATATCACATCAGCTTTACATTTTTTTGTACTCGCAGCAGAAAAAAAATGTAAAAGATCACGCCCGTTTAAGTAGCAAACTTTGGACTAAATCGTAGACTTAGGACGGATAGTTAAATGTAATTGCGAGGCAGTAGACGATTGACATACATATAAAAAATATGCCACCTTCAACGCGGTTGGTACCAATATTGCCGCCATTATTTGGTTTTACAAACACAATTTGAAACAGAAAAAAAATCAAACATTCAACTTTACATGATTGGCACATTTATACTACTGGGTTTTTGTTAAATATGGCTGGAAAGTTAAACTTTTGTTTAGCAATACAATGTAGTACGTGGCAGAAATACAGTGGCCTTTGAAAGGAAGTATATACCAAAAAACAAGTATTAAGTAGACCACTTTGCGGTCTTCATGAAAATTTAAAGTTTTTTTTTATAAAAAAAGGAAGAGTGCTATATATGGCTTTAACAAATCTTATACACCTTCCCCATGGTGCGATAAGAACATAAGTTATATATAAATTAATACCGCTTAATTTTTTCGAATGTCTTGTTTCGGTATCGAAGCTATTTGTACTAAATGTTGTAACTTTTACTGTTACACTTATTTCTTTTTTCATTTGTATTGGAGCTGCCACGCCCTCTTATCCAATACCACTCACTTTTGGACGGATTTTGTGTGTTGACAACCCAGATATGTGTACCAAATTTGCAAAAAATTTTCTTCTACCGTTCTCCAAATATAAAGAACTGTATTTTGGCCACGCCAACTTCTACAATTCCGCCAGATGCCAGGTATTGTTAGAAAAGCTACTTGTACCAAATTTAAAAACTTTTACTCTTGCTTCTCCAATTTCGCCCATTTTTTTAGAAAGGTTGTGTATTGATATCCCCAGCTATGTGCACCAAATTTGGCTAATTTTTCTCATTTTGTCGAATGTTGCGCTTTGATAAACAAGGTGATAGTACTTAATTTGGAAATTTTGGCTCTTACCGTTCATCAGATATACACACAGAAAAAATTATTAAATCTCTCCTATCACCAAATTTGTTCTAAATTCATAATATCAAGCAAACAAGTTGTTGATTTTGCACCTATTACCAAAATGATTATATTGATTACTAAAAATTTTAAAATTTTGAAAAAATATTTTCAATAAATGATATTTTTAATTTTAATTAAAATAGTGATCAAATTTTAAACAATATGTTTATTTATTTAAATAAATATTGACAATTCCCAACAACAATTCTACATGTTTAAATTATTTTATTTTAAACGAAAAAAGTCAATTAAGATTTTTTGCTATATAATTAAAATTTTAATTGAAAATTTATTTCAAAACAACTAAAATGTTAATTAAATCAAAATAAAATTTTTAAATTTTTTCAGCTAAAAAAATTATTGATTCAATTATCACATTAATTAAATTAAAATACTTTTTAAACCATTTTTTTAATTGATAAAACACTTTTTTCTGTGCAGAAATCTATAATGTATTTTTTGTTGTGAATTGATAACCAATATGCTTATACCTCATTTAGAAACTTTGGCTCTTGCCGTTTTCCAGATATACATAAAAAAAACTACAACAAGGGATTTATGGGTAAAATTTGAGACATTCGTGGTTTTTTGCTCATGTCTCTGCCATTTTTAGCATCCTTATAAGGACCCAGAGTATGCATACTTTATACACAGAAAAAGGTTTTTTTTATCAATTAAACAAATTGTTTAAAAAGTATTTAAATTTAATTAATATAATAATTGAATCAATTATTTTCTTTGTTGAAAGAAAATTAAAAATATAATGTTGATTTAATTAATATTTTAGTTGTTTTTAAATAAATTTTCAATTAAAACTTTCATTAAATATCAAAAAATTTTAATTGATTTTTTTTTTCGTTTAAAATAAAATAATTTCAACTTTTAAATAAATTGTCAATATTTAAATAAATAAATTAACACAATGTTTGACATGGAAAAGTTTTTTGATCATTTTTTTAATTAAAAATAAATATATCATTTATTGAAAAAAATTTTCAAAATTCAAAAACTTTTAGTAATCAATATACACATTTTGGTAATAGGAGCAAAATCAACAAATTGTTTGCTTGATATTATGAATTTGGTATAAATTTGGTGATTGGAAAAATTTAATAACTTTTGCTGTGTAGGGTCTAAAATCAATATTGTAGAAATTGCAAATGGAACGACATAAGTTTTTCCATTTCATCTGTGGAAAGGGTATAAAAAGAAATATTGTATGTATGTCTATCAATGTGTTGCAAACAAAGTATACTTTAACGAAATGCACATTAAAATTTTTTAAAAACTAATCACGTAATTAAATGCTTTCGTTGCAAGAGGCAAAATAGCACTATTACTTGTTTATACTTTAAACGACAACCGTAATAAGGCTGATTATGTCCTCACACTGAAAAAATTAAAAATTGTCTCTAATCACCAAATTTATAGAATCAAGCAAACAATTTGTTGATTTTGCACCTAGTACCAAAGTGAGTATATGTATACATATATATATGTATATTAGAGCGACTCAAAAAAAAAGTGATTTTGTTACCCCTCTGAAAATTAAGGTTGATATGTTTTATGATGTTTCCCAAAATATTTTTGTTCTAGCGTTGACCATCCGTGAGCTGGACCATTTTTAAAAAAGGTTTTTTTCAGTTTTTCGATTTTTTTTGTACTTTGTGCTTTATATTTTTATTAAAAAAATTAATATTTAAGAACTTAAATTTAGCTCACAGCATCCGGAAATTTTGCTTATCACCAGGTTATTATAATTGAAAAATCAAACAATTTGATACCCATATTGCCTATATATTAAAAATATAAAATAGATAAAATATATCGCGATTTTCGCGTTTTATGTGAATAATTACAAAAAAAAAAGTAAATTAACATTATTTTAAAACATATTCAGTTTGAAAAGCAGAACATTACTTCCACATACGTAGAATTTGTATGAAAACCCGAAACGAAAATATGTATTTAGCTTAATATCTCAATAAGTATGTCGCAAGTGGTGAAGTTGGTCAACGGATGGTCAACGCTAGAACCAAAATATGTTGGGAATCATCATAAAACATATCAACTTGAGTCGGTCTAATGTATATCAATATATTAATATATTGATTACTAAAAATTTTACAAATTAATAATTGTGAATATTTTTTTTTTTTCAATAAATGATATTTTTAATTTTAATTAAAAAACTTATCAAAAAACTTTGCCGTTTCAAACAATGTGTTAATTTTTTTAATTAAATATAGCTCACAGAAAAAAGTTTTTTATCAATTAAAAAAGTGCTTTAAAAAGTATTTAAATTTGATAAATGTGATAATTGAATCAATTATTTTTTTTAGTTGATAAAAAATTAAAAATATAATTTTGATTTAATTAATAATTAAGTTGTTTTGAAATAAATTTTTAATTAAAAAATTTATTAAATATCAAAAAATATTAATTGACTTTTTCGTTTAAAATAAAATAAAAGCTTGTATAATTGTTGTTGGGAATTGTCAATATTTAATTAAATAAATTAACACATTGTTTGAAATGGCAAAGTCTTTTGATCATTTTTTTTCAAATTAAAATTAAAAATATCATTTATTAAAAAAAATATTGACAATTTTAAAATTTTTGGTAATCAATGTAATCATTTTGGTAATAGGTGCAATATCAACATTTTGTTTGCTTGATATTGGTGGCTTTTCTTGAAAACACATCAAAGGAGTGAAAATTTACATGAAAACAACAAATTTACAAAAAATTTACAAAAATTGTTTTTGCTTATCATACAAAATTTACAGGTTTTAGAAGAGACAGAAACGCGTTAAATCTCTCACGTAAATTTAAATTTAGAAGTATATAAGTAATTAAAACAATTTTCATAAATGTTGTTTTTGTTTTCACGTAAATGTTCACTTTTTCGACGCGTTTTCAAGAATAGTAACCTTTTTAAATTTGGTATAAATTTGGTGTTTATAGACAATTTTTAATTTTTTCTGTGCTCAGGTCTTGACAATTCCCACCAACAAATCTACAAGTTTAAATTATTATATTTTAAACGAAAAAATCAGTCACGATTTTTTGTTATTTAATTAATATTTTAATTAAAAATGTATTTCAAAACAATTACATTGTTAATTAAATCAAAATTAAATTTTTAATTTTCTTTCAACTAAAAAAATAATTGATTCAGTTATTACATTAATTGAATTGAAATACATTTTAAACAATTTTTTTTATTGCTAAAAAAAACTACTAATAATTTTATCTGTGCAAATATTTTTTTAAATTAATATCAATTAACTTTTGATTTAAGGTATCGTTGTTCGCCAACAACAAATTGTTTTTTTTTTAAATTTATCAATCGTATGTTTTTGGTGTAAACTTCAGTTTTTTAGAAAAGTGATGCAGAAAATCACCATAAATTTTTGTAACAGCTTATAGCAATTTATTTCCTCTCAAAACCGCTATTTGAAATTGTTGTCGTTACATGTAAGAAGGCGATGTTGATGTTAAAAAATTATAAAAATTTTCCTTATTACTCGGTTAGTGTCAATTACCGAAAGATCTGGTAGAATTGTTAAAAACAGCACTGGTGATTTTTTTTTTCTAACACTAAAGCTGGGATCACACGATTGCCGCAATGCACCAATTTTAACACTTTTTAATACCCCAATCGTGTGACTGCACAATCAAATGCCTCATGTACCAATCGAGGGCAATATTGAGCTTACTTTTACCAATAAAATGCAACACTGGTGCGGCAATCGTGTGACTACTTGACATGCAACCGCGCGCCAATAAAAATGACAAAAATGTACCAATATTTATTGGGTTTTTGTGCGGCAATTAAACAGCACAATACGCGCCAATATTTGCCTTTTTTAATAAATTTATTTTTTGTGTGTTTCTTTTAGTAGGAATAAATTAAAAATAAAAATTAAATTTACCAAAAATAAAAATTGGGAATTTAGCAAGTCATCAGGCCTGTTAAAGCTTCGAACATTATTATTTTTTCATAAGGTGATTTACACCAAACAGCCTGAATGCCTATACAATAGAATAATCTTCTCAAGGTCTGACCGAGGAAACAAAGTAAATACCTTTCGCATTAGAAAAGATATATCGAAAAGACATTTCTACACTGCTATCAATCTTTGGCGCCAACTTCCCCCTAATATTCAAATCATTAGCAATGCAAAGCATTTCAAAATTGCAATATTTAATCGTTTAGGATAACAAAATTTATATAGCTTTTACATACATAATGTTTTAACTTTTATTTATTTGATGTGAGTAATATTATATGCTTTCTTCTTATTTAATTTAAAAATCATAATTTTTTAATATCATTTAATATTTTTCAATTCTATCTAATTTAAATTTATTTATTTCTTAAAATTAGTATTAAGTGATTTTATTTTTTTTTACCAACAAAAATCATATTGTGCCATTATCTCCCCAGTACTATTAGTTAAGATTAGTTCTTGTTGTACTGTATTGATTAAATAAATAAATAAAATAAAAATTAATAAATAAATTAATAATAAATTTTGTATTCCCGAAAATAACTTTTATAATTTTTAATTTTTTAATTTTTTTTTTTTAAATTAGTGCAATATCTGTTCAGGACAATATAAAAGATTATATACAGGAAAACGGAGCAAAAGCGAATTTATTTTTGTATATAAATAATCTCTATTTCTTTATATATTTAAAAAAGAATTTTACTTTGCTTAATTTTTGGAATTTCATATATTTTTCTTAAAAAATTTCAAATAAAACTATTCAACAAAAATTTGTTTGAATATATCATGGATCAATTAGTAGGTCTGCGCACAACTACAACAATGCAACAATAAAAAAAACAAAAATGTCAAAAACTTGTCTCCTATTACGAAAAGTGCGTTTTGTTTTTATCATGTATTTATTTTGTTTAATGAAAATTTTCAACCGGAATTTTAGCGTACAATGATTGCTTCCGAAAAATGGTCTGCGCAAATTTCATGTGATGGGGCCAAATTCCTGCCACAAAATTTTACCCCATTTTGCACTTTCCACTGGGTCTTTTGGGCGCTAAAAATAGCGGCAATTTAATTTGTATAATACAGGACAATCGTGTGATTTCAGAATATTTTATTGGGGCAATTTCATTATTGTGCGTCAATAAAACACAATCAATAGTATGTCATATTGGTGCATTTGTGGTAATCGTGTGATCCCAGCTTAAGAGCATTCTCTTTGAACGCCGACTTTGTATGTTGGAAATGTTTTCTCAATGATACAAAAAGTGGGATTTTTTCATGGATTTTGACGGGAGATGAGAAATATGTATGTACATTAGCTATGGGATATTGATGTATGGAGTTTCTAAGTAAAACGATTTGGATGCGCTAGACATCTTTCCCTTGAGTCCGTGAATGTTTAATTTAATTTTGCAAGCTCAATATAAAAAAAATCAGAAAGAAGCAATTGAAAAACAAAAAAACTATCAAAAAGTCTCCTCTTATAGATTCTCATTTACTCAGAACATTGCATGTTTAATTTATGTTTCTATGTCTAATTTTGACGGAAATTGATCAAAGTATCAGATGTAGATCGACAAAGTACCAAAAAGATCCCCCTTACATTTTCTTATTTAATCAGGGCCATGCATGCTTAATTTTATCTTTAAGGTATTAACAAAAATTTAAAAAGTACCAACATTTTTCATTTTATAGGTGCCATACGCTTAGGGCCCTGCACCTATAATATTATGTTTCTAAGTTCAATATTATAGAAAATTCAAAAATCACCACAAGCAAAACGGAGAAGTAAAAGAAAGAAATTTAAATTTCCGTATTTCCCCATTTTGATGTTTTTTCTCTCCCCATTGAGACTCAGTTAACAAACAAGGGAGGAAAGTGATCGTAACTGGTTTGCTTTTGCAGATTTATATAGTCAAAATATTCGAAAACCGGCTTCTAACAAATGTCGAATAATCGTCAATCCTTTTTTTTTTATTATTTGATAGAAAAAATTTTGCGTAATTGGAAACCAAAACAAATGTTTTTAACGTGTTTAGCATACATATGTATTGGTACCAAATTTGAACGCTTATAATTCCGAAAACACTACACAGATTTAAAAAAAAAATAAGGACTGTGTGTGCACTTCTGGAAGTAAATACATTTAAAATGGTGTATTTTTTGTTCTAGTCGTTGGGCAATCAGAGGAAGAAAGTGTCCTTAACTGTTTTGCTTTTGCCTATTTATATATAAGATTCCCATCGTACCAATGTGGACCGTGGGGCCATAGTAAAGGCTTTTAAGCACGACTTTATTGTTATTATATGTATAGATTAGAAATCCAACACTTAAACTTAAATACTACCTTTACTAGCCAAATATAGCACCCTTAACATGTTAATATTTTCCATGTCTTTTAAAAAGAATATGACATCTGAAAGCGAGATTAACAAATTTTGTTTTAAAGCGGCGAAAACTTCTTCGTATTCCTAATACATTTCGAAAACTATACATAGCCCACTTTAGCAAAATTAAAATTTTTTGACCCACTGTTATTACTTATTTCTCACTCAAAATACTGCCAGCTTCAGTTAAACTTTTTACATTTTAACACATATTTATATTTGTACGGATTGTATTGCCAATTTCTGGCATCTAACATGCAAAATTCACAACATATTGTGAGTAAATAAACGAATAAATTGTTTCACTTAACAAACACTAGGTGACACATTTTTAAATGACGCAATAAAGATTTGCAATAATAGATCGCTAAAACAATAAAAGAAATTTAAAGAAAAACAAAAACATAAACGTAAATACATATTTGATTTAAAGATAACAAAGTTTAATGAAAATATTTTTTTAAGCAATAATTAAAATTGAATATGAATCTAATGACAAGTTAAGCAAAACAAAAAGTACATTCTTTAATGTTTGTGCGTGCCGGTCGTATTTTGGATAAGCTCTGTTTAAATACTGATTTTATAAAGTTAATCGGGTTTCAATAAATTCAATAGTTACACTAAAATGTTCAGAATTGAATTCTTTACATAAAGACTATATTTGTTAATAAATTTAAATTTATATAAATAATTACATTAAAGATAAACAATCTGGTTGAAGATTACAAATACAATATACTTACATACTTACAAACCTTTTATAGAAATATTTAAAATTTATTCTCAAAAAAAAAAAAAAAAACACAATAACCAGTTCTCACATTTTACTTATTTTTAACAAACAACAATAAATAAAAACAATAAACAGTTTAACAGAACACTTACTAAAATCATAACAAAAATAAAACAACAAATCTCATATTTGCATCAAGTGTAATTTTTACCCAGCAAACAACTCAGTTACTAATTGAAATATAATCTATTAATTGATCTTTTTCGAAATGGCTTGTACAAAACCGAAATGCAGGAATAAATCTGAGGATCCATTGATTTCCTGTTGGGTGTGTGATTCAATCTTTCATGGTAAATGTGTCGAGTTGGCTCCACGGACGGTAGATAATATTCGCGAAGGTAAAGGACTCCGTTGGTGCTGTAAAAAGTGTATGGACTATGATGTAGAATTTTTTGCATTTTTTAGAAACTCACGTAATAAATTAGATGAGATAAATAATGATTTAAAGTGTCTTACAAAAAAATTCTTAGATTATAAAGAAATATTGGAAACATCGCTTCGTTCTCCCAAAAGAAAAAAGAAGACTATTGCGGTGAATTCTCCTTCGCCTAATGGTAATACTATTGACAATATTGATCGTAATGATGTTGAAAAAGGTCTGAATATTGCACCGTCGACTTCTTCAAATTCTTTAAATTCTATACTAGTAAATACTAATTCATCTGCCATTCAACACCAAAATTTGCAAATACCTCAAGCACTAACACCTAATATGCCGCCAAACAATCAAACACTAACCCCTAGCATGCCGCCAAACAATCAAGCGCCTACACGGGCACTAAATGCTGATGTTCCAGATTTTATGCCTGGGAGTAATCCTCCTATGCTTAAGGTTATTTCTCCCAAAAAAACAATTTTTGCTGCACGTTTTGCATCCGAAACTACAACCGATGCCGTTGTTCATTATATTAAACATAAACTTGGTTACGATATTGATGTTACAGTTTTCAAATTTAAATATACTGAACGAAGAACTAAATCCTCTTTTAAAATAATTGTTCCGGAGGAAAATTTTCAAACTATAGTCAACACTGACTTTTGGCCTCCTAATGCTATTATTCATGAATATGTTTATAATAATAATAATAATAATAACCGCTCGGACATTGTCTACCTACCGTCTCAAAATGCTGCATCAAAAAACTAGTTCTATTTCCTACTGACAATGCAATAAATATTGTATACCAAAATGTCCGAGGTCTGAACACAAAATTAACATCTCTTTACGCAAGCAGTTTCGATTTTACACACCATTTTATTGTTTTAACAGAAACTTGGTTGAATAACAAGAAAATTATTCATAATGCCGAAATTTTATGTCCGAAATACCAAATATTCAGATATGATCGTCCTCACAAACTTGGTGGAGGAGTCCTTATTGCCGTACTAAATGCTTTTTCATGTGAACGCATTGAATTTTCGCTCAATGACAATATTGAATTTGTTGCCGTCAAAATTAATCTTTCAAATGGTGTTTTGTTTATTACTTGTTCTTACATTCCTCCTAATTCTTCTTCCGATATTTATGATGCACATATTTCGGCAATTAATACAGTTTGGCTGCAATCAAAGCCATATGATATATTTGTCGTTCTTGGTGACTTTAACCTTCCCAATATTTCATGGAATTCAACTTATGAACTAAATTACTTAATTCCCACTGTATCAAATGAATTTATTAAATCACTACTCGACTTTGGGCTCTTTCAAGTTAATCATATTCATAATACATGTGGTAGACTTCTGGACCTTGCTTTTGTTAATCAGCCGATGGATATACATGTACGAAATATACCTCCTCTCACATATCCTGAAGATCTCTACCATCCTGCGATAGATGTTGAAATATATTTTCAAGCAAAAAAGTTAGCACCTATTTCAAAGAGATGCAACCATAGTTTTAACAAAGTGTTTTGCTTTCCACGTACTAATTATACAAAACTTAATTATTTATTATCTAATGTCAACTGGAACAATATACTTTCTGGAAAAAATCTCAACCATATTGTTTCTAAATTTTACTCAACACTATATGAATTCATCTCTGAAACTGTCCCAAAAGTAAAAATTGGTGATAAAAAAGGCCCGCCTTGGAATAATAAATTCTTAAATAATGCCAAAAATAAAAAAAATAAATGTTACAAGAAATATAAGAGCTCTGGAACCTTAGTTGATTTTAGAAATTACTGCATTGCGCGCTCCGAATATAATACTACAAACAAATTGGCATATGATTACTACCTAGCCCGTATGAGATTAAAGTTGAAAACTAACCCTAAAGAATTTTATAAGTTTATTAATTCGAAACGTCGAGCTTCTGACTATCCTAAATTTTTTAAATATGGTTCCTGTATAACTGATGACGACACACTGGTTAGCAACATGTTCGCGAATTTCTTTGCTACTACATATTCTAAAAAAACGTACGATCGTAATTCTCCCTATCCATTTAATATATCGCATTCAGCTGGTATACATTTTTCATTTTTGAGTAATGAAACAGTTCTATTAAACTTAAAATCATTAAAACCAACCAATAATTCTGGCCCTGATGGAATACCTAGTTGTATTCTTAAAAATTGTGCCGAAACTTTGTACGGCCCACTTACTACAATCTTCAACAAATCTATTGAATTGTGCTATTTACCAGTCGAATGGAAAAAATCGTTTATTATCCCTTTGTTTAAAAGTGGCAATAAATTCGATGTTACAAACTATAGAGGAATTGCTAAGCTGAATGCCATTCCTAAACTCTTAGAAAAAATGTTAACCGACAGCTTATCACACCAAATTTCTTCGCTGTTATCTCCTTGTCAACATGGATTTTGCAAGTCGCGTTCCACGACAACTAATATTCTGGAACTTACTACTATGGTAAATGATGGATTTTTAAAAAACATGATAACGGATGTAATTTACACGGATTTCAGTAAAGCCTTTGACAAAGTGAACCATGAAATGTTACTATGCAAATTATCACTAATGGGATTTAGTTGTTCAGCCATAAAGTGGCTGCGTTCCTATTTATTTGATAGAACTCAACAAGTAAAGTTTGGAAATGGTACCTCAACAGACATATACGTCACTTCTGGTGTTCCCCAGGGAAGTCATCTTGGTCCTACACTGTTCACGTTATTTATAAATGACCTCCCATCTGTTATCTTGTATTCAAATGTACTTATGTATGCAGATGATGTCAAAATATGCAAGAGTTTTAACGACTCAAATCAACAATTTTTACTACAGTCTGATATTGATAAATTTTCCCAATGGTGTACAATTAATTTAATGGACCTTAATATTAAAAAATGTAAACATATGACATTCTACAGAACTAACATATTAGATTCTCGATACTATGTTAATGGAATAATACTTGAAAAAGTGGACAGCATAACTGATCTGGGCTTTTTGTTGGATCATAGGCTAAATTTCCGTAATCATATTGCGTTAACTGTTAACAAAGCTAACGGTGTTCTTGGTTTTATGAAACGGTGGTCTAGAGAATTTTCTGACCCCTATGTCACGAAACAACTTTATACATCTTTGGTTCGGCCAATTCTTGAATATGGATCCATTGTATGGGATCCTTACTATTCCATCCATATAAATAGTATTGAATCGGTACAAAAGCAATTTTTGATTTTTTGTTTACGTGGCCTTGGTTGGAATTCGTATGTTCTGCCATCGTATGTAAATAGACTTGCTCTTATTAAGCTGCCAACTTTAAAAAGCCGCCGTGTTATGCTGAGTATAACTTTTCTACTTGGATTAATTCATGGTGAAATTGATTCTACGTTCCTGCTTAGTAAAATTAACTTTAGGGTTCCAAATAGGCCAACTCGTAACTTTCAGCTCATCAGTCTTAACTACTACAGATCCGTTTATGCTAATAATGACTCCTTTCGTCGCATTTGTGAAAATTTTAACAAATTGTATCATATTATAGATTTTTCTGAAAGCAATGATATTTTAAAAAGGAAACTAATTTTGTATTTAAATAGTTAATTGTATTCACCCCTGTATTACATTCTTTAGTCTGTAAGGATTTATAATCTATAGACCAAATAAAATAAATAAATAAAAAAAAATAAAAATTTTAAGAAATTTTAATATCCACCAAGAAATCTTCAGTCATACTGAAAACTTTTTTGCTTGGAATCACAGTATGAATTTGAATTTTATAGGCAAACATTGTAAAAGCAATTCCAAAGAAATGCCTGTTTGAGCAACTCTGGGTTCACTCTATGAAAGTCTTCTTTTTTAAAGTTTGAGCTCATTAGTGAGAGGGGAATAGAACGTGCTAACTTCTCTACCCTTTCACCAATAAATTCAGGCTTTCTGAGAGAAAACTTTCATCACTGTTGCTGTAGCTTTTTTCTCGCCAAATCTTGCGATTATTAATAAAATGTTGGGGGAAAATTGTGATTTAGCTATTCGCGGAAAATCTAGCGATTTTTTTATTATGTTTTGTTCGTTTGTGTTGTCGAAAAAATGTATTATGTTTGACAATACTGTTAAAGAGTTGCTCTGAAATAAACTAAAGGGCCAAATAAAGCACATGAACGGAACACAAACATATGAAAAAAGTAGAGCTGTGGAGTCGTCAAATGGTAGTTCTAACTCCGACTCTAACCGCTACGACACCTTCTCTTACATTGATGATAAATGTATATGAGACTGATCCTTATTTTTGCTTTTAAACGGTTAAATGTACCAAGAAAATTATTCTATAATAATTTTGAATCGATATTATCAATATTGCATCGCCAACTTTAAAGAATTTTAATTTTTGAAATTTTTTTAAATTTGTTATGCCGCAAAATTTTGGAGTCGGGATCGCGAATTTTTGTGAGTACTTCGACTCCGGTACAATAATCTCAACTCCGACTCTTCAATTCCGACTCCGACTCCACAGCCCTGGAAAAAAGTATGAAGCATGTTTGTGTGAATATTAAAAATGTTAATTATTCACACAAACATTTTATTGTTGTTGGTGTTAAATTGCTTGTGTCGTTTATTTGGCCCTTAAAAATCCAAGGCGGACTCACTTTACTCGCATTGTTATTATTTTTCTTGTTGTAGTATTATCGACACCTGATATTTGAATTCGCCTCGCCGAAAACTTTAAATTTAACCCGGCGTTTACACATGCAAGTGCAAGTTCGAAAAACTCAATACACTCACACATTTTTACTAACACCATAACATTTTTCGCACTTGCAGCCCAACTTGCAAGAGAATTTGCTTGCAAGTAAAATGACAAATAAAGAAACAGTGTTACCGTGGATGCCTTTGGTATCAATTTACTAGTACTTAGTGAAATAATAATGTTGTTTATTGTTGATTTTCTGTGTTTTTTTAAGAATAAAAAACAAACAAAAAACACTACTACAAAGCAACACATCTTCATTGTATTTTAAAACATAAATTGCAAGCATTTAAAAAAAATGTTTAATCAAAATATTTTCTCAAAAAATTTTATGACATCGGTAACTACGGCAATACTGGATTCACATATTTTAAAAATAAAAATAATTTTTTCATCAAGATGGATCAAAAATAAAATAAAGAAATAATTAAATTATTTATATTTAATATTATTAAATAAATTTCGTGATAACATTAACATGATAATGTTTTTTTAACCCAAAAATGAAGCTTTTTTCATAAAATGTTTTCGCTTCGAGAACATTTGAAAAATAAACTTACAACTGACTGTGTAAACACTCAAGCTACTTGCAAGACTTTCGGCTATTTCTTCGACATTTTCGTTGATAATACATATACACTACTTGCAAGTAATTACTTGCATGTGTAAAGGCAGGGTAAATACAATTCATAGTTACTTATACGTTATACAGTACTTTTCGCTTAAAGTCAGATCCTTCAATTGCAGACAAATCGTGGACTATATCGCTAATGTGATTATAAGCCTAATACACAGGCTTATAACCGAAATCGAATATAAACAATTCTTTGAATATTGAATTTATAAAAAATCATCACAGACTTATGATTCTGCAACAGAGTTGCATACTGTGTAAAAAAATAGTTAAATTAATATGTAATATGATATTTCTTCCTTGATACAAAGACAAAAGCTAATATTTTTTCGAGTGGAAGGTTGGGAATTAAATGATTTTCTTAGTTTCTTTTCATGGTTTGTGGCTTTAAGAACTAAAAGAACTTAGTACATTTTTCTAATGTGACTAAAAAGCTAATAGTTTGCTTACTTTTGCCTTTACTAGCCGCTGATAGATGGAATATATGGCAAGTGTGCTTATATTACTAACGTAAATACTTTCTATAGTTATAGAATATGCATATTATTGTATATGCTATTATTTTAAATAAATATAATAATATGTATTGAAAATAATATGCATATACAAATAAATGTATTTAGACAGCTTAACTTTCCGCCTATCAAACCCTATTAAAAAATTCAATCGGAGAAGAAAGCTTAGCTTCATCAACGGAATCCTAAGAAACAGCCTTTGAAATACTTAAAATAACAATTTGATCTCACCAAAGCCTATAGCTTCGGCTTAGTTATTTAATTTTTTATTTACCTATGTATTTTTTCATTCTTCCTGAATTCTTTTTTTAAAAATTAACTCTTAATCGATTACCAAATTGTAATTGTTTAACGCGAATTACTGATTTTATTTGCAAAAATGGTTTTTTTTTTAGCGATTTATTGCAAAATTTTTTAATATTTAAAAAATTTTATTTTCAAATAAGATTAAATTGCGGGTACAGAGGAATCTAAATGTGAGATTGTAAAAAAAATATTGCAGAGGGTAAAACAACTCGAAGTGTGTAAAGTTGTAAAAATACTATAAAATACAAGAAGCAAATTCTTTTGTTGGAATTAGTAAGTAAAAATTTCATATCTTTCATATGGAAATATAGTTTAGCCTTAAGAGATTCTACTAAAAAATGTTAATTAAGATAATTGATGAGATTTCTGAGGCCTCCAAAAATTTGGCGGAACTTTATATAAAAGAGCTATTTCGAAAATTAGCAAAATGATTAAAAAAAAAACTATTTTTTAAAGATTTAAGAATTCGTTGGATGAAAATTCAAACAACAACTCGCCCAATTAAACTAAATTTGGAAAAAACAAAAACTTTAAGAAACACCCTCTTAATCTGATAAAATGTCGGTTGTTTAAAAAAAATTCACGCTGTTTAAAAAAAAAAAAAAAAAAAGAACTCCTCCTGTGAAGTTTGGAAACACTGGGATAAAAAATTTTTTTGCCGAAAACATACTAACTCACTTACTGTTAAAACACTAAATTCTAACACCCATATTCATAAAAAAAATATTTTGAATTAATAAAAGGTTTATTAAACAAATTTTCACAGAAAATTCGTCATGTGTTTTATAAAAATGGGTTAAAAGAGTAAAAAATTACGAAAAAAGGATATAAGCGCCAGGAGAAACAATTGGAATTTGAACAAAAACTTTTAAAATGTGTTGCTTTGCTTTGCCAATAATGATTTATAATCAAAATTTCTATATTCTAATCAGGCTCAGTTTAACAAATTTAATTTTCATTGTATAATTTTTAGTGAAGAAAGGAATTTACATAAAATAAATTTAAATTTGTTTATAACTTTTCATTCTTGACTGAAGCTGGGATTGAACCCACGGACAGGTGGATTTGCCATGTTTGGATAGTATCCACACCATCTCTTCAGAAATCTTTGCCATTTAACACTTACAGCCATTGACGAAGGCTGGCAGTCAATAGTCAAACATCAATCTTTAAGCCAAATTTTGGAAAGCGGCAATCTGGATATGATTACCCTCCGAGCAGCTGCATTCACACATTTTTAAAATGAAGATAAACAAAAATTGTGTTATTATTTTAATTTTTCGCCCAAAACGGTTTTCACTATTTAGATTTTTTAAGATAAATGGCAAAATCAAAAATAATTTTTTATAACAAATTGACCACATAGTTAGTCAAAACTTACCCCTCACTGTAAAAATTTTTAAAACAAGTTTTTTAATTGCGAACTAAAACACACATATCTATAAAATAATCTTAAAAAAAGGGGTATATAACCTTTTCACGATATTGGTATTTATGTTACCTCCAAGAACTGCAAAAATCTCAACTTCCAAAAAATTTGTACCTGCGCCCTTTTCGAAATAAATGATTCAATTAATTAAATGTTTTTTCCTTTACTTCTTTTTTTCATACTTTTTGTCAAGAATTTTTCTAGAAGGTCAGAGTACATTTTTTTGTTTTTCTCTTTTCGTTGACTTTTGTAGCACAACTTGAAGGACAAATGTAAATGATTTTTTTATTATTAATTCACTGAATTTAGGAGTAAGCAAAAATTTAAAATGACATAAAAATTTATTAAAAAGCAATTTCGTTTTCAAATATCGCACTTGTTCCTCTAAACAGCGTCAACTCAAAATTTTTAAATTTTCTCTTTTTGCAAGAAAACGATAAACAGTGGCCATATCTACCCACTGTAAAAATCTTATATCTATTTCTCTAGTATTTTGACTAACAAATGCAGTTTTATCCCCATTTTTGAGTAAATTTTGAGTTGACTCTGTTTCGAGGAACAAGTGCGATGTCTGTTTTAATGAAATACTCAGATCTTTTATAAATTTGATTTGAATAAATTTTTAGGTAAGCGCCTGAAGGAAATTTGTAATTGCAACAACAAACTTTTTCTTGTTTTGGACCATAAATAATAAGCAATAATGAATTGGCTGACCTTAAACAAAGCCGTTTTTTAATCTTCGGTTTAAAAATTCATCATTCAAAATGTTCTTTTATTTTCGACATTTAAGTAAGGAAACGAAAGTATACGAATTATAAATTTATTTAGTTCGTGCAAACGATTTTCCCCACAAATAATTTTTAAAATTGTAGGCTGCAATCCAAAAATTCTTCAGTGCTTTCCTAATTTTCCATTTTTTTAAATATAAGATTTATTACGGAAATTTCTATTTTATTTATTAGAGGCAATTATAAAGGAAATTTTGTATGAAATCAATAATATCTGCTTCTTTTTTCTCTTCAATATTATCTAAATAGCGATACTTTTTGCAGCAATTAAAAATTATATTTTTATAATTTAGATATTTTGCTTCAAAAAAAGCTCTTAGTTTGTAAAAACCCAAAATCACATGGTTGTAAAAACAAGCAATGAAAGCGCCAACAAAAAAATGGAAAAGTGTTAAAAATACCCTTTAAAAAAAGGATCTTCGAAAAAATAAAAAGGTAAAGAGGACAAAAAAACATCAAAATAGCAACACTGCAGGAGATAAGGAATAACTAGCTAAATTATCGAGCTGAACCATAGAAAATGAATAGAGTAGAAGAGATAAAAAACCCAACTTTGATGTTATGTCTTATTTAGAAATGTGGTTACATTCGAAATTTTTTGATAGTTTTTTTTGATTATTTTAGATAGAGTTTCTACTCTAGTCGTTTGTTTATGCGTGAAACTATAAAAATCTTGCATAATTATTAGGATTACTACAATTTCCCTAATTTTAAGGCATTGAAATTCATTTAAATAAACACAAGTTTTGCTGCGGGTCCGACGATCACAATTAACCCCAAAGTGAAATATGTATTCACTTCGCTGAAATAGTGCTCCTTATTTAAAGTGATAACAAGAATGTTACGTATTCATTTTCAAAACTAATTACAAAACTGTTACATTTTTTTACTATGCAATCCGTATTAGGCATGAGTAAATACAATTTTTTCTATAAATATTTCTCTTTTTATAATGTTCATAAAACTTAAATTATTATGTAAATTTACTAATAATATTCTTAATGTTTTGATTGGTTTTTTTGTTTGTTTTAATATACAGTAATAATTTGATTTATGACTAATTTAAGCGTGCTTATGAAAGACTTGTTGATTTTATTATTAATAATACAATTTTAATACTGTCTTTTTTTAGCACTAAGCAACAGTTTAACTTTCAATTTAAATATATATTTTGTAGTTGTAAAGTAATTCATTATTAATGCATGTTAAGTGGGGAGATTCTGGTGCGTCTGTAGTAGAGGCCGGTATGTGAACACGATCTGGTTTGTTGCTTAAGTCTTTTGTGTGCATGTGACGTTGGTAGAAGTAGTTATCACGCCTGTTTTTGGTGTCATAATAATACGATGTTCTAATATAATAAATCTCATACTAGAAAAAAGGTAAAAATTTTTCTGAAGACAATATTTTGCATATATATAAAGAAGTTTGCGTTCAGAGTAAAACTAAATAATTAATATTTCAAGGTTGTAAGTAAAACTTTGCTCACTAAAAAAAAGAAAGTAACTACTTAAAGTCGAGTAAAAATTATGTTAATATTGAACCAAATATATTTCCAATATATATATTTTCCATTCCGGGTACTTCGTTATTTGAGAAAAGTAAACAAACAAAATATTTTATATGTTATGTTTTTGACATATCATTAAACAATTAGTCAAGCTGTATCCTGCAACAAACGGATTAAGCTTAAAAAAAAGTACTTATACGACCAAAAACAAAAAAAAAATAAAGTCAAGTTATTTTCTTTATTTTTTAAAGGAAAGTTTATTTATTAGATTAATTAATAACAAATTCAGCTACAAATAAACAAATAGTGCAATATACTGGTCCATAATCGAACACTCTGGCTTATTTTATAATAAATTTTAATTTTTTGTTTTTCAACTTACTATATTAATTTGTAATCAATATAAAGGGTGTGAAGTTAAATACGCTAGTTAAATACGTCCCATATTTATTTTAAATACGTTCCACACGATGTTAAATGAATTGGTTAAGCAAACAACTTTTCTTTTGGTAAACAAAAAACAATATAATTATTAAAATTAAAAACAAGAACATTTTTTCAATAAAAAATAAACTGAAATTTTTATTAAAATAAATATTTTTTTTCATTAAAAAAGTATTTGCATAGAAAATCACATTATAAAAGGGCCAAATATAGGGTGATCCAATCGGTATTTCGAGAAGACATGAACCAGGAAAGCGGAAGACTGAAAGTAGCCTAGGGCTAGTAGATTTCAGGACTATAAGTTCTACGTCCAGATTCAGCCCGATATCGTAGATATATATTTTTGAAAATTTGTGTTTTTCATTGACTTAGTATGAAAAATATGGTAATGTTCAAGTCCAAAAAATAGGTATTTCGAAAAGCCATGAATCGGGGTAGCGGAAGACTGGAAGTAGCCTAGGGCTAGTAGATTCCAGGCCTTTAAGTTCCACGTCCAGATTCAGCCCGATATCGGAGATATATAATTTTGAAAATTTGTGTTTTTCATTGACTTAGTATGAAAAATATGGTAATTTTCAAGTCCAAAAAATTGGTATTTCGAGAAGACATGAATCGGACTTAGTATGAAAAATATGGTAATTTTCAAGTTGGATCAACCTTTTATAATGTGAATTTCTATGAGAATACTTTTTTAATGAAAAAAAAATATTTATTGTAATAAAAATTTCAGTTTATTTTTAATTGAAAAAATTTTCTTGTTTTTAATTTTAATAATTATATTGTTTTTTGTTTACCAAAAGAAAAGTTGTTTGCTTTACCAATTCATTTAACATCGTGTGGAACGTATTTAAAATAAATGTGGGACGTATTTAACTGGCGTATTTAACTTCATACCCTTATCAATATATATACCAGCCTATGTTTCCCTCAAGTCAAGTTATTTTTATACGATCAAAGTCAATGGCAGTAAGATAAGACTCTAATAAATTTCTTTGCAAAGTAGTTTTTACCGATACAGCAACAATATGGCCAGCATTATTTTGGTGTTAAATTGCATTTTTATGTTTGGCGGCATATTCTGGACCTTTTTCGTTGATAACTCCTTTCAAATAGATCAACTATTATCTGCAAAGCGAAAAAGCCTGTAATCCCACACTAAATACAGAGCATTATTTCAGGGCAATGAATTTCACTTTGATGTGAATTTCGCACGTTAGATCTTCTTAAAATCTTCCCAGTTACTTTCTAAGTAATCGTTATAAATGTATTTAGCAGCATTAGATACAATCCGACAAGCAGTCACCCTTTTTGGTTTATGTTATGCAAAATCAGCCTTTGATGCTCAAGATTTCTTATGGCTTAAATAATATCCATTTTGTTGACTTTAAATTGATTCCAATAGCTTTAAATTAATTAAAATAGCTTATTGTGCTACTTTTTATATTATTGCTATCTTTTTGTGTTTGATTTCCGAACGTTATTTGTTTAAATATTCGTTTTTTGGAATATTGTGAAGTGAACATTATCGATTCAGAATAACAAGATAATTTTTGGGATTTAAAATGTGATCCTTAATGGATACATATTGGCCACACAGAAAAAATTCGCGACAACTTTTTTTTCAATTAAGCCATTAATTAAAAACAAAATCGGCTTTAATTAAAAATTTAATCAAGTGAATTAAACGTTTAGTTAACAACATTGCTGCTGAAAATGTTGTTACTATTAAAATATATTTAATTGAATTTAATTTTTGATTAATATCACAAATTTTTTTTATGAAATCCATTTTATTTTTTCTATGCATATGGTGTACGAGTCTTCGTTGATTAGACCTAGGCGGGATGACCACACAAGGATTCTATACGAAGTGGGTCTGCTTGATCGAGAAAGTATTCCGGCGGGAATCTCGGTTCATAGGAGTATGACCTTGGACTCCGGTGGACTTCCCGGATAGGGAAGTTTGGCGTGGATCCAACGGACTGTTTGAGGGGCGGCAGTATATACGGACGGGTCCAGGATGGACACTGGCACTGAGGCTGGTGTTTTAATTGCTGACACGGACGTGAAAAGGTCATTCACTCCCGGATGAGTGCAGTGTCTTCCAGGCTGAGATCCCAGCGATCTGGAGGGCGACGGAAGTGATACTGGGTCACATCGGTGGGGGGATCTGTGCTGACAATCTACATCGATAGTCAGGCTGCGCTAAGAGCATTGTCAAATTATACGGTGCGATCGTGCCTGATTGCACGGTGTAGGAATGCTCTGAGAGAGCTCATGTTGGCATTCACAATAAGGCTGTGCTGGGTACCAGGACACTGCAAGGTGGATGGCAACGAGGTGGCAGACGAACTCGCGAGAGAGGGTTCGAATCTAGACTTAGGGGTAAGGGACAGAGGGGTAAAACCCCCCTTATGTCACTTTTATGGGGCAATACGGGAGAGATTCCGTGATGCCGTTAACTGGTCCTGGAGGGATAGAACGGATTGCAGGGTGTCAAGGGATTTATGGCTCGGATTGGACGCAGGGGCAACCAGGGTTTTATTTGGACTGGATAGGAGTAGTCTCAGGACCCTTATAGGGTTCCTGACGGGGCATTGTTCTGTTAGGGCTTTTATGGGTAAATGGGACATCGCGATACCGGACTTCTGCAGGCTGTGCGGGGATGCCCAGGAGCTAGAGATGGTTGAGCATGTACTGTGCCACTGTCCTAGGATGCAGGGCCCCAGGCCGAAATGTCTAGGGGCTAGATTTCACGACGAGCTGGGGTAATCCAACCGATCTACTGGGGCTTGTCAGGGAAATCGGACGGCTGTTTCTGTTGGGGGACCAAAAGGGGGATTTGTCCTGCGTGTATTTACTTATCTGTATCAAAATTAAGGTCTATTTTCTACTTTTCTTCTTTACTTGTTTTTTATCTTTTTCTCTTTTCTCCTATACTTTAGGGATTCCCAATGGCCCTCATTGGTCTCCGAGTGGATATGCGCCCTTGGGCGTATAACCCTTCTTAACCTAACCGAACCTATGCATATGGTGTTAAAATAATGTGAAATATTTGTATCGGTAGGTTCATAATTGTTAGTTAATTTTATAAAGGCTTGAGTAACGAATCTAACATTAAAACAAATTATTTATTTGTTAAAGTTATAATTTAATTGCAAATTATATTCAGTCCATTGCAGAGTAGGATGGCTTTATAAACTTTTGTGCAAAAACTATAAAGAGTCCGAGATCATTGAAATTCCATTGAAGATTAAAAAAAGTTAAAAAAAGTTTTTAGAGGCTAATAGAGTTGGGCATATCTTCTCAAAGCTTTATGATATCCATAACATTTTTCTTTTAACTTGTTGAGAAATTCTATATTCTTCAAATACAAAAATTAAAGATACAATGACAATCTAATTTTTAATAATTGTTGCATATTTTTCGTTTACAAAAGAACAAAAGTTTCGGCATAAAACATAAATTAGCGTTCAAAATTTTAAACATTTTTGTTAAACATTTTTCTAAGTAGAAGAAATAATTTATTTGTTCAAAAATAATAACGAAACCAGCTATTAGTCTAGTAGTGCACTCATGCCCTTTTAATTAAAATGCGTATTGAACATGTAGGATTTTTTTTTTTTTTGTTAAGGGGAATATCAAGAGAATAGAATAGAATAGGCACATTTTTCAGAAAAGAACATAAAAAGAAATCTAAAAGGCAGAATATTACACAGGAAAGAGAAAACCATTAGTATTTCACATAACCTATAAAATTGCTGTTTTTTTAAATTAACATAAGTTTTAAAAAAGTTTTCAACAGTTTTCAGCATAAGACTTCCAGAAGTGTTTGTATTGCAGTATTGGGATTCTAATTCAGCTTTCGTTTCTTGCGGCTTTAGAAAAACTTACACTTTTTTAAAAATACGCATCCCGTTAAAGATGTTCAAGCATGTTGGAAAGAATACTTAGTTAAATGAACTTATCATGTAATATATAGAAAAAAATTATGAAGGGATCATTTCGGAGGAATTTTACTTAGAGCCATGCCTGAATTCAATTATAGGAAAAATATTGGACTCATGCACAAACTTATTTTATTGTAATCTAAATCCGCTCACCAAATTTTACTAGAAGCGGTGCATATTTGACCATATCTCCCATATAAAAACATCTCCCGAAAATAGCTTTTAGTGCCATAACTTTCTTACAAATATGGGTATTGTCATAAAATTAGGCGAAAATAACTTTTACAATATCTACTATGTACCGTAGGTCGAAAATGTACCAAATTTCAAACAAATCTCATATAGATGAAAATATCTAAAAAATAGTTGACACAAAGAAATTCTTTATGAATCATAAGATAATTTTTTGCTGGTCACTCTATTATTGCCCAATGGTCTCAAATAGGCAACAATCTTGATTATTTTTTTTTTTTTTTTCTTAAATAATGTGGTGTAGGGTATCATATCCGATCATACATTCTTACTTGTTTGTTTAAGTTTTTACAAACATATATTTCATTTCTTATAAATACAACAAGAGAAAAATCTGTCACGCACTGTATGTCACGAACGATATTAAATTATGGTCATTGTAAAATCGCAAAAAAATTTGTTTTTTAATTACGGATTACAAAAGAAAAATAATTGGTTTAATATAAGAAATTTAAAAAAAAAAAACACCTCCCACAATTCGAATATTTTCGCATATTTATGCATTAACTTCAAAATGGCTTTCGTATTATGTCACGTACGTACGTTTAACACATTTCGCTCGATATTTTGGAAAAACATTTTTTTTTTCAAATATAGTACCCTCTAAATTAAATACAATGATAAAATTATTTTCATTATCTCTGAAGGCGTACAAGTGTCACGTACGATGACATGGAAATGACCATATATAATTAGAACAATATTTTTTAGTAGAGCAATGGATACTTCGTATTTATACACACGGACATAAACTAAATGCTTCACTTGTTAAGAAGTGATAATTAAGAGGAAGTGAAAGAAACTTAATTAATTTTAGATAATGGGTTATGTAGTATATTATAATTCTATGTTATAAACTAACACTAGATTCAGACCGTGATTTAAAAATCATGTCTTTTTTTTTAATTCCTTTTGAAAGTTGCTTCCAAAAACACAACAGATTTTAGGGTTGATTTTTTTCCCCATTATCGGTAATTCTTCTTTACTTGCTTATTAATAAAAACAAACAATTTTAATGCGCTCCATGTTTTGTAGTGTAAAGAGATGTTGCCACATTGGAATAAAAAATAAAATGAAGCAACATAACAAAAATACGAATGTGTGCAAAGAAAAATATAAAAAAAGACCCACAGAACAATGAACGTGTTTTTTTTCCTCTACCCCGCTTGCTTCTGTACACCGTTCGCCAACAAACACCAAAAATCATGTCTTAAAAAACATGGAAAAATCACCGTCTGAACCGCGTGTAAAAAGTAGAAATGCAAGCTTCTTTTCAATAAATTTAATTAATATTTTAAAATATTGTAAATAGACTAGTCCTAACAATTTTAATAAATTAAAAAGAAAATAATTCATCTGAATGGGCGTGCCAATGCTTACTTTTCTAGTCATAATATTGCATTTTCATCGAAACTTAATTTAAATTTCAAAATTCGTAAGATTAGATTAAGTGGGCGTGGCACTGTTTTCTTTTCTAGTCCGAATATTTCGTTTTCACAGCAGCTTTAAGTTTTTACAGAGCTTTATTAGTTTCGGTTAAGTAGACGTAGTTGAAAAATAATGATCTATTTGAATGGACGTGGGACTGTCACAGGTAGCAAATGTTTCTACACAGTTGCAAAAGGTTCCGTTAAGAACTGTGCCCTAAACTAGTTTTGCCAAAGTAAGTGGTCATCTGAACAAAAGTGCGTTGTAGTGAAACAAACTAATCGAATACATTTCAATATCCAGGGCACGTTTTTAATGCTATTTGAATAACCAATAAGCATTTGCATATTTTTAAAGTTTTTCCAAAAAATACATGCATATTTGCATATTCCGCAGGTGGGTTTAACAAAAGAACTACTTTTGAGTCAATCTGTTTCATTTACAAAATAAAAATATATCGGTCTTTTATATGCATTTTCTTATATCGAAATTTTTGCTAAAAGAAAGTACTGAATTTAGGACAGAGTGTCCAGGTTAGGGATTTTCTCCCCAGATTTGGGTGGTTTTATTTCATTTAGGGGCAAATTTATGGGGCACAAATTCTTAGGAGGAGAATTTGGGGGAAATAAATTTATATTTAAGGTATTTTTCGGGGGTTTCACTGTACATAACTAAGTAATATTATGTATATTTTACAGCTTGTATGTGATTAAGCAGAAATCGTTTTTGAAAAGATAAAAAAGAAAGCGTTTTAAGGGTGCAGTATTTATGGAAATATACGTGTCACAACTTTAATATAACACGTGAAATACTCAAACTTTATAATTCCGATAATATTTACAAAGTGATCAAAAATGATTTGCCAACACTCGATATTTTTGAAAAGACTTTGTTCCAATATTTAAAAAAAGCAGATTTTTACTAACTCTATTTTGATTAATATATGTATGTACACATGTTACAGTCTTTTTTAAACTATTTATAAATTGTTTTTTTTAAGATATTTTATTAAATAAAAATATTCAAGAAATTTAAAAAAAAAATATTTTTGGGGAATTTCTGTAAAATGTTAAACATTTTGCGATTTTTGCTTAATTTAGGTATTGATATTAGAACGTAAATTAAAACTGAGTCAAGTTAAACTAATTGAAATGAAATTTTTATATAAACTTTTACTTTTAAGGGATTTTTTTCAAAATACGTTAAATATAGGGGTTATTAAATTTTTTTGGGGAAAAGAAAAATAATTACCTGGCAATACTGATTTAGGATTTTTTTTTAATAATGATCTATTTGAAAAAGCCAAAGCCAATCATTTTTAACCTAAAATTTATAGCGTTTTTTATCTGGTGAAAACCCATAAATAACTAAATTTGACTTGGTAGAGGACCATATTAAACTCAGACGATGTACTAGTGGAGAACCAATTTAAACTCCGATTGATTAATGGTGGAGACCAAACCTATACGAAGGTTTAGGTCAACCGGTGGCTTTTGGATGGGGCTCTGTACTTTCCTGGCATTATAAATCTATATATCGTCATATAATTTCAAAAAAGCCCTAGTTACATTGGAAAAATTTTAAAGGAGAAGCAAAAAAACTCTTTAAATTAAAAACTTACAAAAATTAATAGATATGTTTCTTTTTTTTCTAAAATTAAAAGATATGTTCCTTTTTTTTCTAAAAAAACATATCTTTTAATTTTTGTAAGTTTTTAATTTAAAGAGTTTTTTTGCTTCTCCTTTAAAATTTTTCCAATGTAACTTAGGGCTTTTTTGAAATTATATGACGATATAAATCAGCAAGGCAAAACGGTTAAGAACACTTTCCGTCTCTGTTTGTCAACCGATTTAAACAAATGCCATTTAAAAGGCATTTACCTACAGATGTGCACAATGTATATTTTATTAAGAGTGTAAAAAGGGTAAAAATTCGGTGACTTCATATATCCAAAACTAATAGAAACCCAAAAAAATGTATACTTATCGTTGTTCATTCAAAAAATAAGCGGAAAGGTGTTTGCAATTCGGCCCTTTCAGAGAGTAAACTGGTTTAACCTCTATTTTGGAACTTTTGGGTTCCCCATTTAGCTTTTAAACCTATAAGTATAGGAATAAAGGCTATACTTTCGTATCTTATCTAAAAAATACAAATATAAATTTGGTACTTTTTTACATTTTTCTCTGTATATTGACATATAACGCAATAAATTATGGTCTCCCACTACAACACTGAAATTTTTGATACTTTTTACATTTTTTGTAATATTGAACTTAGAAAAAAAAATTATTTGTGCAAGGTCTTGAGTGAATGGGAACCTATAAGATGAAAAATTTTGGCACTTTTTTGTTCTTCAACTGGTTTTTTTTAGTTAATATTGGACCTAGAAACATAAAATTAAGCGTGCATTGTTCTGAGGGAATAATAATCTGTAAGGAGGAGGTTCTACAACTGGTACTTTTTTTAATTTCCTTTAATATTAGACCTAGAAACATAAAACTAAACATGCAATGTCCCGAACGGGTGAGAATCTATAAGAGAGAACTTTTTTGTTCTTCAACTGGTGCTTTTTGCATTTCCGTTAGTATTGGACCTAGAAACATAAAATTAAACATGCATGGCTCTGAGTGAATAAGAATCTGTAAGGAAGAGCTTTTTGGTACTTTTCGTTCTTTAACTGGTACTTTTTGAATTTTTAATAATGCTGAACATAGAAACATAAAATTCTGCATGCAGAGTCCTGAGTGATTGAGAAACTATATTTAACAGGCGATATTATTGTACTTTTTCTTTTTCAATTGGTACTTTCTAACTTCTTTCATATAATTCAATTTAAGAAACTAAATTAAACATTCACGGACTTGAGAGGAAGAGAACATTTGGTTCGGAGGTTGGTACCTAGCTAAATCGATCAACTAAAACGAATTCTCTAAACATTTAAATTCATATATACTTATATGTATGTTTTCTTCATATTAGCATAAAAAAGTATGGTTTCGACCACTTGGCAAACTCTAGTATAAATAGTTATCCAAAAACTTTTTTACAAAATCAAAAAAATAAAACTAAACAAAAGTTCTATATGTTTTAACACATATTACACTGTGAGACAAATGGTAGGGGTCAGTGATCGGGAAGGGTTCAAACTACCGGGGAAAGTTGTATCGGTAAAAAAGAAGTTATACGTGTCCCGGCGTTTCGCTGGGTCACGTCTAGGAATCGAGATATATCGATTTGAAGTTAGTAACTATCATATAGGGGAAATTGTCACCTTTGGTGCTCTTTTTTTTTGACATAACTCGAGAACCACTAGTCCGATTTTGCTGAAACATATTTAAAAAAATTAGGAATTACAATTCTTTTACAACGTTTCGCTACATAAGCAATAGTTTCGCAGTTATAAATAAATGTATGAAGAAAAAAACTATTTTTTGCCTAAAAAAATGAATTTTTTTATTTTTAATTCATAAAAAATCCAAAACGGTAAAAAAAAGTGTGAAGTCCTATTACTTTCACGTAAAGTCACATAACCTTTAAACAAAATGAGACATAGATCATGAAAATCGATGGACGCGTTTTTTTAAGGATTTTTCGGTATGTTTACATGCATATTTTACAATTTTTTTTGCATATTTAAACTTACCCTGGTAATATGTAGATACAATCTAACACAAATAAGTCTTAACTAAACTTTAATCTTAAAGTAAAATTTTTTCTTGTCCTTTAATCTAATGAAATTTATTGATACTTCGCACGATATTTGTTTCAGTGTTATAACTGAAAAAATAGTCTTTTAAAGCTAAACTTAAAATAAACATTCTATTAGATAAAAATAATATCAATTAATTTTTTTTTTTTTTATTAATTACACGTTTTATGTTTCAATTTGTTGACAATTTGACACTTTGAAAGTATGTGAGTGTTATATTTCAATTTGTTCATAATTCTGTTAACACTTTTATATAGAAACAGGTAAAAAAAAGCCCAACCTACAAAACATAACGATCGATCGATTACGCACCATAATATTATTTTCAAAATCAAATTGTTTAAATTTTAAGGCGTTTTCTTTGGTATTTATAAAAAAACAATCAATCCAATTACTTTAAGACATGCCTGAAACCCCCTTTAAACAATTCAAAACCAAATCAATTTTATTCACTTCATTTAATGACTTTAAATAGTAAAAGTAATTTGTGTTTTTTTGAAGTTTTTAATTTACTGATATTTTTTAGGTCTTTTTTTAGCAACAAATCGTTATATTAGGTAGTGCTGGTTTTTTCTCTAATGAATTTGTTTTAAAAGACATTTTCTAATTATTTTAAACATCTGTTTGTGTTATTTTTAATATAAAAATGTTAAACTAAAATAAAATTAATGACAATTATGTTATATATTAAGAAAACAATGCGGAAGATTTGTTTATGCATGTATTTAAAGTAACATTATGCGGGTAACTAAATGATCACAAATCGATTAAAGTGGATTTTGTTTTGATATTAAGAAAAAAAAGTTAAGCTAATCTGCAAACTATGTACTATATTAATGAGAATATTGAACTTTAAATTAAAAAAAAACCAAACGTGTTTAAATGTCTGGTGATTCATAAATATTTTTGCCAATAAAGATTAGGAATTCTGTATGAATTTGATTGATTCGAAAATTATTTACTTATTAAGGTATTATTAAGGTATTAAGGCCATAAATGTAGGGTGTCCCAAAATAAACGAAGGGCCTTATATACCCCGTATACCTTTTTACACGTTTTATCAACAAAACTCGTATTCGTGCCCGATTACTTAAGCAATAAAGTTGTAATTTAAAATTTAGTCGAGCAATTTAGCTCAATGTTTTCCTTTAGAAAACAAGAACCTTGTTTAGAACTCCAAAATCCATTGCGTTTGTGGTAATGGCATGGAAATATTACTCCACTTCGTGACAGAGCTGTGGAGTCGTCAAACAATAGTTCTAACTCCGATTCCAACCGCTGAAATTTTTCAAGTCTGACACCAACTTCTACTCCTACTCTCACCTTGATGCGAAATGTGTATGAGACTGGTCTTTATTTGACTATAAACAATTTATTTATTGCAGTACCCTTTACATGGTCGAATATAACAATAAAATGATTCTTTAACAATTTCCAATTGATATTTTAATTCTAAAAAAAATTCTGAATAAAAAATTTAGCCTCCTTAAATGTCATTGTTAGCATGAAAATCATTACGTTATTAAACTACTGTGCTATATATTTTAACACAAGTAAAGGCCGGTATTCACTATCCTATTTAGTCGCACGATATATCAAAAAAATCGTGTGTGCTCATAATGTATGACAGTGTGGCTTAAAAATGAATTGAGTGACAGATTTTTTTGACAGTCTGTCCGACTTGCAAATATTTATGAAAACTTTCATAAAATGATAGATTCTATGTGATCAGAGTGGCATGTTCTTGTAAAGTAGCTGATTCATTTGAGTTTGCATCTTTTTTGTGGGATAGTGTGGCATTGTCAGCAGATTTTGCAGACATTTTTTTATTTCGGATAGAATTCTTTCAGATTTTTGTGTGAATGAATCGTACGTTTATGTAGGATAGTGAATACCGGCCTTAAATGATTAAAAAAAGGACTTAATTTTTTTCAACTAGATCAATAACCGAGTATAAGTTTTGCAATTTAGACTCTTGCCCGCACGTAAAACAATATACCAAAATAATTTAAATTTTTACACATTTTTATACTATTTAAGTAAAGTACTTGAATTGAACTCACATAAAATAAATTAAAAGCATCGCCAATTTCGAAGAATTTTTATTTTGGAAAATATTTGAAATTTTTTTTTAATTTTGTTAGCCGAAAAATTTTAAAGTCGGAGGCGCGAGTTTTTGTAGGTACTACGACTCCGACTCCGGTACAAAAACCACAACCCCGACTCTTCAACTTCGACTCCACAGGCCCGCTTTGTAACAGGTCGTTGATATAACCTATATGGACAAGTTTCTTTTCGGTAATACATAAATGTATATTGACTACCGCAAACAGAGTAACCGCTGTAATAAAAAAGTGTATCAACTTGACTCCCTTTTTCGACGCTCTTGATACCTTTTTTTAATTGCCCTTTTGACCCTTTTAGTAACAGGTTTTGTAAGTAGTAAAATCGTTCATGTCGCAAGCAGCTTTTATATTCACAGAGTTGCCGCTGTGCCCATAAAGAGGCAAATTTGATTCTTTTTGTGGCTCTTGCCAATTATATGCCCCTTTTTAAAGTATTCTTTGGAATAATTTTAAATCAATTCTCTTTTTAACCGTTTTTGAAATTATGTCACAAAATTTTATCAGGAATAAATAAAAAAGTTATAAGAATGAGTGTTTTTAAGATTTTCGGAACCCGAATTTATAAAATCAAAACAAAATTGTTTCCGAACTGAAGATATAATTTTCAAAGCAGAGGATTTTGTCAACCCTTATAACTTATAAGAAAGCGGATAAATCTTAGTTTGAGGACGGAAACTTAAAAAATTAATTTAATGAAAATATTTACTCATATTTAAATAAATTCGTTGCATTTATTTTTTCTGAACCCCAAAATCTAGAGTTTTTGATATTATTATTGTGATTAAAAATAAAGTTGGGCACAGACTAAAAGTAGAAACTTGCAATTCCATGTTTTCTTCTCTTAATTTGTTCGAAACGGAACTGAATGAATGGATTTCAAGTTAAGATTTGATAACAAAATATAGAATGCGCATTCCTAAAAAGTAGTTAGTATGAGTAAAAAGTTTTTGTCAAAACATTTTTTTACGACTTTAAAATAATTTTTCGATACTAAAGTACAAATTAAAAGTACAATTTTCCTTATTATACAACTTATATACAAATGTACACATATTTTTGTTAAATACCCTTTTTGAAAATGTCTAACAGCAGCGTAAGTCGCAGATATTGTTCTAGCAAATAGGACACTAAACCGGCCAGGTGTACTAGATCAATGTCGGTTAATAAAATACCTGTCACAGATATTTTCCCAAGTGAACTGTGGTAAATTTGAAATTTAAGACCAAGTACGAAAAGTGCCAAATTAACTGAAAGATTAACCTAAAATCATTTATGTATATAGCAGTGATGGAAAATTGAAAAATTTAGATGGTACTGACCCCAAGCAAAAGAGTACTTTTTTCAACATTTTGGTACTTTTTTCAAACATATTTTTTTAGAAAATAAACTTTTAAATAAAAAAAATAAAATACGTAATTATATAGTTTTTTATTATTATACGAGTATTATTATTTAAAAAAAAAAAAAAAATATGCAATTCCCCAACTGAATTCTTCTAAATCTAGCAGAAAATATGCTAAAATGGGAACACTGTAACCAAGTTCCCAGACACCATCTGGTGTCTTCATTTCACCAGAGACACGGGCAAACGGTTAACCGGCTTTGAACCTCTGTTCTCATAAGGATCCAGTATATATATGCTTTATAGGGCAAACGAAATGACAAATTTATATATACCATTTTACGTTGGGTGGGTGAAGGGTATAAAAACATAAACAACAACAACATGAACGAAAAAAGACCAAAACATTTTGTGTAAATAATTTTGTAAACCGGGCTGTGGAGTCGGAGTTGAGGTTCTTGTACCGGAGTCGGAGTCGAAGTACACACAAACGCTACCGACTCCGGCTTCAAAACCTTTCGGCATAAAAAATTTAAAAAAATGTTCTAATATTTTCTCAAATAAAAATACTTCAAAATTGGCGATGCAATACCTAATTCGATATTCGATATTAATTCGAAATTTTTACAGAATCATTTTCTTGCTATATTTGACCATTTAAAAGGTAATGCATTAAAAAGAAGAGTTTAAAGTCAAATAAGAACTAGTATCATATACATTTAGCATTAAGGTTAGATAAGGAGTCGGAGTTAGTACTTTTTGTGGACGACTCCATAGGTTTTGAATGTTAAAAAAAATATCAAAGCTTAAATTCTAAACAAAGAAGCATAACAAGAAAATAGTACTTAAACGGACGTGGGGGTACCGTGGTATTCTTAAAAGGAAAAAGTACTGAAAATAGTACCATAGTACTGAATTTTCCATCACTGGTATATAGTAGCGGTGCCATTAAGACCAGTCATCCAAACCTTAAAAATAATCATGTGTGCAAAGTTTTTTGATAAATAAAGACTTAACTAGTTAAAACATATGACAAAAATTGTATAATTTTGCAATGAATTTAAAAAGACTTTAATACAATCATTTTAATTCTATGTATTGACAAGTTTAACAATATCCAAGATAGAACAGGTACATTTGCCTTCATGTGTGACCCATTACAAAGAGCCAAAAAAGATGTCAATTAACCAAAAAAGGTCAATTTACCTTCACAATGTGACCGATTACAAAGAAAAAAATATGCTAATTTACCACCTCTTAGGCCAACACAGTGTAAATGTGGTAGAGTGTGGATCACCTTCATATAAATTAATAGAACTTGATAGAATCAGTCACTTCCCTCACAAAATCCTGTCAGATGGCTGGTAGTGTGTAAATTACGTTTTCTCTGGAGCAGTTATGCCAATTTAGCTATTTAGTGGCTAGACTTAGCCATTTTTCACCATATTCAGCCATTTAGAATTATTTCAGCCATTAGCCATTTTTTTTAGCCATTTTTCAACTTGTTTAGCCATAAAATTTTTTTGCCGTTTTCCTCTAAAATAAGAATTTTAATTTCCTTATACAAATTGATAAAAGTAAAATAAACATTTTTAACAATTACAACGCATTTAATTTTATAAATGTTGAAATTCGCTATAAACGATGATAATAAAACATCTTTCAAAAAAAAAGGAACCGTATTCATTTCAATATCTTAATATATAAAAAATCCGTGTCACTGTGTATGTTTCGAATAAACTCAAAAACGAGTCAACTGATATTCATGAAAATTGGCATATATATGTAATTTGGTCCAACTTAGATGATAGGATAGTTATTATTTAAATTAATGGCCTGGGGGCGGAGGGGCGTGGCAAAATCCATAACTTGAGAACGGCTTGACCGATTTGAACGATTTTTTGAAATTATCGCCATGGTCCAACTTAGGTTTCTACGGAAAGAAAATTTTGCCCCGCCCTTTTTTACGCCCACTTTTTTCGATTTACCTAAAATCAGAGAGAACGGCTTGACCGATTTGGACGATTTTTTCTTTAAAATTATCGCCATGGTCCAACTTAGGTTTTTACGGAAAGAAAATTTTGCCCCGCCCACTTTTACGCCCACTTTTTTCGTAAGAAAAACTTTATGATAGGTATTTCATGGATTTTTATTTAAAGGCCATAAATTTCGTTTAAAGATCAATTTAAGTCGTCTGGTAATACAACACTAATGTTTGCTTAGGGTCAGCAACGCGGACCGGGTCAGCTAGTTTAATTTAAAAAATGGATCAAAACAAACAACACTGTTTCTTTCTGGTCGAATGTATTTCAATATAAATTTGCAGGCGGCAACAAAAAACTTTTAGAAACTTCAGAATTCACTATAAAGTTGTTCTCACTTCCATTGTCTAATGCTGAAATAGAGAGGGTATTTAGCCAAGTAAAAATCGTTAAAAGTAATTTGAGAAATAGGGTACATTTAGCAACCGTTAATGCAATTTGATAAATTAGGGAAATAGTTTTACACTAACAAATAAAAATTTTTTATCTCTTTTTTTTATTGCAGATTTAAACTCAGAAGGTTGGGTAAATGTTTTAATGATTATGATTTTCCTTCAAAATATTTAAAACTAATAGGTACAAGTGATTCCTATGAGATGAACAATAACGACATCCAAATTATAGGTGAATAAGTTTTTTCAATGCTAAGATATTTAAATTACGTTTATTCTTATACAGCAAATTGATTTCAATTTACAGTTTGATTGTAAAAAAATTTTAATGAACTATTATTGTTTTTTTATTGAATTTAAATGTGTTTTTATATTAAAAAAGTTTTTAGCCAATTTTTGGGCATTTTTTTATCAATTTTTCCCAGTAAATTTAGAAATTTTTGGTCCTAATGTTTTGGCAACACAGCTGTGGGGTAACAAGACTTTAAACCCATTATCACCAGTTAAATACATGTTTTTATCGTAACCTGTATTATTATAACGACATGTCAAAATGAAATGTACAATGAAAAGAATCTTAACATATAAAAGCAAAATGTACTGAGTAGGCGAAAATACGGTTACAAGATTTGACAAGCGGTCGGTATATGTTTATTTTCTGAACGATTTAAGAAACTTTTAGATTCTCATTACATCAGAGGTGTATTTTAAAGTAAACATTGGCATCATTACCAGTATATGTATATTGAATGTGTTAACATTTTTATATTGCAAAAACAACCAAAATCAATTCAGGAAATTTTCATGATGGTTTTTAAATTGCAGAACTGTAATCATAAGCAATTTTTTATAAACACAGCTGTTTAATATCTTTGCTGTGATTTTACTTATACATACCATCTATGTTAACATAAATACTTAAAGCAGACTTTTGTTAACTTTTCCTAAACACAAGGAGAATGTCATAAAAATGTGATCCTTCAAAGTCGTAATGCTTTTTATTACCATGTGAACATGCCTTAAGTGATATGTCTTGTTTTCACACATCACAATTCTTTTCTTTTAGGCCCTAATCATGTAAAACGCAACGCCAAAAAATAACATTGGAAGCACTACCAATGTCATAAATATTTGGTAGTTTTGTTGTTGCTTTCTACAGAATCTGACATTGCATTTTAAAATTTAAAACGCTGCAAAGCTTGTGCTTTGAAAATTTTAAAACGGTACATGAATTTCTGTAGAAAGCAACAAGAAAATTACAAAATATTTATGACATTGCTTGTGATTTCAATGTGATTCTTTGGCGTTGCGTTGCGTCTTACATGATTAGGGCCTTAATTAAAATATTGTGTTCACTGGTCACGGGATAAGTGCTTAAAACATTTGACACAAATTTCCCATAGAGGGTTTTTAAACTTTCTGAATTATGATTCCTCAGAAAGTTCTTACCCGGTATTACTTCGAACATTAAGTCATATAATACATTCCAATTAACATTGACAGTCCAGCAATAAGTCCCATTTATGTTTTAAAGACTTATATTCAAGTGAAAGACTTTGCAAAAAAAAATTAATTTCGAGTTTAAAAGTTTGCAGACATTTTTAACAAAGGGTTACTGCAAACTTCGATCTTAACCTTATAATGTCACCTAATTCATAACATTTTAGACAGATAACTTCGAATTCTATTTTAATTACAACGATACCTTTAAATGGTGTAGAGACAATATTTTGGACAACAAATGTTCTGTAAGTTTGGTGAGAACTTCTCGCATCGAAAAGACGTGAAACAAAATATTCCATCTTTTCACGAAAACTATTAAAAGGGATTACACCGTTACGTTTGAAATGTCATAATATTCCACACGAAGCCAATGTTATATTGCAGATGTTGGAGAACACCAGGCACACATATCGTTAAAGGCGACCAAAATTTACTGAATTTGATAAAATTTTCAACGACGGCGGCGAAAATACAACCGCCGGTTATACAAAATAATGTAAAGTGCGACTGCTTATTATTAACAAAACGTTTCTGACAACATTCATATATTTTTCAAAAATTTTAAAAGCAAAATAATTTAACAATGAAAAAATCTGCATGGAACAAAATACTTACCTTTTCCGTATTATTGTTCATTGCATTTTTAATATATTTTTAGTGATAAAATTGTTTCTCACCCCGTTTATATTCCTAAGTTTATTTGACAGTTCAAAGCGGGAACTTTCTCACAAAAAATTTACAGTCACAACTTTTTTGTAAATTGGCGAGGAATTTACTTAGGCCCTAATCATGTACAACGCAGCGCAACGCCACAGAACTAACGCAACACCAAAGAATAACATTGAAAGCACAAACAATGTCATAAATATTTTGTAATTTTGTTGTTGCTTTCTACAGAAATTCACATTGCGTTTTAAAATTTCAAACGCTCCATTGCTTGTGTCGTTGAAAATTTTAAAACGGTACATGAATTTCTGTTGAAAGCAACAACAAAATTACAAAATATTTATGACATTGTTTGTGCTTTCAATGTTATTGTTTGGCGTTGTGCTGCGTTGTACATGATTAGGGCCTTAAGGCCATGTCAGATAAAACTTTTGCTTCGCGTTGCGTTACCGATTCGCTTTGACATCTAAGATAAAATATACATACTTAAACGAAACATGTCACATAAAGTACTTTCAAAGCGGAGCGAAGCTAAAAGTTAGCCAACTCTCATCTTTTTGAGCGCTTTGACAATTGGCTAGGATAATTTTCTTTTTTTTTTATTTTTTTTGCCAAATTTAATTCCAAAAAACAGTCCAATTCAATTTTTAACTTTTATTTATATAGCAAATAATTAAATGTACAAATTACCAACCGCTTTTATAAGTAAACAAACATTGCGTGAGTGTTGTCAAAGTTTTCATTGTGACATATACCTTTTGCTTTGCGTTTTTCTGCCAAAGGTGGAAACGTCACGCAAAGCGACAAAGTTGTATCTGACACGGCCTTTAGTGCTGGTTCAAACTCTTCAAGTTAAAGCCGCCAAGACTTGAGCTTTTAGGAGAGACAGAGAGAGAGAGAGAGGAAAAGAAATGGCATTCTCTTTTCCCTTCTCTTCATTTCAAACATTTCAATCGAAAAGTTTCTCGACGAATGAGTTACAGAACATGGGCACTAGACCTGCAGTGTACTTTGAAGTGGTTAAGTTGAGTCATACGGGATTCAGTTACTACCAAAATACCAGTCTATATGCATAAATGATTTTCGAAATTGATTCCCTAGAGCGTTATTATTTTGCAAAGCGGGAATTTTTGAAATTTTGTAAAATTTTTAATTTTTTCCCCAATGTTGGCGATTAATTTATTTTATTAAGTTAAATTTACTCTAATTTGAAAATTTTTTGTAATGCTTATAATCTGATATAAAAGGTTTTCTTACCACTTTTAACAGTGTGCTAAAAGCCATTAATTTTTTTTTTTTTTTTTTGTTAATCTTTGTCTTAATTGAGGGTTTTCTCTATTTAAAAACGGTATAAGCCGAAAGTGTTTTTCTATTTGTATATTTTTAGGTTTTTGTCTTAATGGATTTTATTTTTTTGTTTGTTCATTATTAATTGTGGGAGATCACGATTACTATTCACAAATAATGTGTGTGCCATGTTTTTTAAAAAAAACAGTTCATTAAAATAAAAAAAAATTCAATGTCACTGTATCACTTTCATTCCATTTCAATATTTATATCATGACATCTCAGTCGTGTGTATATTTGAAGCATGTGGGTGACTGTGAAAACTTTTGTTTTAAAAAGCGAAACAAAAAAGTTATTAACAAAATAAAAAAACTAAGAAATAAAGCGTGTGGTTTTTTATTTAGTGGTTGTTGACATAAAATGAATTCAATTAAACAAATTCAGACATATAAATGTCTGTCTAAAATGTGAAAGATATTTGCAGCATCTGCAGACTAAAAGTCTTTTGTACCTCTTTCGTTTAGAAGAATGAATGGTCGGTCTTAGTTGTGGTGGCATGTTGTTGCATGACATGATTATTTATTCAAGACTTTTTCTATGAACTTTCTTTAACTGCAATACAGTTAAAGCTTTTCATTATTTTTTCTTGTTCAATATTTCCATTTTAATTAAATTTATGCATCATTGTTTTTTAAAAAATGAAATCAAAAAAATCTCCTACATTTTCCGAACTTATTAAAGATATTTCGACATAGATAAATAAATTTTTTTGGTATTGTTTGCTTAGGCATAAGATTTGTGTTTTAAAAACAAAAATTTTAATTTTTTATTCCATTAAAATTCTTTTTTTTATTAATTTTTTTAGCAATTTTTAACAATTGCTAATTTTTAGACGACTGTGCATATTTCGCCACACACATTTTCATACTTCAATAAGTTGCACAAAATATTTATAAATTATACAATTAGAACTTTTGTTTTCACAACTAAATGGCCAATTCTTTTTTTTTTCAAAAATTCTGCAGAAAAATTTTTTGACTTTATAAGGCGAAATAAAACAAAAGCAATTGCTGTAAAAAAAAACTATTGATGACTATAAATTAACGAAAAGAGAACAAAGAATATATATTAAGGTTTTTACCACACCTTTGTTACACTTCTAGAAGGAACAGTGGGGTTCATTAGACTAAAATTCAAATAAATTTATCAAAATAAACTTGATTTCTTTTGCTGCAAGAGAAAGATAAAACAAGTTTGTCGTAAAACCATTGGTTTTAGAAAAAATGGTATTGTGAAATGTACGTTTTTTGGTACTAACCCTTATTTTAGTAAAAAACCAAAACAGTCGCTTGTGCGATCGGTATCGTTTTTAAACCCTCCACCACTAGTGGTGAATAAGGGTATACTAAGTTTGTCATTTCGTGTGAAACTTTTTAATAGTCATCTAAGACCTCATAAAATATATATTATTTCTGGGTCCTTGATTAATTCTTAGTCATTTTAACCAAGATCGCCTGTCTGTCCGCCTTACTTCCGAAAGACTCAACCAGGGCTGTGGAGTCGTCAAAAAATTGTTCCAACTCCAGCAGCTAACATTTTTAAAGTCCGACTCCGACTTCGATGATAATTGTATATGCTGGCGGGTAATTAATGCAGTATAAAATTTTATTTTTAAAAAATTTATAAACTTTTTTTTATTCTTTTAACAATAAACAAAATACTATCGTATCGCAAAATTAGAATAACAAAACTTCAAATAAATTGAAAAATTCGAGTATGATAAATTTAAAATAAAAAAATTCTCTGTCTTTAGAAATAGGATTACCTGGGATCATCAGAAACGATTTGAGAGCTTCAATCTCAAATCGGATCTGATGATTCTCAGTGCAGAAAATAATGGTTCTTCGGCGCATTCTGGATGTTACTAGCATTCCTTGGCATGGCATCTTTAATTGTTAAAATTGAAGAACGGTCTTTTTTAGAACTATAGCAACACTAATTCTAAGCAAGCTTAGACATATTTCACTGTAGACGATTAAAAATGTAGATTTTAAAATAAGAGAAAGGTAAAGTGGGGTTGGTCTTACATTTGACCCGTCTAGGGGCATCCAAATGTAAGAATTTTAATAAGCCGCCATATTTTTAAGGTCATAAATTTGGCCCCTGCGTTCCTACGATGCCCCTAAATAGGTCAAATGTATGACCAACCCCGCTTTATTTTTCATCCACATCATTTGCTTCTAACATATGTATGTACCTACTCGCTATCTCTATTCCTTAATGGGGCTTCCATACAAAATTTTCAATACAGACTAGAAATATAAAATAAAAAAAATACCCATAACTGCCAAGGAGTCGCCCCTAGGGCGATAAAATGTATGACTGACCTTAATTGGTTTTTTGTTTTTAACATTTTTTTAAAATATACTTGCACTTTATCACCACTTCTTAGGGGTCAGTCAGAATATGTTAACGAACAGCAGAGAGCACAACGGCACAAGCTTTGTGAATATGACTCCGAATAGCGAGCGCCTTGAATGATGTGGAAATTATCGTGGGGACAGGCATGCAAAAATTTTAGCACTTGCTAACTGTAACTGATCCAATACGTATCTGATAATATATTGAAAGTATTTATTAAACATTCACTGTAAAAGCAACTAACAGTAGGCCAAAGTAGGCAACATTCAGGATTTGAACCACAATCACCCTGTCATCTATAAAGGCGTTTAAGTCCAGATTATATTCCGCTGAATGCTTGGTACTAAATAAGACTCCGGTCAGTTTCTATCTTTTAAATATCTGCCAGTTTTAAGCCCTAAACTTGCTTAAGGCGTTAGTCGAATCGATACATTTCGAGTGACTTCTAGGCGCATGCCCACGAGCTTTGTTAGACTATGATCATTTTCCTATGGACCAAATCGAACGTTGTAGATATAAATGACACCAGTTCCTAGAAGGATGCATTGCGAATGCCACAATGAAAATACCGGAGTAAGGCGAATTAGCGACCAAAATTGAAGACATCGCCAGATCTTGATTTGTAAGACTTAAAATTCTTAAGTCTAAAATTCTTAGCCTCAAACGACCTTTGCGCCCGAAGTTGCTATAATCCTGACAATCGCTCACCATTAGCCGGTAAAAATGATTCGTCTACACGGCGAGTCGGTAAGAAAAGTTGGTACAAAGTTAGAGTCACATTTAAATTAGGTTTTTAAAAAATATTATAAAATAGACATGTATTTTATTATCTAACTAAGAATACGAGATAAAGGAGTACTCGATATAAATGAGGTTGCTTATTACAAAGTTCAGGCCATTCCACTGTAACTTTAATTTACATTTTTCTATGTCTTCAAAAAAAAAACAAGTTAAGATTTTCTTCGTTGGCTGGGTTGTTGTTGTTGTTTTTGTTGCTGGCTTTAAACCCATAAATCTTAAATTCAATCATTTTATTCAAAACACACAGAAAACCACAACCAAAAAAAATTTATACAACTGTAAGAAACTTTTATCGCATTGTCTTTAACTTGGCCATTAAGAAAAATCAAATTACAAAATTACTAAAACAAAAACAAAAAGGTGCATATTATAACTTTGCCGATATTGGTATTATATCTAACTAAATAAAAAACATAAAAACTGTACGATTGGGCTGCAAGTTAATAAATAAGAGCTAAATGGGCTCACTTCAAGCTCACCCGCACCTTCGGTTTAAGATAACATAAAATACGAATTTTAAAAACAATCATTACGATTGGACAGACATTCAGATAAACTCATGTGTGAGTATGTGTTTTTTAGACCATTTAAAAAAAATAAGAGCAACTTAATTGCCACTTTAATAACGGGTTATGACTCAAAGTTTTGATTTGCTATTTGGGCGAATCACATTAAGACAATTATTATATTTTTTATAAAGAACTAGCATTGTTGGAATGTGTATTGGGTGGTAACGTGTTAATCGGCCATATTCTAGAAATCGATATTGAGTAAAATTTAGATCGAAAGAAATTTAATGAACTTAAGCCTAAATAAAATTTTAAATTTAATGAAGTTAAGCCTGAATAAAATATTAAAAATTTTCATTAAAAACCATAAACAGTTTAACAAAATAACTACAAAACTAATTGGTAAACAGCTAAGGAACAAGCTCTATTTTTACATTTGTCCTCCAAGTTGTGCTGATAAAAAAAGACCAACGGGAAAAAAGATAGACAAAAAAACATAAAAAAACAGAAAAATGTACTTTGGACTTCAAGAAGATTTCTTGACAAAAAGTATGAAAAACAGAAGTAATGAGCAACATGTAAATCAATTGAAATAGATAATCATTCAAAAAAAAATCGATCTACCAATTTGGCTTAAAGATTGATGTTTGGCTATGAACTGTCATTGATGCTTCCTTCAATGGCCGCGAGTGGTAAACGGCAAACACCTCTGAAGAGATTTTGTGGTTACAATTAAAATATATCAGGGCAACCTGTCCTTGAAAATCTGGGTTCAATTCCCAGCTCAGTCAAGAATGAAAAATGATCAATAAATTTTAATTCATATCATGCTGCAAAATTCCTTTCTTCATAAAAATAATTTAATTAAAATTTAAATTTAATGAACTAAATAACCACAATACTAATTAATATTCGAATATTTTTATTTAAATTTTTTTTTCCTTATAACAATAAAAGCATAGTACATACTCTCAAAAGAAAAATCAATCCATCTCTACTTAAATCAATCTGAAGCGCTATCAATATTACGGTAAGTACGAATTTTCTCGAATCAAGTACAGAAAGATCAGTGATGGAAAATTTAAAAATTGAGATGGTACTGATAACCAAGCAAAACAGTATTTTATTCAACATTTTGGTACTTTTTATAGAACATATTTTTTTATGTATAAAAATTTTTTGTTGTACTGCTGGCTCAATTATTATAATGTGGGTGGAGACAAATACTATGTCGAACTGAATATGATTCGACGTAACATCTTACGTCTTCACATATTTAAAATACGTTTTTCATATTTGGGACATTTGTCCACAACTGTTTTTGACAAACTATTAAATATGTTTTCGTATTCGTGACATATTTAAAATATCAAATTCTTAAATATCTTCGTATTAGTTACATATTTAATGATATTTGAAATCAATTAAGAATTGTACTACAAATACAGATACTCTAAGATATTTTTTGAAGTTTTGGACGAACGGGAAGACTTTTCAGGATGATACATACTTTAAAGCTAATAACGTCCACATTTGTAATATATTTCGCTTTTGGAGAAAAAAACCTCTGGGCTATATTTAAAAAATTTTTAAGTTTTCAGGTGTACTACATAGTAGTAATTTTCTGAGGGCATTTAGTGAGGATAAGTATAGGCCAATTGCTCTTTTGTCTATTATTGATAAAATTTTCGAGAAAATTATACATCAACAACTACTAACATACTTGGAATCTAATAAATTACTCTATGAAGGCCAATATGGTTTTCGAAAGGGAAGTGGAACTGAGAATGCAGTTGTGAACGTTGTAAACTACATTTGTCAGGGCTTAGATCAAGGTTTTCACGCTGTAGCTGGTATCTTTTACGACTTTTCGAAGGCGTTTGATCTTGTAGATCATGAGATATTGCTTCAGAAGCTTGAATATTATGGAATTCTCGGTAACGAGCTAAATCTTTTTAAAAGCTATTTAAGGAATAGAAAACAATACGTTGAAATAAATGGCAGTCGTAGTTTTCTTGGTGATGTGGAGCATGGTGTGCCTCAAGGGAGTGTTTTGGGTCCGCTGTTGTTTTCGATATATGTGAATGATATTATGAACCTTGGTCTCTCTGGAAAAGTATATTTGTATGCAGATGATGTATCCTTGTTTTATCCCTACAAACATGAAGCAGTAGTGAAAGCGTATATGGAAAGAGATGCATCGCTTATTTTTGAATATTCGAGAATTAACAAGTTGGTAATTAATACTAAAAAAACAAAAATTTTAAGGTTCAAGCCTTACATGAATAGTAATGCTGGTAATTTCAGTATATTTGTGGAAGGCGAGGAACTATTTGAAAGTGAATCTGTTAGATATTTGGGAGTACATTTACAAAATAATCTTTCGTGGAGCATACATGTGGAAAAGCTTAAATCAAAAATATCACCAGTTATTGGGTTACTTTATAAATTCAAGAACAAGTTTAATGAACAAACCAAACTTATACTTTATCAAGCATTAATCCATAGTCAACTTAATTATTTGGTGTTGGTATATGGTAGCAGAAAAAGTAATGAGCTCAAAGCCTTGCAAAGAGTTCAAAACAAAGCACTCAAAACTATTTTTAATTTACCAATTACGCATTCTACGTTTTTATTATATAAAGATGTGTCCAAAAATGTTTTGCCAATCAATGGATTATATAAAATGCAACTGCTAGTTTTCGTGTTTAAAGCATTGCATAATATTGGTCATAATACGTTATTATTTGGAAGAAATCAAACCGTTTTCAATACAAGAAACAATTCAAATCTAAGGGTGTCAAGATGCAGACTAGAAACTACTAAGCAGAAGATAGAATATATTGGTTGTTGGGAATATAACAATTTACCACAAGATTTAAGAAGCACTAATAGAATATCGACTTTTAAATTGAATTTAAAAAAGCACTTGTTAAATAATTTAGAAATGCTGTTAATGTAAATGTCATTTTTTTCTTTTTTTTAAATTTTTTTTTAAGCCTTATACTGATCTCATATTGCTAATTAATTTATTATTTTGAGTTTATTTGTGCCAACTCGCCCCAACAATGTCATATGACGCTGGGGCAATACAAACATTGTAATGTAAAACGTATTAATAAATTAATAAACAAAAAAAAAAAAAAAAAAAAAAAAAAAATTGGAAAATGTTGAAGAAACTGGAACTCCTTACAGAATGGGACATACCTCATTTTAAAGCTAATAATGCCCATATTTGTAAACCTCTTGGCTATTTTTTTAAAAATGTGGAGGAAAGCTTAATGAAAAATATACGTACATATTTATTTAGTCTCTGGCGGGAATCGAACCCGCAACCCCGTCGCTGATAGACTGGCTCACTACCAACTAGCCTAGTGGGGCACTCCATCTAAAATAAACTAGTTGCCATTAAACTTTAGTTTCCCTCTATCCTGATTAGGAACTCCCTAGTGTCTTAAGGATCCCCACCTCGTAAAGTTGCTAGATCAAAGGATATACACGCAAAGAAAAAACATGGTTGATACAATCACAATCGCAAACTATCATTAATGTTTGTGGCTATGATTGTGTCAAACACGTCTTCAGTAACAATATATGTTCAGACATGTTTATAGCTAATTATTGTCTCAAAAATATTATTATGTTTAGAAGAAAAACACAAATGATCTTCCTAACCATGTATTTATTTTTCCCAATACCATGCAAAATGTCTATTTGAACAATAAAACCAATAAAAAAAACAATTTCAAAAATTTCATGTTTTAATAAAATTACAACATACATATATATACAGCTTAGCATATAATAATAAATAAAATGCAATACATACATTTATATATATATGTATATATACTAATAGCTTTACCTGTTTCAATAAACGTATGATAATTAATTTTGCAATCATGCAACCCCTTTTTCTCCCGAAAAACTTTTAATTATTTTATAGTCATTCATGTTTCCCGATTAACTGACTCTCGCAGACTGAAAATGATGTGAAAGAAGATTTTATTTGCATTTTAAAAAGACACTGTTTGTTTTGACAATAAATGTTTGCTCATTTAGAGAATGTGTTTTAAAGCGAACAAAAATGATAGTATCAAACATATCTTTTGTGTACAGCTAATATTATGATTTTATAGTTGTATAGTTGAAAATATATACATTATAGTAGCAAATATTTCACCTAATTTAATATGTTTAGCTAGATCATGGTAACTTTTTAGGTGTAAAAAACCATATAATATTATTATAGTGAATTAAAAAATGTTAAGGGGAAACAATATTTTTTCAAGTTAAATAAGGATTACAATAAGTTTATTACGGTAAACATATTAGGCAAATATGAATAAAAATGGTCGCAGTGACCATTCATTAATCATGTTTTTTCTCTGCGTGTAGGTACAGCCAATACATCGCACAGAGGGATTTGTTCATACAATGTTTGGCAAAAAATATAAAGAGTGCTCGTAGAGTGTTGAAATTTGGCACAGAGCCTTTGCTGTAAAGATTCATCAAAATTGGCCACGCCCTCTACCCAGCGCCCATAGAACCCAAAATTTATTTTTGGCCCAAAGTTTTTGAAATTTGGCACAGAGCCTTTGGTTAGCTTAATTAAGGAAAACTTAAAGTTTCATCAAAATTGGCCACGCCCTCTACCCACCCCCCATAGAACCCAAAATTTATTTTTGGCCCAAAGATTTTGAAATTTGGCACAGAGCCTTTGGTTAGCTTAATTAAGAAAAATATAAAGTTTCATCAAAATTGGCCACGGCCTAACGCCCATAGAACCCAAATTTTATTTTTGGCCCAAAGTTTTTGAAATTTGGCACAGAGCCTTTGGTTAGCTCAATTAAGAAAAATATAAAGTTGTATCAAAATTGGCCACGCCCTCTACCCACCGCCCATAAAATCCAAAATTTATTTTTGGCCCAAAGTTTTTGAAATTTGGCACAGAGCCTTTGGTTAGCTGAATTAAGAAAAATATAAAGTTTTATCAAAATTGGCCACGCCCTCTACCCACCGCCCATAGAATCCAAAATGTATTTCAAAATTTATCGAGTTGGTATATTTTCACTCATCACTTTACTTGCCATATTCAAATGTTCTTGTGAATATTTTAAAGCTAATTCAGCTGCCTTGAACCTCTTTGTGCGAACTTGACAATCTTCGAAGTCTTTCGCTGGCCTTCCTAGTTTAGTTGAACAGCTAGGCTCGCTATTAAGTGATACTTCAAATACAGCTAAAAACACAGTAGGAAAAAACATTTACACATATAAAATTTTATAACTCTTTAAATGAACTTTTTAGCCAATCTTCATTTTTTTAAAAAAAAATGGGATTTTAGTTTATGCGATTCTTGCCACCGTTTTTTGAAATGACCAAGAAACCTCTTCTGAATTGCTCTTTTCACTACACCGATTTCTTCATCCTGAAGCATTGCATTTTTTGATGCAATGAAATCGGTTATTAACTCCAAACTTGCATTGCAATTAATGAGTTCGTAACTCAGTTCACTATATAACACAGAAAATAAACTCATTTTATTGATATCTTTTTCACTTCGCTATTTGCTATTATCACATATTGTTTTATTTTTATTGTTGTTAAATCATATGGTTTTGTTTTTAATATATTCCAAATAAGTTATTGTTGTAACTAAATGTCATAATAACGCACGTGCCTAAAAGTATGCCATATCTTTTTGTAATTTTTTTATAAGAGATTATTAATTATTTAAACTTTTTTTTTTTTTAATTGATAGCATGGAGTCTTACTTTTAATTTAATTATAGCCGGAGCACCTAGCACGACCGAGCAACCTTTTTTTTCTTCCAAGGAAGTTTGCAATCACGGCACATTATAGAACAAATTTTATTCTATCATATCTTTTAAACCATATGAGCGAACTTTATAATTTTTTTTTTAAAATACGCAGAAAAGGCTATATTTGAAAAAAATCATTATTTAAATCAGAGCAATAAAATTATTTTACATACAAACACTATAGAATTGCGTAAACAATTTTCAATTTTTTGGATCAAAATTTTCATGTGACTTTACTTCATTATTTCAAAGACAAATTAACGTTTTGTTGGGATACAATTTATGGATTCTTCATACTGAATCAATTTTCTACAAAACTGCAAAATTAAATTTTTAAATTTTATGTGTCGAAAAAATTACTTATTGCATAAAAAATCTCACTGTGAGTCGTACTACATAGGATGTTATGCCGTAAATTTTCAAAAATAAGCTTCACTTACCCACAATTTTGTTCAAAGCGTTTTTATTTTCTTTTAACCCTAGATAGATAACGTACGTCTGCAAGACGTACGCTTTTTCAATTTTGTGATCCTTCTCTCACATTTGTTAACATTCAACTTTTTCGCGCTCAATTATCTCAGTAGTTAGCATCAGCTTGTTGGTGGTGGCTTTTTTTGTGTTTTTTGTGCGTTAAGTTATGTTTTCTTTGAGAAATAAGAACAAATAAACACAACATACGTCTGAGAGACGTATCGTTATCTTTAATGTAACTTTTGTCGCAAAAATAACTTTTTGTTTTAGTTGAATTTTAAAATATTTGTTATTTAAATTAGCGTTTAAAATGTCTTGTAAGCGCGGCTTGGACGACGCAGAAGTTGCTGATCTTGAAAAGCGTGTTGGACGACTCAGATTCACTGGAAATGATGCGAATATACCACCGACTTAGGAAAATCCTCAAGAACCTGATCATTTTACTACTTCTGCCGATAGCCAATTATTACGGTATATTATTATCCCACTATAAGAAGTAAAAGTAAGCACTGCTGAACTACATCAAAGGGTCAAAGCGCTGGCCGAATTTCTTCAACGAATATAGTTCGAACGGCACGAGGACTAATTTGGGAATGTAAATTCATGCTTCGGCATTTTTGTTACTACCGAAATAATTTCAGAAATTGTTCAATGCACCAAACAAATGGCTAAAAATTCCTACTTTATCGAAAACTTTGCACGGTAACATTAAAAAAGATTTAGCAGATGATGTATACAATAATTGCAGTAGCAGTGGAGAACAGCCTGAATAACAAAAAGAGAAAATACTGTGGTTTCTGTTCAACAAAAATTCGACGTACGTCCAAAATGGTATGTTTAAAATGCAATGCACCTATATGTGGCGACCACAAATATTTAGTTTGCAAGTCTTGCATATAATGCTATTTGAATTTATTATTATTTTTTTTTGGTACAGATATTATTATCTAAGCAAAGTACAACAAAAGTATCTATTTTAGTTTTGAGGGCCGAACTGAAGTACTTTATAAAATACTCTTTAAGTTGTGATATTTTTTTAAGACTTATTGCATTTTATTTTATTCCATTTTTATTATTGTTTTCTGTTAAAAAATTACTTTATTTTAAAAGAAAATTTAATAAATAAATGATTTTAACAAAAAAATGTATCAATATTATTTTCGGTGATGCCCTTCAAAGGATATAAACACGTCTTTCAGGTGTAACGTTATCTTTTCAGTACAAAAAATAACGTTATCTTACTAGGGTTAAAAATAATATTGGGCGCGGTTACAAATTGTCGGTAGATGGCTCTTTAATTTTATATCTCTGGTGATATTAGTTCCATCAGGCAATGTCATAACTTGTTTGTGAACAGTGAACAGAAAATTGACATTATAAGCTTCACTTATCGGAAAATTTAAATTAAAGGCATTTAGGGTCTTTCCAATTCTACCAACCTCCATTTACTTCCAAAACAAAACTTGTTTGCAACTTGTTCTAATACAATTCACACTAATCGGCTCTTGACTTTATGCTCTGTATTAAACAGAAAAAAAATACAGTTAGTGGCATGTAACTGTTTTTAATACTTCGTCTTTCGTTTTTTGTTCAACTTCTTGTCGCTTGAGCCATTGATCGATATTTTAACCTTGTTCGGTTGCTTGTCATGTAATAATTTTTATGTTGTGTTCATTTTTTTTTTGTGTGTGCAGATTTGTGGCAAGTTCTTTATATTTTTTGCAAGAGAAAAAAAATCATAAAATGTTTAAAACATTTTTGACACTTTATGAATGCAAATCGTGGTCATATTGATACACCTTACTTAAATACATAGTTTGAACATAAAGACCGACAGCAAGACAGTTTGACAGACAAAAAAATATGTATTCATAATAAATAAAGAAAAAAAACTTGAAACTAATGTTTTTTCTAAACAAATAAACTATTAATTCATTAGGAAAAACAAAATAAAGAAACAAACACTGAAAAATCTATCACAAAAAGGAGTTAAATTTGATTAATAATCAAAATAAAAATAAGACTTGTACTTTTGTTATTTGTGTTTTAAAAGCCGTTGGAGTTGCATTGATTTTTAGTATTTTTTGAATTTTTAACCAACTTGGGCGTATGAATAGCCATTTTTTTTCATATGAACTTTTTAACTGTATATTTTATAACATTTTTTTAAAATCAGAGGCGTGTGAAGGTAATTTTTTTTTTGTTGAAGAATACCTTCCAAATCGTTCGTTAGAGGTTAAGTTCACTGGTGCCAGGTTCCAAAACCCTAGGACTTATACGTAATCTATATATATAATGTCCTTATTTGTGTGTTCCTCTTTTTCTGTCTATCCAGAGCCTTTTGAAGCCCACTTATGGGCTAGAAATCTGAAAATTGGCAAGCATATAGTAAAACATCTGGGCCAAATCCTAACGTAGAAGGATTTTTGACCTGTTGGCGGAGAATTAAGAGGATTTTAGCTTATTTAAGCCCCCTAATAACATAGGAAGTCATAACAATGGAGCATAGCCTTAAGTAGTCGGATCTAAGATTTTTGGACTATAAAAATTATGTTCATTTGTATTGTACTTTTCTTTGGGTTATAAGATTCGCCTATTTGAAAAAAAGGAATGTTTTGATTTTGTAAATAAATTTTTTGTTTTGTTTCTGCCAAGTTGATTTTCTTCTTCTTCCAGCCTGGCAGGGACAGGCTCAAAAGCTAGTATAATAATGACAACTAAATAGCTTAACGATACATTGCAAAGATTTTCTGTTCTTAATCGACAGAATGAGCCCACAAATTTATAAATAGAATTAATCGAAGACCTTTCTTGAACAAACTCTTTTCATTATCTGCAACAGATTGTTTGTGGCGTCTATGTACGACCTTCATTAGGAAAATTCAAACAAGGAAATTGGTGGTGTGTCTATGTATGTCGTTTAAAGCATCTTTTCGCGAAGTTCCATTCTGGCTTGCCTTGGGCGAGTCCTCAACCATGATATTCCGGCGGATGTACATACGTAGCATTTTTTTGTGTTCCTTAACCTATAGTACGTTCAACTTCTGAGATGTGGTAAATAACAGCAGGTAACCTCTTTATGCTAGGGAAGTGATAAGACTACATTTTCCCCCTCACTTTGCGCCAATGTTGCATTCCCCATACTGATATTTCGTCTTTCAGAATTATACCTGATTCAGAATATGCGACATGTCGAACAGAAATATTGCAGGAAACAGAAGATTGGCGACAAAGAGTGTAGAGACGCTTGGGAGGTAAAAAATTTCGCTCGAAATGTTAAACAGGGCTGTGGAGTCGTCAAAAAATAGTCCTTACTCCGACTCCGACTGCAACCGCTGAAATTTTTTAAGTCCGACTCCGACTCCAACTCCTACTCTTACATTGATGCAAAATGTATATGAAACTGGTCCTTATTTGACTTTAAACTTTTTTTTTTAATACAGTACCTCTTAAACGGTTAAATATACCAAGAAACTTATTCTATACAAATTTCGAATCGATTTTTTAAATATTGCATCGCCAATTTCAAAGAATTTTTGTTTTGGAAAATTTTAGTATTTTTTTTTTTAAATTTGTTTAGCCAAAAAAATTTGGAGCCGGAGTCGCGAGTTTTTGTGGGTACTTCGACTCCGGTAATAAAACCATCAACTACGACTCTTCAACTCCGACTCCACAGCCCTGATGTAATATCAGGCAACAATTTGAGGTTCCTCTTTAATATGAATATGAGGCTTAAGTGGGGAATAGAACGCTGTAGTACAACGTAAGGAGTAGCTCTGCAATCTGTCAAAAGTTTAAAACGGGAGTTTCAAAGTTGTTTCAACTGAATACGTGGCTGTAGTAGTCGCTGCAGTAGAAGTTGAAGCACAAAATCTAAAGTCTTGCACTTTTTGATGCGGCAGTGTATTGTCTGCCGATTGTCAAATATAAATTTTTATCAAAATGGAAATATTAAGTTGGATATGCATTTATTAAACAATTTTCATTACGTCCTTAGTTTCAGCAACTCCTACAACTACTTTATTTTGTTCAAGGACTTAAATGTCAAAGCGTAGCTTGTGACTTGCAACATAACATGCAACGTAACGTCTGAACGTATACGAGTTTACGAAGGGACACCAAAAGAAATACGAATATTGCACGGTCTGACACAGCTATTAGTTGAAATATTATTGGATATGGGTTAAGTTAAATACCGAATGTAAAGTTGCTTTAATCTCACGAATGCAGTGTTACTGATTTCGCCATTTAGTGGCTAGATGCATTATAGTCCCGATAATTCGTAATCACAATATAATAGTCCCTAGGACTGGAAAGCACATTACCTAATCTAAACTGATGGTATCTGATACCACAGTGCCCCGCAAAAGGACAGCAAGTAGCTTACGTTCTCATTTCTTAAGCAGAAGTAGCTTGACTGCCTTGCCACGGGACAGGGTGACAAATCTCTTGGACTGTCTCATCCCGGAAGAAGACGTCCATGTGGGAAATAGTTAGCATTCGGGCCATGATTGTATCGTCTTCTTAATGTAATCGATAGGCTCAGGGCCTATAAATGGACGGCGTGCGAACCTGTTTGCCAAGCAGTCAGCCCCTTAGTTGCCCACATGATCCTCAAGGCCAGGTACCCGACACAAATTCAAATCATTGTGTTTCCCAATATTGTTCAGAGATGTAAGACTATCCATAACCTGAACTTCACATATAAAGAAGATAGTACTCTAAGAGCGGACTGGCTGTCCGAGAAATGTACATGCATATATATTTACATGTATACAATCATGCATATGTATCTTTTTGTTAAACGGTGTTTTTTGCGTTGCATTTCGAATTATAAGAGGATATCAACAGCCAATTACGATTTATAAGAGGTTAAACCAATTTTGTATTAAAAAAATACGAATCAACGATGGGACCGAAATGTATGAAACTAGACGATTAAACACGATTTTTTCAACAGTTTGTTACGAATTATTGAGATTTTCTATTTAATTTGGTACGATTTTTCGCGATTCTACTGTTTAGCAATTTTGTATCTTGTTTGTAGTTTGTATTCCGTCTGTAGGCTTTTCGAGTCTGTGAAATTCTTTCAATGGAATTCTTGCTTAAAAGAGTGAAAATGGAATACTAAAGCACTTATTTCAAGGTACAAAGTACATTTTTTTCGACAACACTATTAAATTCCCAAACATGATATATGGGAGCACCTTCCTAAAACCTTTTATTAAAATTGCAATGTATGTATGTTAGTATGTATTTTTGTTCGGGTGAAATCTTGCAACTCAATATTAATGCAGATATCTTCAACCGATTTTGCTTAAATTTTTTATACACATTCATTATGAACAAAAATACATGCTTAGCTGTGTGGCGTTATCCTAAATCCAACATTGTGGAACACCCAAGATGGCGGAATAATTCTTTTTAATCCATTCTTACAGTATGGGCATCAACTGAAAGGGCTTGCTGAGACTAAGTCGAAAAATAAAATGACATCACTCTAAATCCAATATGTCGGACTTAGTTTTTATTCCTTGCCTTCAATATGGGTATCAGATAAAAGGACTTACTGAGAATACGAATACGAAATTTAAATAAATTAAAAGAAAAATTATTTTTAAAAAACAAGCTTTTATTTCAATGCGCTAAAAAGAAAAAAATAACTTTAACTATCGGCTTATTATCTCTTTCAGCGAGATTTACTTGTGTAGATCAATAAATAAATTAAATAACTTGATGTGATTGATTTTAACTATTTAAACTTTCAAAATAAGTAAATACCAGTACTTAAATTTCGCGACAAGCTTTTATATTATATAAATTATGTAATGACGTGTTAAGTTGATAGTAAAAGTTTTAAAGTAAAGTTTATTTTTTTCTTTTTAGCGCATTTAAATAAACGCTAGTTTTTTAAAAAGGATTTTTATTTTTCATTAAAAGTCATATGTTAACTTTTCATACGTTATACCACAAGCCATTACAAATCGTCTTTAAACTAAAGTTTAGGGATTTTCTTCATGCGACTGTACAACAAATCAAAGTTCCAAATAGATGTGCCAAAGAAAATTAACCACCACTCTGCTTATGTTTATGATTAAGTGTTCATTATTTTTGGTTATTTTTATCTAATATGGGTTTATAGAAGTTCAAAAAATTTTTAGAAAAAAAATCTAGTATTAGTCATCGAAAAACACACCTCTTGGGTGTTGAATAAAATTATCAGAGATTAAGTTATTTTTTTTTTAATATTTAAGTTGTCCATAAAATAATCAAATATCTTAGCAAAAAGGAATTTATTGCACTTTAGTTTTTATCATAAAATGTATAAGTGACTGACTGAGTGGCTGACTTATGTTCATATTTAAACTAGAACTTATGAACATGAAGTTCATCGATCTTTAAAATGATTTAACCTTGTAAGTTTATTTTAAATTTATAGGATGTATTTGAATATATTACACTTTCACTATTTACGTTGACGGTGGCAGTTTCAAGCTGCTGGGCTTATAGTTTCATTTAAAGATTTCTTTTTTTTTTTCAAACAATGGATGTATAGAAACTCTTGGGAATTGGCCTTGGCGCATGGGAGTTGCAAGAAATAAGAGTGCTAAACTGTTTAACTGGCATATGGTTAGTAATTTAATGAATCTATCGTTGGAATACAGTTTTTAAGAAAAGCGAGAAAGTGAGCGAGTTCTTGTTCTTCTTTCGCAATATCCGTCACTTGCACAAATACTAACGATTTCTATTTAGAGATCAATTACGGCAAAATAAGAGATTTCATAGGTATTCAAGGGAAGATTACATTAAGAATAAAAAGTAAAATAAAACAAGTAAGAAAGTATAGTTGGTCAAACCCGACCATATAATACCCTACACCATGGTATATAAGAATTAATTTTTGCAAGTGTACCCTATTTGGGACCCATGGGCAATCATGGATCCGCCAGAACAAGATTATGTTATTGAGTTTAAGATTTGTATAGAAGTTCTTTGCGCCGAATATTATTTAGATATATTCATCCTTATGGAATTTGTTTTCCTTTAAGTGATTTTAGAAAGGGGGTTTATATGGGACCTATGGTTAATTTTGGACCCACCATCACAACAATTTGTCATGATAAAAGTCATTGTCGCCAATTTGAATAGCTATTTTCGGGAGTAGTATTTGTATGGGAGCTATAATTAAATATAGACTGATTCCAATAAAATTTATATTTATATCTCCAAAATTGCGACCTGTACTTTGCGCACAAAGTCTACATGGGCAGCCAGCCCACTAGCCGGGCAGACAGACATCGTTAGATCGACTCAGACAGTGAACCGAGAGTTCGAATATTTCAGGAGCGGGCTTTATATGGGATCTATAAATTAAAAACCAATTTTATATAGTTCGTTGCGCTTTTAGGCGTTTAATATTTATTCCAAAACGTTATATAAAATTGAAATTGAAATTATTTGAATAAAATATCATGCATTACACTGCGGAACAATCATTTTGAGGCCTGGAACTTTTTTGCAAATTTTTACCATATTTTCCATTTTTCTCTATCAGCTCGACGTTTTGAGATATACCGTTATGTCCAAAATCAAGGCACTTTCACTACATATATTGGAATATCTTGAAAACGGTTAACCAATCCGAAAATCGGCAACAATATTAACTTTAAGCCGTGATTACATTGTTTTTAAATTAGCCCAGAAGTTGCAGAGATATCGTTGAAGTTTTGAAAAAACCCATTTTTGTTCTCTAAAAATTTATAAAAAAAATAAAAATGCGAGAAAAATCCTTTTTTGCTAAAAACATTTAGTTAAACAGATTTAAAATTAAATGAGCTTTATTAATTAAACTATTAATTTTCTAAAATTTAGGTTGGCAAACATATAGAAAATTGTATAAAGTAAAATAAGTAAAATTTGTAAATGATGTACATATTTTTTGTTGCCTACTGGCCTCTGTGAAGCCTTATTTGGCGCTGATGCAAAAATATAATTTTTTTGTAAAAATAGAATGAAAATAAAGATAAAAATTTCTAAAAAAAACCTGGAAGAATATGGAAATATGGAATAGTCGGCGAATATAACGAATATAACGAGTGATTCGATATGCTTTGAAATCAGCGACCTCAAATTAGTAAAAATTTGCAACAAAGTTCCAGGCCGCCCAAAAACAAAATCAATTTTTTTCCCTTTTGTTATTGATTACGGCTTTAGGCGTACTGAAGTGTTTTCGGACAGTGCGCTTTTATGAGGCCTATGGAAAATTATGGACCGATCTTTACGAGATTTAGTAGTATGTTTTCTAGTCATATAAAACGAATTTGTGCAGTCTTATATTAGTCCACGCATTTCGCCATAATTTTTGTTAGTTTTTGTAAAACTATCAATGTTTTAGGTTTTCCATAACTTGTATCCTACTGAGTCGATTCTGCTGGATTTGAATCCCAAAATGCTTAGAATACCAAAGGCAATTTGACGCCAATATTGTTCTTTTCTTTCGAGTTTTTCGAAAGTGAGCGTGTTTTAAGCAGACGAACATGGATAAATCGATTTAGAATTAATCAAGGAGCCAGAATGTATATATACTTCATGGGGTATTAGATGAATATTAATGAAGTTTCACACGGAATACCAAACTTGATATGCCCTCATTCACCACTAGTGGTGAAGGGTATAAAAATAAAATTCAATTATTATTGAAACAAAAAAGCCATAATTCTGAACTTAAAGACGCAATATTTCTATTAGGTTCATATCAAAACGAATTTATTAATATGAATCGGATCAAACGCAACAGTTCCAAAATTGTTTTCTAAATAACTTTAAAATTAACTTCCAGACAAATTTATTTATTTATCAAATGTTTTATTGTAAGTAAACTAATTAATCACAACAAGTCTTTAACAAATTTATACAAAATAAGAGAGCACACACAGAAAAAAATATCAATGTTAAATTAACATGGCGCAAGGTTAATTGAAAATCAAAGTAAATTTATGCAAAAGCATATTCTTTATTTAAAATGATCATTGTTTCATATTAATTTTAATTGAAAGATGTTAAAAAAACTTTGTACAATATTGAATCCATAAAAGCCTGGGGACTAATTCTGGCGGTCGTGATCGAACACTTTTTCGATTCGGAAGAAATTTTATTTCTAATTCTTTCAGTCGATACTTAACGAACCGAAATTATTTTTTCAGTGTTGTTTAAACACAAATAAATGCTTTACAACACTGAAAAAAATAATTTCGATTCGAACAGAATTGCCTTAAAGAATTGCAAATAAATTGTTTTCGAATCGAAAAAGTATTCGATTACGACTGCCACAATTAGCCCCCTATTTTTATTGTTTCGTATAGAAACAATACTTTAAGAACAAAAACATAAATTTTTTTATTTTCGTGTTTAAAATAATTTGTAAAAAGAAGAAAAATTCCCATATTCTTTTTGTTTAAGCTATTTAGTTAAATACATAAAATTTTCAAAGTTGAATGTTGACGAAAACCATATTGGGCCATTCTGCTGGTGTATTTTAATTGTGAGTGCTTCTGTTAATAAAGGGGAAGACCAAAAAAGTGAAACATGTGTTACAGGAAAATAAATAATAATATTCTCTCTCTCTCTCTCTCGTTTCGCGGGTAAGAGTTTAGAAATGTTCTTAAATAAATAAATACATATGGTGTCTTTGTAGCTTCTTCTCACTGTTATTTTCCACTTACACCAATTTGATTTCATGTAGAATCAAATTCAAATTCATGTCGTTTCAAATTGAAATAACTTTCATTCAATGTGAATCGTAATGTTATTTCAATATCAATGTCATTTTGCTCTTACTTTACTGGAGTGTTAAATTAACATGAATTATAGTTATTTTAAAGGAAAAAAATTGTGTTCACAAGTTATTGTTAAATCATGTTAAATTAACATGAAGTAACTATGAAGCAAAGTCACTACAAAAATATTAAAAATCAACATTGTTTTCGATGTTTTTACATTGATTTTTTTCTGTGTGTAGGTACTGCTTTAATTCTTTTTTCTATCTATCAGAATCTTACTCTTTTTATAATTAATATTCAAATTTCAACATATACAGGGTCAGATAAACCGATAGACGGATAGCAAAAATTACAGACTGCGTAACAATTTAATATAAACCACTAACTTATACATAAATGTATATCCATTCCACCTGTGGGGAAGAGTAGAAATAATATCAATTGTCAAGAAAACTCAAGCGTTTTCTTTTGGATGTCAAGCTCTTTGCTGATATAGATCTGGCAAGCCTATCTGAAATACAATACGGTTTTCTATTATACCGAACGAATGTTTAATTTGCATAAGTAACATCTGAATTGGATTTTTATTCGTTACAGAAATTTAAGAAAAGAATCATTTAATATCTTGTGTTTAATTCTTTTTAGATTGTATTCGCACATTTTTACATTAAACTATGTCAAGGCTACAATGTAAATAATTTATAACATTTTTATCAGTTAAGCAAACAATAACTTTCAACTCCAGAAAAATAATAAAAAAAACAAGTAAGAAAGTATAGTCGGTCAAGCCCGACCATATGATACTCTACGCCACCGTGTTTAAAGAAAATGTTCGTGAGTGTACCCCAATATTGGACTTTAAACAAATTTTCGAGAATGTCAGACCCGATAGAGCAAAATTATGTTATGAGGTTAAGATTCATGTAAAAGTTCTTTGTGCAAATTATTACTTAGATCTCTGTATCTATATGAGATTTGTTAGGTTTTAATTGATTTTAGAATGTGAATTGACTTTGTATGTCAATACCAACATTTATAAGGAAGTTATGGCATTAAAAGCTATTTTGGGAAGTGCAATTTGCAATGGAGCTATGGTCAAATATTCACTGCTTCTAATAAAATTTGGTTAGCTGACTTAGATTGCAATCAAATTGGTTCTGACCACATTTAATCTAAATACTAACATAATAAGATGGTTTATGGGCACAAAGGCGCTACTCCAGAAAGAAGCTTGTACGGGGGCTATCTCAAATTTTGGACCGATCATCATCATTTTCAATACGCTTAGTCCTTGTGACAATTAGAATCGATGTACCAAATTTCATCAAAGTATCTCCAAAATTGCGACCTGTAATTTACGCAAAAAGCCTACATGAACAGCCAACCAGACGGACGGACATCTTTAGATCGACTGAGAAAGTGATTCTGAGTCGATCGGTATACTTAAAGGTGGGTCTGGTACCAATATTTTCAAGTGTTAGAAACATCAGCACAAACGCATAATAGCCTCTCTACTATTGTGGTGTGGGTGTAAAACCGATATGAATATGTTATAAAAATTATAAAAGAGCAAAAACGATTTTAAAATATCATAAATTGAAGATGTTATCTATGCCACCACGATTGTCTGATGTATTTAGTAGGAGGTACCAAATATTAAAATCTTGAAGACCAATTTGTTGGCTAAGCCAGCATAATTGTCGGACATGTTCTGACAATCACACGATTTGAGTTCGCAAAACGCCAGATTTATTTTATGGTGTTCTGAAACTCGTGCGTTTAGCTTGTGATCTAAAAAAGTTTCTTTCAAATAATCTAGTGCCCTTAAGCATACTTTCGCAATTTGAATTCCCTAATATTCTTGCCATTGCGATTAACAGAACACCTTTTATGCTATTTCAAGGCAGAATCGCCAACGTTAAGCGTTTTGCGACTGTCAGAACATGCCGTTATAAGTCATTCCTTTACCATTTAAGAACGAGCAATTTTTTGCACGTCAAAAATGTAAAATTTAAATGCTCAATTAAGAGGATTTGTTTTGTAGTGTCTTCTTAAAACTGAAACTTTTTAATGTTAGAAAATTTATGTTAAGAACTTATCTCACTTTTTTTAAATAATTAATGCCGTATTCATAAAAAATAAAATAAATTTCAAACGTATTTTAAAAATAAATTTCCATACAAATTTTTCTTAAAACAGATTTCATATCCATTTTAGTTTTTTATGAATAGGGCAGTTAGAGTTTAAGATGCCATTTATGGCTTCTGTAATAAAATAAGTGACTGTCGTGCATCCAATGATAATATAATGAAAACTATGATTATGACCCGGCAATATTTCGAAGATGACTGGAAGTCATTAAGCTGGTGGCTTTATCGCGAATTCAGTTGTACCATAAAAACTCTTATTTTACGTGGCAAGTTATTTCCAGTGGCTTTTATGCCTTTACGACAAGTAAAACTTTCATATTGTATTCTGCGTTCAAGGTATTTATTAGGAATTTATAAATATCATTTAATACTGTCAGACATAAACTGCATGCTTAGCTCGCTACTTAACGAAGTAATATTAAAATTAAAATGCATTTACCTGTTAAAAGTCAGAAGAATCTGTTTTTTACAAATCACATTAAGTTCAATGAGTTTAATGATGAGTCTTGATAAATGTCGTTGAAAATTGTCATATAAAATCTTCGTTCAGGTTGATTTGCAACAGCAAAATTTAGCGAGGCATATGTGTCAGAAATATATATAAAACCAAGTCTCAATAATTTGGGGTCTTCGGAAACCCCATTTCAGCAGACAAACGGACATTGTTAAATCAACTTCGCACTCATAAAGGCCTAGACTATATATAATTTATAGGGTCTAAGAACAATATTGTAGAAATTACTAGCGGAATGACAAGCTTATGTATACTCTTTCCACGGTTGGGGAAGGGTATGTATAAAAATGATTTGATATATCAATGATAATTAACATACTTAATCGTTTTTGAAAGCATGGAATTTTATATTAAGAGAATTTACCCAATCCGACCTCATATACGATTAGACTTATACGAGAAGACTCTGCTTCGATTCCTAAAAGACTAGAAATCAACTATATGCTCAATCAATATCCGTCAAGACAAAACTCCTACATAGGAAGTATTACAATGTTGCTATTATCTGGAATTTCAGACTTTCTTGGTATATATCCTGAATTTCAGCAATTCATCTTGTGTGAGAAAATTGTACAAAGCTAAACGCCTCAAAGATGGTTTGCCTAATATACATAGATATGGCCAAAATGTATCCTACAAATAAATATATCGGTTATAAATTTTCTTAAATTTGAGTTTGCACATCTAGGAGAACCGTTGAATATTCAGAAACATTTTCTAACAGAGCATTTTTGGTATATTCCTATAATTCGGGACCCTCATTACCGTTTCAGTAAACAGATATCTGGTAAGGAAATATGGAATGGTCGGCTGTTGCTTTTTTTGTTATAAACTCTTTTAGAATATATAGATATAAGGAGTGATTCGATATGCTTAGGTTAATTTCTTTAGTGTTATGTGCGACTTGGAACCCTTAATGATTTGTAGGATGTTTGTGGAAGGTGTGATTCTATAATCGTATCATGAACTCAGGTTTTAGAGATAAGACTAAAATAAAATTACAAAACATTTTCTTTGTACGCAACTCGAAAGTATTTGTGTAGAGTGTAGTTACAAAATAAAAAAGTGTATAGTTCATCAAGAGCCTTAAATATACAAATACAATGCAAAAATAAACCGATAAAACTTTTACACAAAAGTATTTTAGTACTCGTACATAAAAAATCTTGAGTGACACAAATAATACACAACTTATAATATTACGCTTTACAGCTGCGAAGGGCAATAATTTGTGGAAACAAAAAAATAAATAAAACAAAATATACTTAACAACAATAACAACAAAATATAATAGAAAAAATAACCCATAACCAGGGCTGCCGTAATTTATTTTGCAAAAACTGACAATTTCCAAAGAAAAACGCTTTTTATGGAAAAAACTGTTTCTTAAAAATAATTTTAAAAAAATGATAAAACATACTCGTATTTGTGTATTTTTTATACATTTTCAACTGAAGCAAAAAAACCAACAATGTTTCTATAAAACTATCGCCTGGGTTCTAAAAAACTTTTTAATTCCACATATACAATTTCACCGTGTTCCAGAAAAGTAATGAAACGTTATTTTCATGATGATTTCATTTTGTTTTAAACAACTATTTAAAGAAATGAAAATTTCTTTTTGCTCTTTTAACATATTGTTACGAAAGTAACTTTAGTTAAGAATAAGTTTAATTTATTAGTTATCTTGTATTTTTTAGTTGTTTTGTATTTGCTAGTAATTTTATTAGTTTAAATTGTTATTGTATTAGTTATGCATATTTCTAATGTAAAAATCACTGTACATAATTTTCTAGTACAAATGTAATGTTATAATTTTTATACATAATTGTATAACATAATAGTGTTAAGATTATTGTAAACCCATAAAGTATGCTTTAGTTTATTGATGTTTAATAGCTCAATTTAAATTCAGCCATAGTGTTAATGCATAATGATATTAGCTGAGTAAGTTTAGATAATTGACGCTAGAGAGCATTTCGGAGACAATTCGAAATTTCTAGAGCCGTCTAGACGTTTTTGGTTGGAGTATAAATACTACTCTCAGATGGCACTAAAAATTAGTATTAGTACAAACATTTAAGTGTGTTGATCGCAATTCTAAGTTGTATAAGTGTCTAAGTTCTAAATAAAGTTGTGTGATTAGTTTATAGTACCAGCTATAAAGAATAGTGTTTAAAGAGCTGTGTTTTATTTATTTTATTAAAGTTGCAAAAAAAAGAACTCAAGAGGTTTATTCTAAAGGAAATAAACCAAAAACGTTATTGAAAAGGCAGTACCGTAACAATATATTGAAATGTGTAAATGTGACGTCTTGCAAAATTTTAAAAAAATTTTAATTTGTTCGAATTTTGGGCTTCATAAAATCATTTAAATTATGTTGTATTGCTTTCAAACTTCTTACTTTTTATTTGGGCTCTGCAACTTCATCTGAAGTTTCATCTAAAAATGTATCTTCAAAACTATTGTCACGTAAGTTTTACAATTCAATGGGCTGATTTGTGCTTTTCTAGCAACGCCGAATGATCGTACACCTATTAAGCCCCCGAAAGATCTATAAAGACCGCAAGACCTTGCAACTGCATAATCTTTAGATGAAATGTACTGCTTATTGTTAGGACTACCACCAGATGCTGACGTATCCGCTCTGTTCCCGGACAATTTTTTGTGAATGCAGGTTTTTCAATCAGACCAAACCTTTTTTTTAAGCAGATGGATAATTTTCTGAAGGACCTATGGAAGTTAGTTCTGTAACAACGACCTTTCAAAGCTGATCACGTACTGCCCTATCACCCTTATAAAGTCCTTTAGCTAATCCAAGGTTTTTTCATGAACCTTAGCAACGCCTCTTCTTGTTTCGAATTTTTGTGCTTCTCCCTTAAAAACAGAAACAAACTCACCATAAAAAATTTACTCCAACCGCTAAAAATTTTTTAAGTCCGTCTCTAACTCCAACTCCTACCCTAACCCTGATGCTAAATGTATATGAGACTGGTCCTTATTTGCTTTAAACTCTTTTTTAATGCAGTACATTTTAAATTGTTAAAAATATCAAGAAAACTATTCTGTAAAAATTTAAATCGATATTTATCTAGCATTGAGCTTTACTATTGTTATTAACATATGTAAAGTAGAAAAATGTTGGAGTCGGGGTCGCGAATTTTTGTGGGTACTTCGACTCCGACTCCGGTTTAAAAACTGCAACTCCGGCACTACAACTCCGACTCCACAGCCCTGATCCAAAGGAACGGTAATGAACATTTTGAACCTTTGCTAGATACATATACTTATGTAACCAAATATGGAAGTACAACTCATTATTTTAAGTTTTTATTTTTATTATTTCTGTTCATTAATTTTAAGTCTCTATATGAATCTAAATAGTATGGCTTATATTGATCTGCTTAAAATAAATATTTTATGTTTTGTATATTTGTAACAGTTTTTTATCAAATTAAACGTTAAATTGATAACAGGTGTAGATTCATTTTAATCGTAAAATTTTGTTTCATCTAAAGTGCGATTTCGAATTTTGCTGGTGGTAACACTGGTACGAGAATTAACTTTAGGTATTAAGGATATTTTTGTTTATCTGTTTATTGTTGGTATTTTGTTAAGGTTTTGATATCGTTGCAAATAAGACTTTTTGAGTGTATGTAAGTAATTCTCATTCCCCCTGTAGTATTGCCTGCTGATAGCTTTGGCTTTTCTAAGATTGTTGAGCAGATTATTTGGACTAAGCAACCAGTGAAATGCGCATAGGAACAGCTTATCCTCCAACAATAAATTTTAGTATTTTTATCAATTATTAAAAAAAGGGAATTAAGCACAACAAACAAAATCTTTTAATAAATAAGTGTATTCCCAAAAACAACTTTGGTAATAACAATTGTAGTTTTTTTTTTTTGTTGGTCAACTAACCACTTGAAAACAAACCAAATGATTTTAATAATTTTTTTTCAAAACTCCTTTACAATATTTATCGATTAATTCTTGAACTCGATTTATAAGTTTTCTAAAGCTAATTTTAAACAAAAAGTGTATTATCTTAAACATACCAAATCAAGTTAGTTTTTTTTTTTTGGTTGAGCATTTTTTGGCAACCATTAAAGTTTACAAAATAAAATCTATATCTTTATAAATTCACATGATCTTTAAAGTGGGCGCTATTAAGCAAAAAAAAATTAAATACAGATAAAAAAAACCTTTTTTTCTAATGCACTAGAAAAATAATTCAAGTATTTACCGTTTTTTTTTTTTTTGTTTTATTATATTTTAAAAGATTTTTATTTTGTTATAAAATTTATTGTTTAGTTTAGATAAAAGTTGTTCAGTTCAAGGGGTCATTTGAAGGCGTTGGCGGAGTGGACTATTATTCCTTTCGCTTCAGCTTTAAATTTTAAAATTCATTGTTTTTAGATTTATTTTACTTAATTTCGTTTTCTTCTCAGATTTTGTAACTGATACAACTATTTAGTTTTATGAACTTGTTATTTAGTTATTTAAAAAAAAATAAGATTTCATATTAAAGGTGTATTTTAAGCTTTAAACGTTTTAGTAAGAAGAATGTATGTTTATGCATTAATGAAAAATCCTTTTATTTTATTTAGCTTTTGAAAACATTTTTTTTGTATAAATTGACCTTTTAAATTTAAAAAACGTAAAGTAATTAGAATTGTTGTTTTTTTTTAACTGTTTATGGTTTTTAATCCAAATTTTTATTTTTTAATCAGGCTAAAGTTCATTAAATTTAACTTTTATTAAATTATTTTAATGAAGAATGGAATTTTACAACATGATATGAATTAAAATGTTATTGATACTTTTTTATTATTGACTGACCACGAGTTGACATGTTTCGACGGTTACTTCGATTTTTAAATACTTTCATAAAAATTAAATTGAATGAATAAGTAAAATTGCTATATTCAATTAAGTGAATTCTGTCTCTCCACTGTAAACTCTAGACAAGCACCTTATAGCTGAAGCTTATTTGAAATCTGAGGGTTGAAATTTCCAGATCGCTGATTTTCATCAGTTTCATGAAGGTACCCACGAACACTATACCCGATGGTAACATTATGAAGACTACTAAAGTGATGTAATTTAGATCAAAACTTTTCTAATTTGTTTAAGATTTGTTGAAAATTTACATCGATCAAATTTACAAATTGCTTTATTTAATTTATAAATATTTATGTAAATGTACCTTTCCCGAATAACGGTTTTGATATGAGCTTATAGCTCAATATTTTATTTACCACATGTGCACAATTTTCTACAACATTCGAGTTCTATTGAACCAACAAGTGACATTGTTATATCAACTTTTTTTATGTATATACATTAGAGTGCTCGAAAAAATGAACTTGCGAATTTTAACCATCCCCCATCCCCCTGGAATTGTTCTATGTATTGGAGATAGACGTTGTGTAAAACATTAGGGTAATAGGATAACATTAATTGGCGCCGCAAAGACGCTTAAGTTTGAAGGTGCATTTATCAATTTTTGTAAAAGTTTTGTCATTAAATTATTACTTTTGCAATTAAATGTAAAGGAATCGAAATGTGTACGTAATTATCGTTCTAATGATATACAAAAGGCAAAATTTGGTTAAAAAATTTTAAAGTTATTAAAATTGCCACTTTAACAAGAAACAAAATTAACATATTTAAATAAAAGCTAAATTTTACTTAAAATGTACCCGTAGTTACTTGTATAAGAGTTTTTGTCCTGTTAGGATACTGTTAACCAATTCGCAGGTATGACCAAACAATAATAATTTTTTAACGGAAGTTATAAAACACCATTTTCAAATTTTTAAAAATTACGTTATAAACAAATTTGCGAATTATTTGATCATTACATTGGGACTTATTGAGGATATAATATGGAATAAAAATATTAAAAAATGATGTAAATTTTTTTATATATAATTTTTAGTTACAAACATGTAAGTATGATTAAAAAATATTATCAAAGTATTAAAATTTAGCAAATACATAATATAATGCAGTTTAATACCAAGAATTCTTGTCTGAATAAAATCTGAATAACGTTGAAACATGTTTGTTGCGATTTTAGGGAAGAAATTAATAATTTTGTAATTTCTTGGTAAATAATATTTCAGCTAGTGGCACAGAAGAGTAATTAGTCAATGCTTACTAGGGTATTTATTCGGTTAACCGTTAATCGGTTAACCGATTTATTACTACTTGATTTAAGAATTGGCTATTTTCGATTAACGATTAATTATTTGTTTCGTCTCATATACAAAAGGTTTGTGCTTAGAAAATACTTTTTCATACAAATATAGAACGTGTTTAGTGATTTTCGTTTTAAATAAGTGTTTGCTTTTTGTTGCACGCACTTTTTATAGGTATGTGTTTAGTTATTTGTTTCTTCTCATATTTTGTCATAACAATCTTTTAACAGAGTTAACCGAAACAATTAGAAGAGTTAAAAAAAATTATAACAGGATTCTAATGGCATAATGAAAGATTTTGTACGTTTAGAGTAACCCAGGAAAAGGACTGATAAATTAGATATTATGTATTATGGGTTGCTTTTGATTTCTCCAACATCAACGATAAGTGAAAGAATTTTCTCCAAGTCAAGTTTTATCAAAACTTAAGAAAATAATCGCTCAATTCCTAAACATTTTAATCAAATTGTTTTTAGAAGAGTATTTCTTAAGGTTTCTTAAACTATTGAAATAACGAATAAAATTATCTCACAGTTTATTTTTTAATTAAAACAAAATATTTACATATATATTAAAAAAAATATGTATTACATATTTATGAATTATTTTTTTGTTTGCTCGTTTTAGTTCAAGAACTGTTATGTTTCTTATGTTACTTTTTTTACTAAAAAACTCCAAATAATAAATAATTAAATCGTTTTTATTTATTGAAATTACTTAATTTATAAAAAAAAACTTTATCAATCGGTAAACCGGTCAATTACAAAATTAACCGATTATTAACCGATTAAACCAAACCCTCGGTTAATTAATCGAGCAATTAACCGATTACAGCAAAAGCCAGATTAAATGAATACCCTAATTCTTACCAAAAAAATATTGCTAAAAAATATCCTCAAAGAAATGTTGGGTTAAATTTTGTCACTATTTGATATCAAATGAAAGTATTTGCTAAACGAGATACACTTTTTGCAGAAAAACTACTGGTTTTTAATGATGTCTTGTTAAATGTGCCTTGATACGAGTAGCAGTTATATATTATTATACAACTGGACTTGAATTTTTTCCACAATATTTTTTTAATGTACTCTTAAAAATATTGGTCATGAACAAGCTAATTATTTAGTAGCTAAATTTATAAATAAAACGTGTTTTCTTCACAAATATATGCCTTTTGTGGTTGTAAAATGGGGTTTTAACGTTGTCTAAATGAATGTTATAAAAAAGTAATATAGTGCAGTTAAGGGTTAATTTTTGACAAAAGTCTCAAGCGGTGGTCAACACCTTTCTACCGACGTATAGGAAATGAAAATCGAACAAAAAATGGTTAAGTTATTTAAATTTTCACATAAATCGAATTGAAAAGCATCAAAAAACTGACATAAACATCTCGATATCTCGAGTCTGTGGCTTGATTTTAAAAATGTTTTAATCCAGAATCAAAGAATCCCTAAATATCTATTATATTTGGTCATTCCTTGGACAAAACAAAATTTTCTGAATTTTTAATTAATGAAAAATTCCATTTTTGGACCCTCTTTTGACGGGGTTTAGCTCACGGGAGATAATCGCTAGAGCCAAAATACTCGTACTTTGGGAATCTTCATAAAACCTGTCCATATTTTGGCGAATGAGCAAGGATGTTACTGCAATGAATTATAAGTAAAACCTATTCAGGATATTATAGTCCATAATTTTAAATATACACAACATAAGCCCTAAAATATTTTCAATTATTTTTTTAATTGAAAGAAAATTAAAAATTTAATTTTGATTAAATTAACGTTTTAGTTGTTTTGAAATAAATTTTCAATTAAAATTTTAATTAAGTAAATAACAAAAAATCTTAATTGACTTTTTTCGTTTAAAATAAAATAATTTAAAGATGTAGAACATTGTTTAAAATGGCAAAGTTTTTTGATAATTTTTTTAATTAAAATTAAACATATTATTTATTGAAAAAAAATATTCACAATTTTACAATTTTTAGTAATCAATATAATCATTTTGGTAAAAGGTGCAAAATCAACAAATTGTATGCTTGATTTTTTGAATTTGGTATAAATTTGGTGATTAGAGAAATTGAATAATTTTTTCTGTCTACGTTCAGACTGATGAAATATTTGAAAGCAAACATAAAACATTTCATTAACGTAGTCTAAACACAAAATATTTTTGATTGTCAAATAAAATAACAGCTGATTTTGAGCAAATAAAAGTATTTTCCGGCAAACAAATATTTGTCCAATGTGAACATAGTGTGAACACAAAAAATGAAATATTTTAGTAATTTTTGAGCAAACATTTATTTGAAATTAAAAAAAAAATTGCAAGATCAAACAACGAAAAATAATTTTAGCCATGTTCCCGATAGAAGCAATTTTTCCTGTAAGTTTTCAGAATCTTTACAATTTTAAAGATTTTTTATAATTATTAGACTTTGCTATAATGCCGCTATTAGCAATTTTTGCGAATTTCCGCTAATTTAGCAATTTTTATAGAATTTTTGCCATTCCTTCTAGTTTTAGGGACTTTCAATTATTTTAATGGCTTGTTTGAAATATCAAAAATATTCGCGAATTTTAGCTATCTTTGGAAAAAAAAATTTTTTAGTTATTTTCCGACAATTTTGTGCTCTGCTTACTTTAGTGGTAAACAGGGATGTTAAAGTTGGTACAATTGTACTTTTTTTGGTACATTTTGACCTTCTTAAGTGCCGTTGTACTACCGTGAATCATTTGGTACAATTTAAAAATTTGTCATAGTTCCCCCTTTTTTATTTTTACTATAGCAAACAAATTATTGAGTCCTTTTCATTACATTTATTTTTTTATATTATTATTATTTTTTCTTTCATCAGGATTTTAAAAAATTCTTCCTTAAAATTGCATTTTTTGTATGCAATATGCACTTAAAAATATTAACATGGTTAATTTAGAAATTCAATCAGAAGATGCTCGATTGCATGTATTTTTACAAAGGCTAACTTTTTTGTTTCGCCAAATAGAACGTAATTTAATGAATAAAAATGTTTTGGATGAATGTTCTATATCTATCGTAGACCTTTACAAAAATCACATTCACCTTGAAGAAATTTATTACGGAACAGAAGTGGATTTATTTATATCTAAAAATAATATCAATATAAGATCGACAAATGCACGCTGCTATGATTGATGTAACAATTCCAAATAGTTTATAAGCTAAACAATTAAGTGCCTGATTTTGATCTCATATATCTATAAGACTTTTATGTACCTTATTTTATTCATACATATAATGTATGTTAATGTAAAGTTTTGTTTTTTTTGTGTACAATTGAATTTGTATGTAATTTTTTTGTTGTTTTAATAAATTTAAAAAAATGGTACCGTGAAGGTCCAAAAAGTACATTTTTTGGAAGTTGGTACCAAATATAAAACTCCATTTAACATCCCTGGTGGTAAATCTTCTTACTTCCTCTCATCGGTGTATGTCTCTCTTCTCTAATGTTGTCCTCGGCTTAGTTTAGTGGTGAATATTTCCTATCATCGGCTGCCCTTTTTTGGTTGTGCACTCTTACCCCCTCTCGCATGTTGTTTTTGCTGCTTGTTGTCGGCTCGGTATGTTGTTGCCCTCTCACGTATTGGAACTTTCTTATTAAAAAAGCTAAAATTAAATAAACAGAGTCAACCCTGCGCCATCCCTTGTTCAGATAAAACACCATTTTGTTCTCTTTCTTTATGATTTATGTAATTTGTATGACCCAAAATTCCCAGGATTATTGTCCTCACAGGTGAAACTAATTTAAGCTACATAATAAAGAAAATTAATATAAAATGCCCTTAATACAAAAGCTGCTTTAACCAAAAATTCAAAGTCGGCATAATTAATGCGAAGAAAGTTTTTATAGAGTTCAGGTGTTACTGACTGCAGTTCTTTTAACAATTTTGCGCAACATCCTTTTTGATTCTGTTTACGAATCCAATTCCGTAGCCATTGTCTTCCAGTTTTTTTTTTTTTTTTTCTTTTACATTCTCCTCCTCTAATACCATAAGAGATGCTGCTCCACAGAATAAATTAAATAAATTATCTTCTGCGTTTATTTTTATTTTTTGTTAAATAAATTTATATTTTTGAAGACTTTTATTAAATAATTATTTAGTGCAAATATTTGTTTTAGTCTGAACGCATGGCAAACATGGATTAATTTATTTTATTTCACACTAGCTGTTTCAACAAACAAAAATTGTCAAATATTTGAGCTTAGTTTGAACATTAAACAAAATATTTTTTTATTAATTCATTTATTAATGATGTGCTAATAATCCCAATTTTTGAATGAAAACACTGAAATTTATTGTTGTGAGAAAGCTAGTTTCTATTCTATGCGCATTTCGCTGGTTGCTTAGGCCAGCTCGTCAGGAAAAATTTACTGTTTATTGTTGTGTCTTTGTTGAAGCTTTGATATTGTTACAAGTAAGATCTGAGTGTTTAAAATTCTTATTCACTTTATGGTCTTACTTGTATAATATTTTTAGCTTTTCTAAAGTATTTGGAAAAAGTTTCCTGACGAGCTATCCTAAGCCACCAGCTAAATGCGCATAGAAACTAGCTTTCCCACAACAATAAATTTCAGTGTTTTCATTCAAAAATTGGGATTATTAGCACATCATTAATAAATGAATTAATAAATAATAAATATTTCATTCCCGAAAATAATTTTTGATAATAAATATTTTTTTGTTTCACACAGTTTAAAGTAAATATCAAAACAAATATGTTCGTCAAATATTTCATTAGTCTGAACGTACCTTTAGTATTTTTGCTAATGTGACTACGCCGCTAATAATTTGCTTTGCTTTAGCTTTTGCTTTCCGCTGATAGGTGGAATATATGGCAACTGTGCTTATATCGTTAAATTGGCTATAACGTAAATACTTTACATTACATTTACTTATAGACTATATCGCTTATGTGACTAAAACGGTAGTGACATAAAGAAAAGTGTATATATAATAACTACTTCGAATTTAGCTATTGCATATCTTAGGGCTTCGTATTTCTTTCATAACGGGTTAACCATTTTTCTGTTTTAAAAGTTAAGTTGAATACAGCACACATAAGGCTTTGATTTCGATGAAACTTTTAGTTCATTATAATATATAAGTTCGAAATTCAATGTCATTAAAATGACCGCCTCGATTATTTTGAGGTAGTTTTCGACCACTTTTTCGCACATTTCGGGCAGTATCTCGGCGATAACTTGAACAATGTTGGTTTTCAAATGCCCCAACGCGTAGACACTGTCTTTGATGAGGGCCCACAAAAAAGTTCATTTGGCGTTTTAGAAACTTCCCATGCAATTAGGCCAAAATCGATCGTGTTGTGTAGCTCGTGGAACCGTCTTGCTGAAACCACATAACGTCCAGTTTATAAACTTCAATTACAGGTCAAAAAATTTCGGTTATCGTTCAGCCAAAGTGATGGTCGATAATGCACAGGCCTGAGTACATCTGTTACGCACCCAGCCTTTTCAAATTTCTTTATAATCATGCCAATTCCTTGCACAGTAGGTCAATCACCCCGTAATGCTTGAACCACCACTTTTGTAGTAATTACTACAACTTAAGTTTAAACTACAACTTAAGTTTAAACTATTTTTAAGGGCTCTTCGGTTGTTAAACGATCGATATTCGTAAATGGCACTTCAGATGACAGATATTTAACAGCTGACAGTCTTGCCAGACCGGCGTTTTAAAACCACTAAATGGATAACCTTGTATTTAATATTATAAACAGAATTATGGCCTATTTCACCAATCCTATTAAAATATCAATTTATGTTTAAAATTCGTTTTTCATATCAAATAAAAATAAAATTATATGAAAAACTATATTTAAATTAGGGAAGTAACGACACGCCTTTTTGCCGATACGATACCGATACTGATACTCAAGAAGAAATATCGCCGATACAGATACCGATACGAATATTAAATTTTAATTTAAGGTAATATTAACAAAACTCAAGTACAGTAATTTCTTTCATATACAAAATTACAGTGTAAGAGATTATTAATATTTAAAATTTTAAAAACAAAGCAATGAATTTAAATTCATGGTAATTTTTAATCAAAAAAAAAACAGTGTAAAAGATTACAAGGATTCAAAATTAATATTAATAAGATTTTTGTTTAAAAAACAAAGTATTCTCAACTTTTGCGGAGATAAATACTCCGTTTGAAGTAGGCCTGCAGTAAAAAATCGTCTCTTAGATGTGACTGAACTTATTTGATAACTTAAGTATTTCTGCACCATGGTCTTAAATTTTTAGTATAGCATTTAATTAAGCCAGTAAACAAGCGGATCTGCGTCTCTAGAAAGTCTAAGCTATATATATCTAAACTTCTTCTTTAGATGAGCCACAGCGTAGGATCGACAGAGTATCATCCTTCTCCAAATTTTCTTTTACGATTTGCATAGACGCTCCAAAGGTCGGTTCTTTTAGACTTATCAGAATTTTGCTAGGTGTAGGAGTGACCGTGTGTTTAACACTTTCAGAATGTAGGGTCATGTTGAGTAGCTCAATAAGACGTATTTTTAATCTTTTGTCTTTGAAATTTTCTAGCTTTGTATCACAGGTCAAGAATTGTAGTTAAACACTAGATTTCATTATTCTCTAAGCACTCAAATCTTTCATTCAGAGCTAATTCTACGTAAATCGCTCATTTTTGGGACCCTAAATTATTCTGCATCTCAGTTTATTCATTTATCCTAATTTCTAATAATGTTCGAAGATTGTTAACTAGCGAAAGTCAGAAAACGTAGCAGTGTCTTTGCTTATGGATTTTGTGGTCTCTTCGAAGTAACCCAAAAGTTGTAGCGAAATGATTTTTATTTTCACAAAAATCATTAGACGTTCGAAAAAAATTCTGCTGCAGGTCTAAACCAAGCGTTCAATGCATTTATGCGTCAATAAAAAAAGTCGTAGTGTAAAATTGTATTGACAAGTTACACAGCAAATGCGTAAAACGCATATACGTATCGAGAGCATGAAGTAAGATTACTTTTTACTTTAGCATGTATCTCTAAAAAAAGGTCAAAAAAAAAATATGCATAAAACACGTGGTGTGGACCGACCTCCAGCTTAAGAATTAAAAGAAACAATTTATTATTGTGTTTGGTTTTTTGCTCTTAGCTGATATGCAAAAATAAGCATTGAAAATTAAATTGTTTGTTCAGAAAAACTATAAAAAAGTATCGGCGTATCGACAGTAAAATATCGCCGATACCGATATATCGGCAAACGTGAAATATCGCCGATATATCGGTATTCGTTGCTTCCCTAATTTGAATATGAATTAATATTATAATTGGTGAAATAGGCCATTAGTTTAGGAAAAATTCTCTTCTTGGGTTTACACTTAGGATAGTCATAAACACATATGGCCTTATATATAAAAATAAAAGGGTCTATGAAACGGGTTTGGTATACAATTTATACAATTTAAATAAACCTTTTATTAACCTGTTTAATTTTTTCTAAATAAGGCAGATAGATTTTACCTGCTGTATACACTTATAATATATATAAAACCATAAACAGTGCCCATGTTCTGTAACTCCCGCGGCGAGAAACTTTTCGATTAAAATGTGAGAAATAAAACAAAAATGCCGTAAATTGAAACAAACAGCTGTTTGGCGAGTAATAACTATCACGTATTTAAATTTCTCGCCAATATACGGAAAAAGTGTGTCTATAATATTTTTGTGAGAAAGTTCCCGCTTTGAACTGTCAAATAAACTCACTCATAAAAACGGAGTGAGAAAAAATTTTAACACTAAAAAATAAATTAAAAATGGACACGGAAGAGATAAGTATTTTGTTCTTGGCAGATTTTTTCATTGTTTTATTAATTTGTTTTTAACATTTCTGAAAAATATAAATACGACGGTGGTTTTATCGCCGCCGTCGTTGAACATTTTTCAATTTTAGTCAAATTTGGTCATCGTTAACGATATGTTTGACTGGCGTTCTTAACATCTGCAATTTCATATTGGCTTCAAGTGGAATATTATGACATTTATAACGTAATGACGTAATCTCTTTTGATAGTTTTCGACATAAATTACAGACACTCTTTTTTTCTCACTTTTCGAGAAACGATGGAATATTTTGTTTCACATCTTTTCGATGCGAGAATTTCTCACCAAAGTTACAGAGCATGGGTACAGGATAGACAAATGGTGATAGTTCCAGGAATTTTTGTAATACTTAATTTAAGATTTGATTTGTTAAGTTTAATTAAGGTAATGTTAAGATATATTAAATTAAATCAGTATGAAAATTAAACTCAAACAGGAAACATTCTTATTAACAAAAGCAGAAATCAGTGTTTGTTACAAGATAATTATTTTTCAGGAGTGCAAAAACGTTTTTAACAGGGCAGGATTATTTATATTTTAATTTTTTTTTATTATCAAAAAATTATGATAACAAAAGCTTTTATGCAAAATTACATTCAAATTTAAAGTTTTTAATTTTTATTAGTGGAAAAATATTTCATATCCACAATCGCGATGTCATTTAAAACGTTTTTCCGCTACGCAAGTGTCATTTAAAACGTTATTCCACGTTGCAAAACCAACCAGTCATACAACTGGCTGACTAGTTAAGGTACATAAATTTGGGTGAATTGATGTTTTAACAGTGTAAGAGAGTAATGTTAACGGTAATCTGCAAAAACTAAATTTTGAAAATAGTGGCTTTTACAACGTTATTCGCGGCTTTGCTTCAGTTGTAAAAAAATGAAAAGTTGTACACAACAAAGTACTTCGGCAGTCGACATTTTCGGAAGTTTTTTGTTTGGCCAGAGCTGTCACGATCAAAAAAATTATTACAGCCAAAATTTTTAAAAATGTTATCAAGTGTGAATAAATAAAATGCCTTTTCTTTTGTAATTATAAAAAGCAATAGCATTTATTTTAAGTTGCATTGTAATACGAAAGTTATTTGCACTTTATATGTGCACAGCCGCGAATAACGTTGTCAAAGCCAATTTTTGCAAAAAATGTTTTTTTTGCAAATATCCGTTAGCATTTCTCTATTTAACTGTTTAACCATCAAATCATCCAAAATTATGTATCTTAACGCCTTCAAAATGGCAAACAAAGAGTCAGCCAGTTTAAGAACGTTGTAAGTTACTAACAAAATGATATGCACAAACGAAATGGTGCTGCAACGTGGAATAACGTTTTAAAAGTTTTTATTATAATTTTTTTTAATAATCTAAAAAAAATAATCCTGCCTGTTAAAATCGTTTTTTTTTTTTTGCTCTCCTAGCACATTAAAAGATATCTCAAGAAATTTTTTAACAACACAATTTTTAAAAATAAAATTTAAAAAAAACTTTTTATTTGATTCAATGAAAAAATTTATCAAAATTGCACCATGTCAAATAGCACTCAATAAAATATATTTAATAATGAAATAAATAAATATTTCTTCATATTCAATAAAAAAAATAGTTGAATCAAAGTATAGACAGTATTTTTAAAACTCTTGTCCATTTTTTCATAGCTTTGTTATTGTTGCAAATAAGACTTGAGTGTTTATAATACTTATTAGTTTTACAGCTTAATTTCGATGGTTTTCTTTCGCAACCTCGTAACTCAAAAACAACTACTTTTCAGGAGAGACAAAACACTTTTTTTTACCAAATATTTGAAACTTTTTTACTATATATTCTTTTATTATTCAAGAATTAGGAAAAATTCCGATAAATATTTAACGTAACAATTGTGTTAGAATTAATTCAGGATTAAATATTTACCCTTTTTTGAGATACGAGTTTTCTGCAGTGCAAAATTGCTAGAAAACATGACATACGAGATTGCGTTATTTTCAATTAAAGTCACACAAATGATTTTTTTTTAATAATTTTATTCCTATAACATATAATTAACTCCATCAATTATTTTTAATTAAATAAAATTTCATTTTTTTTAATTAAAACAAAATAAAACTTTTCGAACGTCTTTTGGGAATTAAATTTTAATGATTTTTTTGTACATCGGTATTACTATTATTATTTTTATTATTAATAAGTGAAATTATGTATTTCTAATAATATTTTGTCTTATAAAATATTGCTTGTTTATTTCTCATTCTTGTATTTTAAACTATCATAAAAAGTGTGGTAATCCTTCGGCATTAATGTTTTAAGAGATTGCAAATCGGTATACTTTTGACTAGATAAAGAAATTTCTTCTGAATATAAGGGTACCGTGAAATAACTCCCAAATGAAATAACTCCCGAAAATCCCATACAAATCGGAAATTATTTCATTATAAAATAACTCCTAGTATTTTGGAACTTATTTTAAAATTTTCCATTGGGAGCTATTTCATTATGAAATAACTGCCGAATGAAATAACTCCTAACTCCCCGAAGACTCCGACAGAAGTTGCAAATACATTTAAAAAGGAGAATATTTTAAAAAAATTTGGCCTTACTTTGCATGATGATTTAGATAAAACTGCATTTTTTAAAATTTGCCACGACTCTAAAGATTTCGCATACTGCATCTTTAAGTCTGACAAAATTGTCGAACTTATAAATGAAAATATTCCGAGAAACAATACTAAACGAATTTTAATCGATGGTACATTTTCAGTTGTACCGCTTGGATGTTTTAAACAATTACTTTTGGTTCATATTGAATACTATGAAAAAGTTTGATATCCTCAAGGAGGGGGCGAGGCGACGGCGCGCAGTTTCGCGCCTAAGCCAACCTTCTCTCTATGTAATAACAAGACTCTGGACTAATTTATTTTATCCTTTCATAGATTTTCCCAATATGTTTCGTTTTGATGAATAAAAAGTCAACAAAATGCTATGCACATTTGTTCAATTATATTAATTCTGAAGTTTTGAACTTAAACGGTGCGACCTTTATCACAGATTATGAAGCGAGCCTTAGACGAGCTATTAAAACTTGTTTTGTGGATATAAGACTCTACGGCTGTTGCTTTCATTTTTGCCAGGCAGTACGACGCCAAATAACAATGAAGCATAACCCACTAGCCCAACTAATTCGACAAAACAGTGAGGCATCATTGGAGTATCACAAGCTTTTGTCGCTTCCGTTATTGCCTAACGCGCATATAGTTAGAGCATTCGCGAAAATAAAGAACGAGATTGAAAACCTTGAGCGCCATTTCGAGTTCACTATATTTTTAATATACTTCGAAATGCAATGGTTAAAGAAGGTAAGCATTTTTAAATATGTTTTGTATAATTTCACATTTATTTTTATTGAAACCATATATAAATAAGATCAGATGGACTGTCCGTTTTCGACACACCGACAGGAACGACTTCTGCTGTCGAAGGTTTTAACGGAGCACTAAACAAATTTATACACAAACAGGGAAACTTTTATAAAGTTTTACAAACAGAAGAGTTTAACAAGTCTCGAGACTTTCAGTTGCTAGCAAATAGCAACTGAAAAAGCAGAGCTTATTGGAAAAGCCAATGCAGAACTACGATCTGGATCTATAACTGCCACTGCATTTATTAATCGATTGGTTTTCCCAAAAAACAAAATCGTTAATGAAATGGAGCCAGATGAAGATCTGTTTGAGGATCAAGTGTACCTTGAAGAGGAAGAAGAAGATGAAGAGGAAGATATTGTATCGGAGCCACTTCAAATACCTTGCCCCCAATTTTTGTGTATCATTTGTAACGACGTTGAACCCAATATTCTTATGATTCCTTGCAAGCATTTAAAAGCGTGAAATGCCTGTGTCCTTAAACCGCAAACTGAAGCCATTACCAAAGGACTAGATAGATTCCATTGCCCTATTTGCCGTGAAGAAGTAGATGACACTATGCAGGTTTTCTTGTATATATACATAATACATTTTACATGTAAATAATAACTTATATATACATACATTATTGTATATATATACATAATATGTATGTAATTTTGAAATATTGTAAATAACAATTATTTGCCATTTTTTGATTGGAAATTTTTTTATTTGGGTTGGGATTTATTTCATTGAGATTTAGTTGGCAATTTTGTGTTGGGGGTTATTTCATTTTTGTTGGAACTTACTTCATTTGGAGTTATTTCTTTCTCTTTAGAAAAAAAATTTTCGTTTTGGTTTAACTCTCAAGTTTGGGGACTTATTTCATTTCTTCTTTGGGAGTTATTTAATTTCGTTAAGTTGGGAGGTTTTTCATTTTTATAGGGACTTACTTCATTGGAAATTATTTCATTGGGACTTATTTCATTTGGGAGTTATTTCGCGGTACCAATATAAGTCCTTAATTTCGGAGTCGATAGAATATATTCTGTTTAAACGTTGAGGAAAAACTAGCCATTCATTATCGAAAGATAGTTTATAGTTGCTTTATTTTAATCTCTTATCTGTAATACAGTAGGGAATCCAACTTTATTTCCAAGCCGAATTGTTTAAAAAGTTTCAACTCAGAATGGTTTTAAAAAAATTTATAATCAAGATATTTTGTCTCGATTCTTCAATTAATTTCACGAAGTCACAAGGTGCGTATATTTCTCGGTTTTTCTTACGCCTTTCGATAACAGAATGAACTAAATCACATTCAATTTGTGTGTGACCTTTAACTTAATATTTTTGATAGAGCGTAAAATAGTTTTTTGCTGCGAATTAAAACAAAGAGTTAGCTATAGTTTCATTATGGTTCTGAGCACAGCAGCCATCACTGTAAAATACAATTGGTGTGGTTAGGTCAACTTGAGTTTCTAAGAAATCAATCAGATAGGATGCAAACATGTTTTCATCCATTCTGCCTCGATCCCCGTGCCTGACATAGCATACTACATCCCCATTAGCTAAGTTGTATACTGTTAACTGATTTTTGCTTAAAATAAAGAGCACTTTATTTATCCAGCAATAGCCTTTATTTTATCAGTTTCTTTTTCGTCTCCAGCAGAATTGTTTCTTTTATAGGATTATTGTACTCGTCTGAAGATATATTTTTATTTTTAAATGCGAAACAAACATCACAAAAATCTTTGCGAGGTTGGAAATTTGCTATTTTCATATTTTGCATTTTTTTTTACTAACAACCCATAAATAGCTCCTTCATTGGCTGTAATTCTACGTTCGTCCATATATTTTAAATAATCACGATAAACATCTTTTGTAGATTTATAAAAATTATCTATACAAAGCTTTTTAGTGAATTTGCGGCAAGCGTGACTCTATTTTGGGTAATCTGTTTAAAATGTCTTCTTCATTTGTTTGTTTTAATTTTATTATTTTTGAGTTTTTTGTATTTTTTGATTGAGTTTTATTACACAATTGTCGTTACTTTCTTTCACCCAGTGCAAGACTTGAGATTCACCAAAACCTAAAGTATTTAGCAGGCATCATTGTGCGCCATATTTTAATTTACATATTTTCCAAAGTTGAGATACGAGTTTACATAATGTTCAATAAAAATTAAACCGACAAACAGCGAAATGTGCATAGAAACTAGCTTATCCCCAAAAATAAATTTTAGTGTTTTTATCAAAAAATAAAAATTGGGAATTTAGCACATCATAATTAATGAACAACGGCCTAAGTTATAAAAAAATAAAGCATGCCAATAAAGGGTTTTGTATGAAAATCCGTTTCATAAACCCTCTATTGACTTGCTTTATTTTTTATAACTTAGGCCGTAAATATATATAGATTCGATAAACATTTTGTTTGATTTATTCAACATTTCCAACACTTTATTTTAACAAATCACGTAAACCTTTTGTTAAAAAAATTATTTAGGGCAACAAAAATTTTTTTTATTGACTCAATAATCTTGGTTGTTGACTAAAAATTCAATAACTACTTAGTATACTAAGTATACCTACAAACTTTTTATCAATACCACAAAAATCGTCATAGCGAAAAATTCAAAAATTTTTTTAGGCCCCAATTGTGTAATACGCAAACGCAATGACAAAAAGTACATTGAAAGCAAAAACAAAGTAAAAAATATATTATAAATTTTTTGTTGCTTGCAACAGTAATTCGCTGCATATCTTGTGGTGCTGAAAATATTAAAACGCAATAAGAATTTCTGAAGAAAGCAACAACAAAATTATAAAATATTTTTGAATTTATTTTTGCTTTGAATGTAATTTTTGGCGTTGCGTTGCGTTTTACACAATAAGGGCCTTAATCAAATTGGCTATTTTCGTATTCAAATATAAAAATTATTTTTTTCTGTGCCTGCAGTGAAATATAGTCTCTCAGATACGACCGAACTAATTAGAAAACTTAAGAATTTTTGAGCTGTTTTTTTAGTTTGGGTATAATATGTCACTGCGGCCCACAGTGGCTGAAAATTTTATTTCATTTGCCAAAAGTCCAATTTTTGTTTGTCACCGATTTGCAAAATTTAAATTTTATTTAACAGTAAGCATATTAAAACTAAGGTAGCAAAAAAATTAGTTAAAAATATGGGTAATTGTGGTCGTGCCATGTTGTTAAGAAAAAGTGATTTTTTTTAATATTTAATCCGAAAGAAATTATCATTGCTCAAAAACTATCATCGATAATGACCTGCTATTTTGGTAGGTTGTTATCTTTAAAAAAGTAATATGTACGACTATTGTGTTATTTATATTTGAGATGTTAAGACATATTTTCCAAACTACTATATTTTTGTCAAATTTCAACTTTAGTAGAAAAGAACTTTTGCGGATCAAACGGGATTAAGAAGGTAAAACCACTGAGGGAAAGGTGAAAGTGTTTTCTTTAACCCTGTATATACTCTTGTACCCGTTTGGACCCGCCTGTTTAACACTTTTTTAATTTTAATGAAATAACTCCAAACATTTTTTTTTACAATTTTGTTTTTATTCCGCAAAAATGTTTGCTAAAGTAACAGAAATCATGTGCTATTGCCTTCAAAAAAATTTTATGATATAGGGAATATTAATTGTGATCGAACAGAATACAGGTAGTACATATAAAAAATTGTATTATTGTTACACAATCATAAAAACGTATATCTGTCCTTATTCATCCTTATCCGTTACACTACGTTCACACTAGCGTATTTTATAGTAGAATAAAGAGCTTAAACACGCGATTACGTTAAACCGGTATATTGTGAATCCCACCTTAGAAGGGATTTTAAATTTTTTTTTTTTGGTCTTTTTATTTTATCTGTTTTTATGACTCTAATAATATTCTATGACCCTACAACTATGCAATGCGTTGTTAAATTTGTGTCAGGTATTTTATAGCATATAAATAAAAGGATTTTAAGTTTTTCAATCCTTTTTATTCTATGTTCATGGTATTATTTGTACCATTACGATTAAAAAAGAGTTTGGAAGATTTAGAGCCTTCGACTAGTACAACGGAAACAAAGGATATTTGAAAAAAATGAGACGCCATCTTCTACGAAATACTGCAGACCTATCAAATTTGAATTCAAAAAGGAAACTCATGATGCCATTAACAAAGAACTTAGTGATATCAAGGCCCAAATTGCAACACTACAGCCATTACAATTAGATTTAGATGGAAAGCAAATTGAAGTAAGCTACCAATTAGTGCTAACAATGATAGATGGAAAAGTAGGCAAGGCTTTGACTAACACGAAGGCTGCATCCAGCTGCATCATATGCCATGCAACATCAAGCCAGTTAAACCAAGTCCCGAAAAAAGCATTAATATTGGTGCTTATGAATTTGGATTATCACCACTACATGCAAGAATACGACTTATGGAACACATACTAAAAATCAGTTATGATTTGGATTTCGGATCTTCAGGATCAATAAAAAACAACGAAACCAACTAGGAGTTAAGAAGATTTGGGTTGATTATAGATCAGCAAAAACAAGGGTCAGGCAATACAAATGATGGCAATACCGTTAGAAGATTCTTTGTAGATCCAACAGAGCATCTGAAATAACAGGTGTTGATTTTAACCTCATTTTTAGATTTAAAATAATCCTAGAAGTACTTGCGCGCAATGAAGAAATTGACTCTAGAAAACTTGGAGATTTTGCTAAGGAAACTGCTAAAATATATACAACCAAGTACCCATAAATATGTCTGCTACCGTTCATGGAGAAGATGTCATTAAATATCAGTTGGTGCCATCTGGACATTTATCAGAGGAAGCTCAAGAAAAAAGGAATAAGGATTACAGATATTATAGAGAGCACAATACTAGAAAAATTTCACGTCAGATTCGTTCATCTCAAGTATTCAAAATCAATGGAAAGTGGAATATCGGGATTTAGATAAGAAGTCAAAAAACTACTAACGAACAGAAATAACACAGAACAGAATATGGAATATTTGCAATCAATCTTTTAATTAAATGAACAATAATTATAATTCATTAGATCTAAGACAGACATTGTATTAGTAAAAAATAATAATAAACAGAACCTCACATTGTTACAAAAGCTATTAAAATATATTGCTGCTTTTATTTTTAAAAAGTTTTTTTTTATTCATATATGTATGAAATGTTTTAATAAATAAGAAATATTCAAAAAATAAATACCTTTATTTTCGTATCAAAATTTAAAAAAAAATCAGAATTCAGCGGATTTATTTTGCTAATGTTAACAAATTTTACAGCAAAAAATAATAGATTCTTCTGAAGTAATAGCAAGATTTTAGATAATATTTCTAAAGTTCGTGTTCTAAAGTAAGTGTAAACAAATTTGACAGCAAAAAATTGTTCATTTTTCAGTAATAATAGCAAAATTTCCAGTTGGTCTTACTATTTTTTTTTTTTTAATGTTAAAATTTTTTTTTAGTGTAAACATTAAATTTATTAAAATCCAATTATGACATTTTTAATTAATTTAAAAGAAAATAAAAAAACCATATTTCACGCTAAAGTTAAAAACATCTAAAGTTACACTTTGCCCTTAAATTCCCCAATAACTACTCAACCGAATATCTAAAATATCTCCTTCGGTTCAAAAGTTACAGAATTTTGGCCAATGAAAAACGTAAACAAGTGGATCTGCGTCTCTAGAAATATTAGAAGAACTAGTATCAATACATGTCAAAAAATCAATTAATGTGTAAAAGTGTGATAGTATGCATGCAATTTGTTATGAACATTGTATCGGCATTGTATTGCGGGTCAAGAATTGTAGAAAAAACAATAGGCTTCAGTATGTTATAAAGCTTCAAACCTTTCATTTATATCTAATGCTAAGTCAGCCACAAAATTTTGGAACTAGTCTCCATCTCCGTTGGTTTATATATTATATGAAGCAATTTCGCTTTTCTGTTTCGATTTTATGCTCTGCTTTTTAATCTGTTACTTCTCTTAGTTGCTATGCAAAAAATAGGCATAGAAAAATTAATTGTTTGTTCAAAAATACTTAAAAAACAAGTGAGAGTGCTATATTCGGCTGTGTAGAATCTTTGATACCCTCCACCGACATTTCGTATATTTTGGAAGTGGGCTCTAAATAATAACTATATGTTATTGATTAATCTTTATAAAATCGGACTTTAGCTGTTAAGACCTATATTAAATTGTTAACTGACAATCGGAGAGTTTTATGCTTTTCTTTTTAGAAATTTGAACCGGCTTGAGGAAAATATCAAGCCGAACTAAAATGATTTTCAGGAGGGGAATTTATATTGAACACATGGCAAATTTTGATTCAATCATCCCAAAATTCTGTAGAGTGATTTCTGGTATTAAAAAAATAAAATTAGAATAAATTTCAATACAGCATTGAAATTAGTTTTAGCGTTTACAGTGACTTGTAGAAGGCTGCAGAATATGGGATCTAAGTTAAATTATGGACCGTATATCACAAAATTACATTACATTTTTTATGGCCATATGAAGCTAAGTTGGAACAAATTTTACCACAATATGGGGCATATGGTATCTAGTCCTATAAAACTGTGAAGTATTAAATTTAAGATTAGGATAACTACAAGCAATGAGTTTCACACGAAATGACAAGCTTAGTATACCCTCATTCACCACTAGTGATTTGATTGCAATCAATTATTATAAGAATTGATTAAAGATATGATTGCAGTCAAAATCAGAAAATTTATTGTGTGATTTAAAACTGAAATCTTACAATCAATTTTCCGGTTTTGGATGAAAGCATTTACGAGAAATCATGTGATCGATTACAATCGTTTATAGCTTTGGCGTAGAGTCATTTTTTTACACTTTTTAAAGTAATTACACCTTAAAATGTTCCCAAAAAAATTTAAAATTGTAGAAGGAGAAAAATCAGATAAATTGGGAATGTATCTCTTTCATTAATTTTCATTTTATATAATAAAGAAATTACTCTACATGAGTTTTGTTAATTTTACCTTGAATTTAAATTTAATATTCTTGTCGGTATTGGTATCGTTGTCGGCGATATTTCTTCTTGAGTATCGGTATCGTATCGGCAAAAAGGCGTATCGTTACATCCCTCCATGTTTACAAAAAAAATTAGATCCTTGCGAGCAAAATTTCCGACTTAATTAAAAAAATTCAAACGCCAAGTACATACACCTTGTTGTTATTGATTTTGTAAAGGCTTTTACTTCTTCTGGAATAAATAAAAAGTGTTGTCACGATCTTTTGCATTTTAGGTGACGATATTTTGTTTTACTCTTATTTTTGTACATACCATAAATTCAAAGAACTTCTAAAATACAAACCAAAGAACTATCTATGTATGTATGTTATTCAAAAGTTTTATTTCATTTCAAAAAATTAAAAAGATGTTTAAGCATTTATAAAGAACATATATATGGAAAGGCGCGTGTTTAGTAAAATAAATAAGAGTGACATATATTCACACTTTCTTACTGTTTTGCGTAAAGATTGTCTAAATAACTATGATCAGTGGATATTAGGGTAAATGACTGAAAAATTAGATATTCTGTGTTATGGATTGCTTTGAATTTCTTCAATATCTACGATAAGTGAAAGAATTTTTTCCAAGTCAAGTTTTATCAAAATTAAATAAGAGAATTGCTTAAATCCTAACATTTAAACCAAATAAACCAAATATATTATTCTAAAAGATTATTGAATTAACTAATGAAATTATCTCACAATTTATTTTTTAATTAATACATAATATTTATGCATAGAAAAAATTAAAAATTGTCTCTAATCACCAAATTCATAGAATCAAGTAAACAATTTGTTGATTTTGCACCTATTACCAAAATGATTATATTGATTACTTTAAATTGTAAAAATTTAAAATTATGAATTTTTTAGGAAAAGAAATACTTAATTTAAATAACACCAGAAGTCAGTTTGAAATTGTATTTTCCAACTAAGGATATATTTGTGAAACAATAAGTAATTATGAGGGATTTAGTTCAATTAACACTCAATTCAAATTAATTGATATTGCAGCAAGTTAAATTAACAATGTGGAAGGAAGAATAGCCCGACAAATTAAAAAACAAATCCAAAATATTTTGCAAAAATATTTAGGGATTTTAAAGTTGCCACATTTATTTTTAAAAAATCTGACAATTAAAAAAAATAATCCGTTATTATGGAAAAAAAAAGTTCAAAAAAATGATAAAACCATGTCTGTGTATTTTAAATTCAATTTTATTCAGGCAAAAAAAAATTTCTATTATATAATATATCTATATAAAGAAATACATATCGTAACCAAAAACGCAAAAGGCCCTTACTAACCAAACCTTAAAAAGCGAAAGTTTTATTAATTGCGATGTACTGCATCAATACAAATGTCTACAAATCTTTGGAATCTTTCGACCAAAATCATCGATTTTATTAACAGGAAACAAGGGCAAAGGATTTTATGATAAACGCTAAGATACCTAACTAACAGACTACATAATATGCGACATTATCAATTGTCAAAACAACTGGTAGTTTTTTTGCTTTCATATAAGATTTTCAAAATGTTAGATAGGGCATTTTGTCTTAGTCTTAGTCAGTCAAACTAAAAACTCCCGATTATTTCGACTGCTGAAGTACTTTAGATGTACTTGTCAGATGTGGCGATTTCTCGCCAAATGTATCGAATTACAAAATTGTTTGGCGACCTCATTTTCCATTTGATGACATGGCGATTTTTTGGCGATTTATAAAATAGTTGGCGATTTTGTTTGCTATATTTGATGAGTCATGAATTTATTCTGAAATTCATTAAATTCAATATGAAAAAATAATACTATTTTTATTCTTGTATTGTATGTTTGAAATTTCAGGCATTCATATGTATGGTCAGTATGTATATGAAACTGACTTATGTTGATATGGCTGATGATGATATTGGAAACATCATATGATACAGCATTATATCCAATCAAAATATCCACTATTTTTAATATTAAAGGTCAGATTTCAGATGAGGTCAATTTTTGATTTCCTAAGTTTTTGTTATATCTTAAATAAAAAATAACATTTTCTAAGCTAATTTGAGGTCGCTGAACACGAATACAAAATTTATTTCAAAGATAATTTTGTGACGATTACAAGATGTATTTAATTAGTAAACTTAAACAAAATTTATAACCAATTTAGTGGAAAAGGCCGAATTTTTGTGACACAATTTAGTTTAAAGTACAACAAATTTTTTGGATTATTAACAATTTTATATGGGAACTAAAATCGGCTTTTTTACTTAATGGCTTATAACTTCTTAGTTTGTGTCAGTTCTCCTCGATTTAAAGTTTTCTTTTAAAAAAGTGAAAACTTATTTTTTACGTGAAGACTTAAAAGAATTATTTATAATAAAATTTTTTATATTAATTACGCAAAATTTAAAATAAATTTACAAAATTTCTCCACCTTCCATTCCTGGTAGAGCGCCTTAAATACAAAATTAAAACAAATGATTTGTGTATATTATTTAAGTAGATGCAACATTCTAGAGGTATTCGAAGTCTATTGGATAACTTTTTTCCCCTACATACACCGAAGCTCAAAACCTAATAATTAAATATAACACCGTTTATGTTTAACAAACTCCCCTTAAATAGGGTACATTTTTATTAATAAACTCATTATAGCTGCAACAAAATGTCCGGCCCTCTTTAACCGTTTGACTCAACTGTAAGGGGCATTGTATTTCCTTACACATATTACTGGAAACTTGAACGTCACCTTCATGATAAATATTATTTAAAGTTAAAAATACCAAAGCATATTCATTAGATTTAACTATTTTGTAAGACCACAAAGGTATAGGGATTTTACGATTTTCTGCCAAAAACATGGGCACCCAATTTTTTTTATCATCTTGTAGTTTAACTATACAATTCATGTCGGCAACATTTTTTGCATCTAGATTACAGTCTAAAACACCAGTACATACATTGGCAGGCGTACGAGAAGGATCTCGGGTCCATTCTTCTATAAGTCTCCAATTGCCGTTATCGATTGATTTAAATTGTGGTATTACATTCATCATATTGAAAGTGGAACGCTTTAAGTTGGTCAGTGTAAAATCGGCGCTAGGCGTTAAATGGCCACGATCAATAATATGATCGACATTTGAAAAACTCATGTATGGTTGATTATTACCCAGTAGTTTTTTGAATGTCTCGAAAGAAGATCTACGAGAAAAGGCCGAAAAAAGACGACCATAGAAAATGTCATCCGGATTGAATTGTAAAAAGTGTGGGCGAGCACCACCTATAAGATAATAATTATATTAGTATTAATGGCTGCAACTACTGTTTTCGAAGAACTGATAATGATAATAAATCGAAGAAGCGATTAGAACATTTAGTTCTCGCTTGCGGGCATTTATTATCATCAGTCTTCTTGCAGTTAATATCACTCACCAACTGGATACGCCTTACTAATAGTAAATATTGTTCTCATGTGTTTTTCATCAAAGCATAATTGGTAAATTTCTAGAAATTGTTTACGTAAATCGATTTGAATATTAAAACCGATTTTGTATAGCGTATATCTGCAATAGGATACCTTAGCGGCAATTCGTATTGGTATTAAATTTTCACTATCTTTACATATATTTTTTACTGGTAAATTTACATCAAATTGTTGATCATTCTTACAAGTAACCGTTATCGGTTTTTGTTCACTATTACACAGCATAAATATTTTTGTATGCGCTGGCACATTATGACCTCTGAACAATTGATACTGATTGTGATTATCATGAGTTAGAATCACACTCCAATCATCCAACCAATCTTTATTGGAATATTTTAAACCACACGTTTGGGTAAGGGTTCGAGTTATAAGGTTAATAAAAAATAAAATTTTAATAAAATTCTTAAGTAACACCTTCATCTTTAGCGACGTTTAACTTGCAACTGAATTAATTCGATTTTTAAAACAACTGTTATATCTACCTCCACGAGAGAGATTCTATTGTTATTTACAGAAGCGGTTGTATTTAATAATAAATTTGTATGAGGTCTATTTACTTTGTTCAATGAGTAACAAATTTTTAAAATAAGTATTATTAGTGTGAAGTGTATGAGAAGGGAAATATTACGTACCTGCAAACAATGTTGCCAGATTATAAAATTCTTACTACATATATAGGAAAATATTTTAAACAGTATGAATTTGAAAGTGAAATAGCAATAAAGATATTTTAAAGATTTCCTTAAATTCCTACATTTATGACCATAACTCAACTCATGGTGTTCTTAAAACTGGTAGAAAATAATGCGAAAAAAAGACCTCATGCATATGTATTAGCTTCAAGCAAAGGATCAAGACATGACAGCGAACCTCTTTCTTCAGATTGCAAGTATTAAACCTCCTCTGCTAATGGAACTAAGTTGAAAAAATAGTGTATAGAAATAACGAATGGCCGAACTATGTCACTGATTCCACAAAAAAATCAGCCGCTTATCTTATGTTATCATGTTTTCCCACTGCGCAATTTGAGAAAATGTATTACATTCTGCTCGTGTCTAATAATTGTAAATTTTTCTGTACATACAATATACTTCATTGCTATCCAATGGATAGCTAAGGTAAAATGTAACAGGAAGATACAAGATAATAGTCTGGTAGTGTATAAAGTCATTCCTAATTTAAGGAATAGAACTATTACAAAAAAGCTATATCAAATACATAACTGAAATTTAGCTTATGGAATAAATTCGAAAAATAAAAAAAATATTAAATATAATAAAGAAGCTTATGAAAAGAAATAATTCCCAGATTCTGTTTTTTATATAATTTTTTTTTTTATTTGACATGAAAAACGAATTTTTAATTAAAGATTGATAACTAAATAGAATTGGTGAAATGGCCCTCAGCGGCAAGGCTTGCATGTGCTGGTTATGTGTGAAAAAGTATTCAACACATTAAAATAAAAAAAAAACAACAACAAGGGATTTTATGGGTAAACATTAAAGGCAGTCGTGGGTTTTTGCTCATATCTCAGCTATTTGTAGACCGATTTTAATAGCAAGCTTTAATGGAGATATGTAGCATAAATATATAACAACCTAGTCTCTTTCATTTCTGGGGTCTTCGGAAAATCTATTTCAACATACACAAGGACAGAAGGAAATCGTTCAATCAACTTCAGTATATGTATATAGCGGGTACTACTTCACTTGGATTTTAAGTCGTTAAAAGGTCAACTTCCTATAGGTTTAGTATGGGCGGAAGTAATAAAAGCCATTAAAAGGTCATCGTTGTTTTTTTTAGCCATTAAAATTTTTTTTAGCCATTAAAAATTTTTTTTAGCCATTAAAATGTCATAAAATTTTTAAAAAAGCCATAAAAATGTCATAAAATTTTTAAAAAAGCCATAAAAATGTCATAAATTTTTAAAAAAGCCATAAAAATGTCATAAAATTTTAAAAAAGGTAAAATTAGGGGGGAAATTCCTGAACACGTGTTAAAGTAGGTGAAATAAAAGGTCATCGTTGTTTTTTTTAGCCATTAAAATTTTTTTTAGCCATTAAAATTTTTAAAAAAGCCATAAAAATGTCATAAAATTTTAAAAAAGGTAAAATTAGGGAGGAAATTCCTGAACACGTGTTAAAGTATGTCAAATGAACACGTGTTAAATTTTATAGGAAAGCAATGCACAAGTGGTGGGTGCATTGTTGAAGCCTTTCTTTTGTTGTGATCGATAGACAGACATAGAGATATGTAGATAGATACACAGACAGACCTTGAGGAAGAAATTGGAAAAATATTTTTGTGTGTGTTTTGTGGATTGTTGAAGCCTTTCTTTTGTTGTGATCGATAGACGGACTTACTGTGTAGATGCACTTGATTTTGAAAAAAATTTTTGTGGACAATTTTTTCAAAGCGCTGATATTAAAATTAATAATTTATGGGGTGTGAGATGATAAGGGTATTGTATTGGAGTGTGTCTTGAATATGGATAGATTTACAGACAGACCTTGAGGAAGAAATTGGAAAAATATTTTTTTTTTATTTTTGTGTGTGTTTTGTGGAAGACAGACATACTGTGTACTTGTCGATGCACTTGTTGAAGCCTTTCTTTTGTTGTGATCGATAGACGGACTTACTGTGTAGATGCACTTGAGAAAAGATATGATTTAGTTTTGTGGATATGTATGCATGTAGATTAATAGGTAGACAGACAGACATACTGTGAACTTGTCGATGCACTTGATTTTGAAAAAAATTTTTGTGGACAATTTTTTCAAAGCGCTGATATTAAAATTAATAATTTATGGGGTGTGAGATGATAAGGGTATTGTATTGGAGTGTGTCTTGAATATAGATAGATAGATACACAGACAGACCTTGAGGAAGAAATTGGAAAAATTTTTTTTTTTTATTTTTGTGTGTGTTTTGTGGATTGTTGGGAGAAAATACACATTTCTGATAAAAGTCCTTTTTTGTTGTGTGTGTGTTTATGGGTAACCAGATGGAGGGTTGTTGTTATTTTGTTTGTTTGGGTGATCGACGAAAATATTATTGGATGGATAGACAGACAGACAGACAGACATACAGACAGACTGGCTTCGTAACAGCAAATGGTTTTTCAATTTTATTTGGGGTTGAAGAATAAATTCAAAGTATCTATAAATTATGATTTTATTTAGTTATTAAAAAAAAAAAAAAAAATTGTATAGATGCAATTGGTGTTTCTATTTTTATTTTGGAGTGGATAGGGAAATATGAAACCATTCTTGAAAATTTTTTAAAAAAAAATTTCAAAACAAAGTGTTGGGTGCATTGTTGAAGCCTTTCTTTTGTTGTGATCGATAGACAGACAGCCAGACAGACATAGAGATATGTAGATAGATAGACATACAGACCTTGTAGAAGCAATTGGAAAATATTGTTGATAATTCTATCTTTTTATTTTCTTGAATTATGTGAAGAAAAAATTTTTGTTGAGGAAACACACAAAGCTGATAAGCGCATTTTTTTATTTTTTTTTTATGTGTGATTATGGAGAGCCAGATGCAGGGATGTTGTGGTTGTTGTTGTTTTGCTTGTTGTAATGATCGAGTGTATTCGAAACAACTTGTAGAAGTAATTGGAAAATATTTTTGATAATGCTTTTTTTTTTTTTTTCTTGAATTATGTGAAGAAAAAATTTTGTAGAACCAATTGGAAAATATTTTTGATAAGGCTTTTTTTTTTTGAATTAGGTGATGAAAAATAACTAATTAAATTATGAATTTATTAAGTTATTAAAAATAGACAGACAGACAGACAGACAGCTATAGAGATAGATAGATAGACATACAGACCTTGTAGAAGCAATTGAAAAATATTGTTTATAAGACTTCCTTTTTTTTTATTTATATTTATTAAATAAAAAATAATTAAAAATCTAAAAAAGTTTTACGATATATTGTTAATATGTTTATTCTTAGTGATGGATAATAAGTACATAAGTTTACCCCCTAAACTATAAAAAGTTTTCCCCCTGTAACCATCTCATTCTTGGTAAAGTATATAAATACTGTGAAATTTGTTTTTGCTATAAGTTCACCTACACCCAACCGGTTACGGCTGGTACGTTCCCACTCACTAACCAACCGAACGTCTTTTCTCTTATCGACATTTTCCATGGTTAAAAAATATTGGTTGAAAAAAAAAAATATATGGAGCCTATTACAGATTTAATTTTGAAATGTAATTTTTAAATAAAATATAAGCAAAACTATAAAGATAACATGCTTTATATATATTTTATATCAGTTTTGTTAGAGACAATGCCGCAGCAAGATAGTTTTGTAATCGTTGATCTGCAAGGATTTTGTATTGCAAATAAATTATATGCAAAAGAAGTCTGCATTTCAGTCTCTGATTTCGAAAGCCAAACTTTTCTCATTGAATCACCATTAAAATATTCAGAATTAACTAATAAGGATAGGATAACAAATAAATGGTTATATAATCACTTGCATGGATTATATTGGCATACTGGAGAGTCTACACTGAAAGAGTTAATAGAATACTTAATATCAGTTATGAAAAAAAGAAAAGAAGAAGAAGAATATCCTGTTGTATATGTTAAAGGAATTGAAAAAGTTAGATGGTTAAAAGAACTACTTAGAGGAGAAATAGAAATATATATATTTAATTTAGATTATTGGAATTGTCCGAATATAAAAACTTTATATAAAAATAATTCTAATATAAATAATTGTAAAAATCATAATAATATCAATCAAATATGTGCTGAAAAGAATGTAATTTTACTTAGAAATTTTCTAAATTTATATCTAAATAAAGAAAACCTTATTAATCAATAAAACATTTGAAGTTAATAATTTTATTTTTTTTAGTTAATCCTTAGTCTTTATACAGAGTACATTACTTTTACTATTTTAAATATTTTTCTTCATACTTATCACCTATTTTGCTACAGTTCTTTCGTGTAATTCGTATGATTTGGTTTAGTTAGTGTGATTTGTTTTGCTTTGTTGCTGTTTGATGTAAATTCCGTACTCTTTACACTTCATATTTGCTCGTTTATATCACACTAATTACAATTAATTTGCAATTGTATGTTTTTTTTTTTTTTTGTTATATGTATTTTTCACAACATAGCATTTGATTTTTTAGCAAAGAGTGAGCAACAATCAGTATTTAAAAAACAAACGAATGTCTTGAAACGGCTTTAAATGCATTTGTACAGAGGTTTAATACATACATATTATTATGAAAAATGTTTATTCACAATACTTTAACATTTCTCGATGTCAAACACTTTATGAACAACATTTGTTAGCATTTAAGTTTATTAATCTTTATAAACGTATTTTTAATTTTAAATCTGAAAAAACTGAAAAAAAAAGAAATATCTAATTATATTTTCAAAAATAAAACACAATTTTTTTTTATCTTTTTATTTTTATTTATTATAAATCATCATCATCATCATCATCACTTCCCATTTCACTATTGGAAGTGAGATCAATTTGCATGGAACATAGTATATTAGGCGGGGGGGGGGAACTTTATCTATTGCATAACACTCCCCCACCTTTTGATCATATGTGCACTAGTTATTTTTGTCGGCAGTGAGGACACGATATCCTTTTCCAACTTCTTGCACAACCAAGGCATAAATAGTGGGTGCATCCTAGGAATATAAGCTCCTTTCCATATAAAATAGTGCAAACCAATTTCGCATTTATAACGTCTTTTGTATAGAACTTCCAACGGAGAATCGGGAGCTCGATTCTCTTCCTCCTGCTTTTTTATAAACTGCAGAATTTTTTTTGTATCTTCTCCTTCTTTTGCTGCAGTTTTTTCATTTTTTTGTTTTGTTTTGTTAATTTAAGAATTTGTAATGAACAAATATTTATTCTAACTACTCTATTTATATTTAAAAAAAAAAATTTTTTTTTGTTTATGTGTACAAGCAAAAGGCATTGCACTTGAAAATATGTCAACGCAAGCGATTTGACTAAAAAATACTAGATTCGAAATATTATGAGGAATAATATTCCAAAACATAATGTGTAAATGCAAGCAGACAGAAAATAAGCCAATGCACTTGAAATAAAGTAATAAGCAATATAGAAAATAGTTTAAAATAAGAAATTGAATGAAAATTGTTGTCTTGGTTGTGTAAGAGGGTGGAAAAATGCTTATTGAGATAAAAAAACTAATTGTAGTGAGTTTGTCAAACCACATCACAACTACATAAAAATAATGTGTAGAGTGTCTATTATAACACAACTATCCAACAATAACAATACTAAGAACAATATAAAATTCATAATTTAATTTTTCTGCAACATGGAACCGCTTGACACCTCTTTAAGTGTGACCACACATAAGACAATGTTTATGTGTACAAGCAAAAGGCATTGCACTTGAAAATATGTCAACGCAAGCGATTTGACTAAAAAATATTAGATTCGAAATATTATGAGGAATAATATTCCAAAACATAATGTGTAAATGCAAGCAGACAGAAAATAAGCCAATGCACTTGAAATAAAGTAATAAGCAATATAGAAAATAGTTTAAAATAAGAAATTGTATGGATAGATATATAGACAGGCATAAGTACAGACTGTTTTAGAGCAATTGGTGTTTTACATGTATTTGTTTATGATTAAGAATTCATATCAGAGCTATAATTATAATTATAATCTTATTCCATCACCAACTTTAGATCTTCGAATATCTCGTTGTATACTTTTAACGAAACAGATTCCTTAAATAGCTAAACAGCTTTTTAAAACAGCTAAACAGCTTTTAAAAACAGCTAAACAGCTTTTTAAAACAGCTAAACAGCTTTTTAAAACAGCTAAACAGCTTTTTAAAACAGCTAAACAGCTTTTTAAAACAGTTAAACAGCTTTTTAAAACAGTTAAACAGCTTTTTAAAACAGCTAAACAGCTTTTTAAAACAGCTAAACAGCTTTTTAAAACAGCTAAACAGCTAATTAAAACAATTTCTCCCACATTAGCGCAAAACTCCCATTACCCCATATACGAATACATTTAATTGTGATCACTTGTGTTTACAATTTATATATAAAAAATATGGTTTGAAATAAAAATAACATTTTAACGTTTGATTTCCTTCATAATTTTTTCTATTTTACAATTTTTTCTTATTATCTAAATTTACAATTTATCTTATTATTTAAAAAACATAAAATTAATTAAAAATCTATATTTACGTTGAGAAGATTGTCATTATCCTCTTCCATAAGTTCAGGATAGTTATTTATTCTAAAATGACCCCATGCATATGTATCAACACCATTATCTCTAATAAATCTCTTATCATCTGAATAGCTTAAAGTTAACTTATTTATATGTTGAGTATATATTTGATGAGCCTTAGATCTAAATATATACATTGAATCATAATATAATTTCTTTTCTAATAGACATTTTCTAAAGTCATTTATACTTAATTTACTAGTTACACAATGCTTAACCCCCTTAATTTTTTTAATTTCCTGACCTACCCTATCAATTTTCACTGAATACATTTTAGCCCTTAATCCAATGAATTCCTTAATAATTTTTCCATTACACTCATCCTTCATCATCCCTAAAACTTTTTTATTAAGAAGTGGGATATTGTAGACATTATCTATCGGATATGCAGATGTATCAAAATGAGTATTTATATCATTTTTAATATCTCTGTATAGATCATCTGTTTTAATATCATATATGAAGGAATCCGTATCCATATAGTTTAAACGAATATTATCAAGATATTTGGGTTTCATGTAATCATAATGAAAATTATACATTTTCCATTTTGATAGTTCTAAAACGGAAAACCCAATATAAATTGGTTTGTTATATACAGTACTTACTCTTCTCAATTCAATAGCCATCATATTGTCATTAATTTTAAGTGCGCTATGAAAATTATGTTTAGCTATTAAAGCTCTAGCTCCTAACCGTTTACGTCTGTTCTCCCATTCGCACACTATTTTAATGTCCTTTCTCTTGTCAACATTTTTCCATAGTCTTTCCATAGACAGTATTATTTAAAAGTTTAAAAAAATTTTGTTCAAAAGAGTTTTTAGCTAAAGTCCGATGATGATTATTCAAATCAATATATATCTTTAGCCAATCTGATTGATTAAATTCAAGAACTCTATGAATTTTTTTTTAGAATTAATCCATGTTGAATACATTGCTGCAATGTACGGTAGTGTATTACATAGTTAGTTTTATTATTTAAATCTGCTATTAGTTTTGTCTGTTTCATTATTTAAATTTTTTTTGTTTTTCCACACAAAATGGTAAATCATTATGAAAGTCGTGTAACGCGGATGGATATTCCAAATCTACTTCTAGTATATAACCTAATGGAGAATCGTCTTTTATATTAGTGACATCAAAATTATCAATATTTTACATCCATTTAAAATTTTTATAGGGAAGATATTGCGACATTGCATAGCCGTATAAATTATTAACATCTAAATACATTAGATAATTTTGATTCCTTGTTAGAGTTATAATCATTTATATATTTATTGTTAGCAATAGAATGTCGTTTACTGCATTGTACAATACCTACCCTTAAGGTTTTCTTTATTTAGATATAAATTTAGAAAATTTCTAAGTAAAATTACATTCTTTTCAGCACATATTTGATTGATATTATTATTATGATTTTTTACAAATATTTATATTAGAATTATTTTTATATAAAGTTTTTATATTCGGACAATTCCAATAATCTAAATTAATTATGCATATATTACTTGAAATTATTAATTTAGCCTTTTCGGTAAAAACAGTTGATTATACAAGATTCTCATCATTTTTATTACGTATTAGAATCAATTCATGTTTTGCATTCAAAAATATTATTGTTATAGTCTTCAGCGAATCCCAACAACAATTTAAGTGGTACATAAAAATTAAAATAGCCACTTACGAGATCAATATCATTAATTTTATTCCGTCGAGCATTTTACATTCCATTTCTATCTATCTATTGGTTATAATAAAACCAATTTTTAATAGTACTTGATGTTCCTAAAAGTCTCGTTTGATCAATTTCAACACCATTTACTTCGTAACGGATTTCATCAAATGTATGTGCTGCAGAAGATACTAATTTTGTATTGCTATCATCTTTATCCTTCTACATATATAAAACTTTTCCGACGGTAAATCATACAAGTCTGGATTTTGTATTATAATACGAATTTTATCGTTATTATTGTAAGATTGTAAATGTGGGGTATACGTATGGTAGGCCTTTTAATTTTATTTGCATCGGACAAAGGTTTATCCAGAACATCTATTATTGAACTCATGGTTTCTTCAATTTTAAATTTAATGATTTTAGAAATTCTTTATTTGATTGCGTTAAGTTGATATTTTTTTTTTAATGAATTCTATGAATTTAATTTATTTTTCAATATTTTGTTAGCAGAAGAAGAAGAAGAAGAACGTAAAACTTCAATATTTTGTTAGCAGAAGAAGAAGAAGAAGAACGTAAAACTTTGTTTTTAGGTTATATAATTCTTGTAAATAGTCATTATTTTATTGGTTTTTAATGAATTCTATGAATTTAATTTTTTTTTCAATATTTTGTTAGCAGGAGAAGAAGAAGAAGAACGTAAAACTTTGTTTTTAGATATATTATTCTTGTAAATTGGCAAATAGATGAGATTCCGAGGAATCTCATTTATTTGCCAGTCAAATAAATGAGAATCTCATTTATTTGCCAATTTACAAGAATAATATATCTAAAAACAAAGTTTTACGTTCTTCTTCTTCTTCTCCTGCTAACAAAATATTGAAAAAAAAATTAAATTCATAGAATTCATTAAAAACCAATAAAATAATGACTATTTACAAGAATTATATAACCTAAAAACAAAGTTTTACGTTCTTCTTCTTCTTCTTCTGCTAACAAAATATTGAAGTTTTACGTTCTTCTTCTTCTTCTTCTGCTAACAAAATATTGAAAAATAAATTAAATTCATAGAATTCATTAAAAAAAAAATATCAACTTAACGCAATCAAATAAAGAATTTCTAAAATCATTAAATTTAAAATTGAAGAAACCATGAGTTCAATAATAGATGTTCTGGATAAACCTTTGTCCGATGCAAATAAAATTAAAAGGCCTACCATACGTATACCCCACATTTACAATCTTACAATAATAACGATAAAATTCGTATTATAATACAAAATCCAGACTTGTATGATTTACCGTCGGAAAAGTTTTATATATGTAGAAGGATAAAGATGATAGCAATACAAAATTAGTATCTTCTGCAGCACATACATTTGATGAAATCCGTTACGAAGTAAATGGTGTTGAAATTGATCAAACGAGACTTTTAGGAACATCAAGTACTATTAAAAATTGGTTTTATTATAACCAATAGATAGATAGAAATGGAATGTAAAATGCTCGACGGAATAAAATTAATGATATTGATCTCGTAAGTGGCTATTTTAATTTTTATGTACCACTTAAATTGTTGTTGGGATTCGCTGAAGACTATAACAATAATATTTTTGAATGCAAAACATGAATTGATTCTAATACGTAATAAAAATGATGAGAATCTTGTATAATCAACTGTTTTTACCGAAAAGGCTAAATTAATAATTTCAAGTAATATATGCATAATTAATTTAGATTATTGGAATTGTCCGAATATAAAAACTTTATATAAAAATAATTCTAATATAAATATTTGTAAAAAATCATAATAATAATATCAATCAAATATGTGCTGAAAAGAATGTAATTTTACTTAGAAATTTTCTAAATTTATATCTAAATAAAGAAAACCTTAAGGGTAGGTATTGTACAATGCAGTAAACGACATTCTATTGCTAACAATAAATATATAAATGATTATAACTCTAACAAGGAATCAAAATTATCTAATGTATTTAGATGTTAATAATTTATACGGCTATGCAATGTCGCAATATCTTCCCTATAAAAATTTTAAATGGATGTAAAATATTGATAATTTTGATGTCACTAATATAAAAGACGATTCTCCATTAGGTTATATACTAGAAGTAGATTTGGAATATCCATCCGCGTTACACGACTTTCATAATGATTTACCATTTTGTGTGGAAAAACAAAAAAAATTTAAATAATGAAACAGACAAAACTAATAGCAGATTTAAATAATAAAACTAACTATGTAATACACTACCGTACATTGCAGCAATGTATTCAACATGGATTAATTCTAAAAAAAAATTCATAGAGTTCTTGAATTTAATCAATCAGATTGGCTAAAGATATATATTGATTTGAATAATCATCATCGGACTTTAGCTAAAAACTCTTTTGAACAAAATTTTTTTAAACTTTTAAATAATACTGTCTATGGAAAGACTATGGAAAAATGTTGACAAGAGAAAGGACATTAAAATAGTGTGCGAATGGGAGAACAGACGTAAACGGTTAGGAGCTAGAGCTTTAATAGCTAAACATAATTTTCATAGCGCACTTAAAATTAATGACAATATGATGGCTATTGAATTGAGAAGAGTAAGTACTGTATATAACAAACCAATTTATATTGGGTTTTCCGTTTTAGAACTATCAAAATGGAAAATGTATAATTTTCATTATGATTACATGAAACCCAAATATCTTGATAATATTCGTTTAAACTATATGGATACGGATTCCTTCATATATGATATTAAAACAGATGATCTATACAGAGATATTAAAAATGATATAAATACTCATTTTGATACATCTGCATATCCGATAGATAATGTCTACAATATCCCACTTCTTAATAAAAAAGTTTTAGGGATGATGAAGGATGAGTGTAATGGAAAAATTATTAAGGAATTCATTGGATTAAGGGCTAAAATGTATTCAGTGAAAATTGATAGGGTAGGTCAGGAAATTAAAAAAATTAAGGGGGTTAAGCATTGTGTAACTAGTAAATTAAGTATAAATGACTTTAGAAAATGTCTATTAGAAAAGAAATTATATTATGATTCAATGTATATATTTAGATCTAAGGCTCATCAAATATATACTCAACATATAAATAAGTTAACTTTAAGCTATTCAGATGATAAGAGATTTATTAGAGATAATGGTGTTGATACATATGCATGGGGTCATTTTAGAATAAATAACTATCCTGAACTTATGGAAGAGGATAATGACAATCTTCTCAACGTAAATATAGATTTTTAATTAATTTTATGTTTTTTAAATGATAAGATAAATTGTAAATTTAGATAATAAGAAAAAATTGTAAAATAGAAAAAATTATGAAGGAAATCAAACGTTAAAATGTTATTTTTATTTCAAACCATATTTTTTATATATAAATTGTAAACACAAGTGATCACAATTAAATGTATTCGTATATGGGGTAATGGGAGTTTTGCGCTAATGTGGGAGAAATTGTTTTAATTAGCTGTTTAGCTGTTTTAAAAAGCTGTTTAGCTGTTTTAAAAAGCTGTTTAGCTGTTTTAAAAAGCTGTTTAACTGTTTTAAAAAGCTGTTTAACTGTTTTAAAAAGCTGTTTAGCTGTTTTAAAAAGCTGTTTAGCTGTTTTAAAAAGCTGTTTAGCTGTTTTAAAAAGCTGTTTAGCTGTTTTTAAAAGCTGTTTAGCTGTTTTAAAAAGCTGTTTAGCTATTTAAGGAATCTGTTTCGTTAAAAGTATACAACGAGATATTCGAAGATCTAAAGTTGGTGATGGAATAAGATTATAATTATAATTATAGCTCTGATATGAATTCTTAATCATAAACAAATACATGTAAAACACCAATTGCTCTAAAACAGTCTGTACTTATGCCTGTCTATATATCTATCCATACAATTTCTTATTTTAAACTATTTTCTATATTGCTTATTACTTTATTTCAAGTGCATTGGCTTATTTTCTGTCTGCTTGCATTTACACATTATGTTTTGGAATATTATTCCTCATAATATTTCGAATCTAATATTTTTTAGTCAAATCGCTTGCGTTGACATATTTTCAAGTGCAATGCCTTTTGCTTGTACACATAAACATTGTCTTATGTGTGGTCACACTTAAAGAGGTGTCAAGCGGTTCCATGTTGCAGAAAAATTAAATTATGAATTTTATATTGTTCTTAGTATTGTTATTGTTGGATAGTTGTGTTATAATAGACACTCTACACATTATTTTTATGTAGTTGTGATGTGGTTTGACAAACTCACTACAATTAGTTTTTTTATCTCAATAAGCATTTTTCCACCCTCTTACACAACCAAGACAACAATTTTCATTCAATTTCTTATTTTAAACTATTTTCTATATTGCTTATTACTTTATTTCAAGTGCATTGGCTTATTTTCTGTCTGCTTGCATTTACACATTATGTTTTGGAATATTATTCCTCATAATATTTCGAATCTAGTATTTTTTAGTCAAATCGCTTGCGTTGACATATTTTCAAGTGCAATGCCTTTTGCTTGTACACATAAACAAAAAAAAATTTTTTTTTTTAAATATAAATAGAGTAGTTAGAATAAATATTTGTTCATTACAAATTCTTAAATTAACAAAACAAAACAAAAAAATGAAAAAACTGCAGCAAAAGAAGGAGAAGATACAAAAAAAATTCTGCAGTTTATAAAAAAGCAGGAGGAAGAGAATCGAGCTCCCGATTCTCCGTTGGAAGTTCTATACAAAAGACGTTATAAATGCGAAATTGGTTTGCACTATTTTATATGGAAAGGAGCTTATATTCCTAGGATGCACCCACTATTTATGCCTTGGTTGTGCAAGAAGTTGGAAAAGGATATCGTGTCCTCACTGCCGACAAAAATAACTAGTGCACATATGATCAAAAGGTGGGGGAGTGTTATGCAATAGATAAAGTTCCCCCCCCCGCCTAATATACTATGTTCCATGCAAATTGATCTCACTTCCAATAGTGAAATGGGAAGTGATGATGATGATGATGATGATTTATAATAAATAAAAATAAAAAGATAAAAAAAAATTGTGTTTTATTTTTGAAAATATAATTAGATATTTCTTTTTTTTTCAGTTTTTTCAGATTTAAAATTAAAAATACGTTTATAAAGATTAATAAACTTAAATGCTAACAAATGTTGTTCATAAAGTGTTTGACATCGAGAAATGTTAAAGTATTGTGAATAAACATTTTTCATAATAATATGTATGTATTAAACCTCTGTACAAATGCATTTAAAGCCGTTTCAAGACATTCGTTTGTTTTTTAAATACTGATTGTTGCTCACTCTTTGCTAACAAATCAAATGCTATGTTGTGCAAAATACATATAACAAAAAAAAAAAAAAACATACAATTGCAAATTAATTGTAATTAGTGTGATATAAACGAGCAAATATGAAGTGTAAAGAGTACGGAATTTACATCAAACAGCAACAAAGCAAAACAAATCACACTAACTAAACCAAATCATACGAATTACACGAAAGAACTGTAGCAAAATAGGTGATAAGTATGAAGAAAAATATTTAAAATAGTAAAAGTAATGTACTCTGTATAAAGACTAAGGATTAACTAAAAAAAATAAAATTATTAACTTCAAATGTTTTATTGATTAATAAGGTTTTCTTTATTTAGATATAAATTTAGAAAATTTCTAAGTAAAATTACATTCTTTTCAGCACATATTTGATTGATATTATTATGATTTTTACAATTATTTATATTAGAATTATTTTTATATAAAGTTTTTATATTCGGACAATTCCAATAATCTAAATTAAATATATATATTTCTATTTCTCCTCTAAGTAGTTCTTTTAACCATCTAACTTTTTCAATTCCTTTAACATATACAACAGGATATTCTTCTTCTTCTTTTCTTTTTTTCATAACTGATATTAAGTATTCTATTAACTCTTTCAGTGTAGACTCTCCAGTATGCCAATATAATCCATGCAAGTGATTATATAACCATTTATTTGTTATCCTATCCTTATTAGTTAATTCTGAATATTTTAATGGTGATTCAATGAGAAAAGTTTGGCTTTCGAAATCAGAGACTGAAATGCAGACTTCTTTTGCATATAATTTATTTGCAATACAAAATCCTTGCAGATCAACGATTACAAAACTATCTTGCTGCGGCATTGTCTCTAACAAAACTGATATAAAATATATATAAAGCATGTTATCTTTATAGTTTTGCTTATATTTTATTTAAAAATTACATTTCAAAATTAAATCTGTAATAGGCTCCATATATTTTTTTTTTTTCAACCAATATTTTTTAACCATGGAAAATGTCGATAAGAGAAAAGACGTTCGGTTGGTTAGTGAGTGGGAACGTACCAGCCGTAACCGGTTGGGTGTAGGTGAACTTATAGCAAAAACAAATTTCACAGTATTTATATACTTTACCAAGAATGAGATGGTTACAGGGGGAAAACTTTTTATAGTTTAGGGGGTAAACTTATGTACTTATTATCCATCACTAAGAATAAACATATTAACAATATATCGTAAAACTTTTTTAGATTTTTAATTATTTTTTATTTAATAAATATAAATAAAAAAAAGGAAGTCTTATAAACAATATTTTTCAATTGCTTCTACAAGGTCTGTATGTCTATCTATCTATCTCTATAGCTGTCTGTCTGTCTGTCTGTCTGTCTATTTTTAATAACTTAATAAATTCATAATTTAATTAGTTATTTTTCATCACCTAATTCAAAAAAAAAAAGCCTTATCAAAAATATTTTCCAATTGGTTCTACAAAATTTTTTCTTCACATAATTCAAGAAAAAAAAAAAAAAAGCATTATCAAAAATATTTTCCAATTACTTCTACAAGTTGTTTCGAATACACTCGATCATTACAACAAGCAAAACAACAACAACCACAACATCCCTGCATCTGGCTCTCCATAATCACACATAAAAAAAAATAAAAAAATGCGCTTATCAGCTTTGTGTGTTTCCTCAACAAAAATTTTTTCTTCACATAATTCAAGAAAATAAAAAGATAGAATTATCAACAATATTTTCCAATTGCTTCTACAAGGTCTGTATGTCTATCTATCTACATATCTCTATGTCTGTCTGGCTGTCTGTCTATCGATCACAACAAAAGAAAGGCTTCAACAATGCACCCAACACTTTGTTTTGAAATTTTTTTTAAAAAATTTTCAAGAATGGTTTCATATTTCCCTATCCACTCCAAAATAAAAATAGAAACACCAATTGCATCTATACAATTTTTTTTTTTTTTTTAATAACTAAATAAAATCATAATTTATAGATACTTTGAATTTATTCTTCAACCCCAAATAAAATTGAAAAACCATTTGCTGTTACGAAGCCAGTCTGTCTGTATGTCTGTCTGTCTGTCTGTCTATCCATCCAATAATATTTTCGTCGATCACCCAAACAAACAAAATAACAACAACCCTCCATCTGGTTACCCATAAACACACACACAACAAAAAAGGACTTTTATCAGAAATGTGTATTTTCTCCCAACAATCCACAAAACACACACAAAAATAAAAAAAAAAAATTTTTCCAATTTCTTCCTCAAGGTCTGTCTGTGTATCTATCTATCTATATTCAAGACACACTCCAATACAATACCCTTATCATCTCACACCCCATTTTTTTTTTTTCAACCAATATTTTTTAACCATGGAAAATGTCGATAAGAGAAAAGACGTTCGGTTGGTTAGTGAGTGGGAACGTACCAGCCGTAACCGGTTGGGTGTAGGTGAACTTATAGCAAAAACAAATTTCACAGTATTTATATACTTTACCAAGAATGAGATGGTTACAGGGGGAAAACTTTTTATAGTTTAGGGGGTAAACTTATGTACTTATTATCCATCACTAAGAATAAACATATTAACAATATATCGTAAAACTTTTTTAGATTTTTAATTATTTTTTATTTAATAAATATAAATAAAAAAAAGGAAGTCTTATAAACAATATTTTTCAATTGCTTCTACAAGGTCTGTATGTCTATCTATCTATCTCTATAGCTGTCTGTCTGTCTGTCTGTCTGTCTATTTTTAATAACTTAATAAATTCATAATTTAATTAGTTATTTTTCATCACCTAATTCAAAAAAAAAAAGCCTTATCAAAAATATTTTCCAATTGGTTCTACAAAATTTTTTCTTCACATAATTCAAGAAAAAAAAAAAAAAAGCATTATCAAAAATATTTTCCAATTACTTCTACAAGTTGTTTCGAATACACTCGATCATTACAACAAGCAAAACAACAACAACCACAACATCCCTGCATCTGGCTCTCCATAATCACACATAAAAAAAAATAAAAAAATGCGCTTATCAGCTTTGTGTGTTTCCTCAACAAAAATTTTTTCTTCACATAATTCAAGAAAATAAAAAGATAGAATTATCAACAATATTTTCCAATTGCTTCTACAAGGTCTGTATGTCTATCTATCTACATATCTCTATGTCTGTCTGGCTGTCTGTCTATCGATCACAACAAAAGAAAGGCTTCAACAATGCACCCAACACTTTGTTTTGAAATTTTTTTTAAAAAATTTTCAAGAATGGTTTCATATTTCCCTATCCACTCCAAAATAAAAATAGAAACACCAATTGCATCTATACAATTTTTTTTTTTTTTTTAATAACTAAATAAAATCATAATTTATAGATACTTTGAATTTATTCTTCAACCCCAAATAAAATTGAAAAACCATTTGCTGTTACGAAGCCAGTCTGTCTGTATGTCTGTCTGTCTGTCTGTCTATCCATCCAATAATATTTTCGTCGATCACCCAAACAAACAAAATAACAACAACCCTCCATCTGGTTACCCATAAACACACACACAACAAAAAAGGACTTTTATCAGAAATGTGTATTTTCTCCCAACAATCCACAAAACACACACAAAAATAAAAAAAAAAAATTTTTCCAATTTCTTCCTCAAGGTCTGTCTGTGTATCTATCTATCTATATTCAAGACACACTCCAATACAATACCCTTATCATCTCACACCCCATAAATTATTAATTTTAATATCAGCGCTTTGAAAAAATTGTCCACAAAAATTTTTTTCAAAATCAAGGTCCGTCTATCGATCACAACAAAAGAAAGGCTTCAACAAGTGCATTGACAAGTACAGTATGTCTGTCTTCCACAAAACACACACAAAAAATATTTTTCCAATTTCTTCCTCAAGGTCTGTCTGTGTATCTATCTATCTATATTCAAGACACACCTCAATACAATACAATACCCTTATCATCTCACACCCCATAAATTATTAATTTTAATATCAGCGCTTTGAAAAAATTGTCCACAAAAATTTTTTTCAAAATCAAGGTCCGTCTATCGATCACAACAAAAGAAAGGCTTCAACAAGTGCATTGACAAGTACAGTATGTCTGTCTTCCACAAAACACACACAAAAAATATTTTTCCAATTTCTTCCTCAAGGTCTGTCTGTGTATCTATCTACATATCTCTATGTCTGTCTATCGATCACAACAAAAGAAAGGCTTCAACAATGCACCCACCACTTGTGCATTGCTTTCCTATAAAATTTAACACGTGTTCATTTGACATACTTTAACACGTGTTCAGGAATTTCCCCCCTAATTTTGCCTTTTTTAAAATTTTATGACATTTTTATTGCTTTGTTTTTGAAAATTTTTTTTTTTTTAAAAATTTGACCTTTTTTAACACGTGTTCATTTGACATACTTTAACACGTGTTCATTTTAATGGCTTTTGGATAATTTTAATGGCTTTTTAATGGCTTTGGAAAAATTTTAATGGCTTTTGGGTAATTTTAATGGCTTTTTGGTGATTTTAATGGCTTTTTGGGTAAATTTGGCGTAGAAACCTTATTATACATATACTAACCGTAAAAAAT